>BMAU01019791.1:1067500-1667500 GCA_019973935.1 Trichonephila clavipes | reverse complement strand
GAAATGTGATATTGAAGAGTTTGAAAAGAAAGCCTCAGGAGGATAACGATACTTCACTATGTTACAGAGGTGCATATTACTGTTGTACGACAACTTTGAATAAAATAATAGAATAAACAATCAATACAAAAATGGATTTTTAGAAGTATCGCCATATTAGTTACATAATCAAATGCACTGTTTTATATTAATGGGTACGATAAAAATTTTTTTTTTAAATCTTGACATCATTTATCTTATTGCGCTTGTTTTATAATAGGCAATTAAAATATTAGAAATTTCCTGAAACAAAAGTGGTTTATATTACCTAATATGCATATATAACTATACATTATTTCATTAAAAACTTTCACAATTTCGTGTGTGGGTATGGTGTCCATTCATTCTGTTCTCATAACTTCTAAAGCAATTGAAAATCCCTTATTGCGGTATGCATGTTTTTGTTTTAAACTAATTAATACTGTCAATAATTAAAAATGCACAGCTGTTTATTGCGTAGTTACGAAAGTAAAGGAGTATATTAAAATTTGGCTTGCATTTCATTGCAAAAACATCAACCTAGTGAAGGCTTCTACATAATAAGGCATATATTGAGACCTTTGTTCGAGCATGAAATGTATCATTGGATCATTAAAAATATCAGTAAATTAGATAAATGGATAACTTTGATTATAATCAAATTCCGATAGAACACTTTTTAGCTAGAGTATATAATTTTTTTTCTAATGGCCGTCGTATTGGCAACTAAGCCTTTACAGACACTGCAAGTTCCCAAATGTGAAATCTATTTTACAGTGGCATCGTCTAGTGGCGGCACTCGCTACCAAATTCTTCATTTTTAGAATTTTTGTCTTTTCGGACTAGAAAGTGAATAAAGACATTTTTTTTAACATGATATTTGCTGCGTGTTATCTAATGCATTTTACATAAAACTATTACTCCAAGCGTTTTCATAGAGTCAATCGGTATATTTATTACTGACTTTATTATATTTATTACTTAACTGAATATTACAAAACACATTGCCAGATTACCAAAGATAATATCACACTTTTCCAGATTACAAAGGATATAAAAGTAATCGTTTCCTATTACATCAATAATAAACTGATACTATTCATAAAATATTTTTAGATTTACCGCACACTCCCACCTTTGATTATAAGATAATAATCAAATCGTAAGTAAGGTAAATAAACATTAGCTTAAATGATACAAAACAGTTTTAAATGTTCAAGTCTTTAAAACACTGTCCTTATCACTTAAAACATTGAGGGCTTTCAAACCTTTAACTGATTCTTCTGTGAAATACGCTTATTAAATCAGCTGAAAAATCCTTTTTTCCGCTTCATTTATTTCAAACATAGTCAAAGATCCCTCTTTTCTGCATTCTTTAATGCAGTGTTTCTCAAACTGTAAGGCTCGCCCCCTGGGGGAGGTGCGATAAACTTACAAAGGGGGCGCGAGCATATCGAAAATAAAAGGTTTAAAAAAATAATTAATTTACTGGAATGAATAAAAACTAAATACTTTCAGACATAATAAAAATACTGTGATATAATTTATAGGCGCGATATTAAGTCATCAAAAATAAAAACTTCTTCAATAACTAATTAGCTATCTTTGATCTTATAACAAAATAAAAAAAAATTTATTTGATTTGCTGTAATCCCATGATGAAAGATTTTTTTATTCCGTTTTATTTTTAAACCTAACATACTACACTTTCAGAGAGAAAAACAGATCCTAGACGCAGAATCGAAAAAATTTAAGAACGTAAAAAATTCATCACTGTCATTATTTTTGAAATACTGCACAATATAGCTGTAATCTGTTTGACCTTCTAAGTTATCGGTGTAGTTAGTTATGGCCCCTCTCTTATGTGTGTTTGTTTCTCATTTAGGGAAGTTGTAGGTAATGTATTTTTCTGTTACGCTTTTTTCCATGCAAAAGAGTTTTATGATATTTGGAAAACCACGAAGAGCACACTTTGATGGATTACTTGGCCAAGACTTATTTTTAAAAGTAATCTCAAACATATAAAGCATAAGGAAAAACGTTTTACACATGTACAATAAAATAATTATTAAAAAAAGGATTGGGGTGACTGAATAACCCCACTCGACCGTATCGAGGGCGCGCCTGCTTCCGGGTTAAAACATGTTGAAGTCTTTTCTCGCTTTAAATATCAAAAATAATACAATTATTCTTCATCGCAATTTTATATTATTGTTCATTATTTAACATCAATTATAAAGGCTAATTCTGTGAGGCTTAAAATTACAATTTACTTAAAACTAATTATAATTTGAGCAATCATTTAAAAAAAATCATTTTACATTTTTTTTAAACATTGTCGCGCACTGGGCTTTACTCTCCTTACTATTCAGCTATTATATTAATAGTTTTTTATTTTCTTACAAATGAACTCGTGGAAAGAGCGGGCACTTCAGCCGGTGAATTTTTTAATGTATCAGTGCTGCAAAGAGTATTTTGTAACTAATTAATTAATACTAAATTAAAAACGATTTTAACAATTTCCATGGGCTTGTCTTGCAAAGCAAAAGTTTTTATAAGGAATGCTTATGATAAGAAATTGACTCTCTGAGTTCTTTTTTTTATATATTTAGCAGATATTTATATTTTGTCTTCTAAGCAGCCACCGCATTTTGCAATATGTTCAATTTAAAAATTAGAGAAAGGAAAAATAACACACACTTATCCTATTTTTTAGTTTATTTATTTATTTATTTTTTGCTTAAAAGTAGTATACATAATTTAATACTTATGTTATTAATTGGTATGGTTTATAATTAAGATCGCGTATTGTAGGTTTAGCTTTAAAGGGCATTATTATTGCATTCAGTACATTATTAATGTATAAGGGGGGTGCGATAAAAATTGTGATTGAAAAGGGGGCGCCAGTATTGAAAGTTTGAGAAGCATTGATTTAATGGTCTTCGAATTATGCTTAAATCTTAAGATCCATCCTACAATTCTAATAATTTTGTTGTAGCTTGATAATCGAGAGAAAAAACTTACAGTGACAGGAGAGTTCTTTATGAGATTAAATTATTTACCACATTTTTCTGTTGAGATAATCCCCTCGTTAATTTGGTGACTCATGTCTGGCCACATTTCTTCACGTAAAAGTTGCCATGTCGGTCTCTCCCACCATTTAGATTTCAAGAGCTTCAAACCAAAGCATCCCCTGGAGGACAAATTGGTGGGATTTAATGATCCCGGAACATGTCTCCAGTCTTCTATATTTGACAATTTCCTGATCTCTGTTACTTTATTGTTGACAAAAACAAGGTTCTTCTCGTTTTATCCATTCGAAATCTATGGATGAATCGTTCCAAAAGTGTGTTTTCACATTTTTCATATTTAAACTCTTTTTTACAAACTTTGAGAGTCTTTCACCAATACAACAGAAAGTAGCTCCAATCTGGAAATAGTAATGGGTTTTAATGGAGCTTTTCGGGACTTTGCAGCTAGCAGTTGTATAGAGTTTTCATGAGCTGATTACATCAAAAGAATACTGCTGTTGCATATGAAATGCTCCTAGCATCGCAAAATATGTGAAAGCTAAAGGAGGATACATTGCTAATTAAAACTTTTCTTGGAATTTTCAAAAGATGTAACATTTTGATATCTTCTATCCATATCAGAAAGTTTTATTCATATCCGTTGATTCTTCAGAATCCCAGCTCACTTCTAATCGCCAACTCTCTTGTAATAGTATTTTTGGTTGCTAAGAGAACGGACAAGTAAAACTAATCGAATCAAAATCTCTATTGACATACGATAAAATCACACGCTTAGTAATGGTATCTGGAAGTATTTCTACTAAGGAATTATCACAGAAAAGCACATCTTCTGATTTGTCTCCCAAAAGTCCTGAATCAGGAGTTGGCTTAAGGAAATGATTCTTTTAATGAAAGCGCTTCTCCCGTAAATTCCCAACCTTTTTAAGGTCAATTTTAGCTTATGCCATCAGCTTATATGAATCTGTAATAAAGCGATACAGTTCCTTCTCTGAATTCACCGAAGTGATACAATTGTAGACATAAAATGAATTCTTTAACTTCACAGCCATTTCATGATAAGGAGTAGATAAATACTTATCTAAATGACGATGGATGACCTCACTCAAAGAAAGGGGCTGCAATTAAAGCCAAAAACTACTTTCTGACATGCTGATGAACTCTAGTAGAATCTCGAATTTTATTCTTCCACCACAGAAATTTTAAATATTTTCTATCTTCTCCAGCAACAGATATCTGAAGAAATGCCTTTTTGATACCTGATACAAAACGCCAAAAGTTTTCTCCCGAAATTTCATAAGTACTGAAGGTATTAACTCTAGTAAATTGGGACCCTTCATCAGACAGTCATTCAATGAGAGATTACCTCTTGGCTTGCAGGTAGGGTCAAACACTGTCCGTATTTTGGTTGTATATTCCTTCTTAAATACTCCTCGGTGAGGTAGGTAGTGACCTGGATCCTCAACAGAATTCTTCTATAAAATCTTCGTTCTTCCACTCTTCGAAGACATCGTTTCAACAACTTCATGCTAATAGAAATTAGTCTTTTCCCAGCAATATCTGTTTGTGGGTAGTTCATCTAGGCGGTGCATCCAAGGAACTTTGACCTCATATCTTTCATCTTAGTCAATTTTTACACTTTTGGAAAAATATTCAATGGCTTTACTTTCTAAATCCTTTGAGTTATCAATCTCAGATGGGTTCATTATACCAATAGTTTCTAGTCTACATAGGTCTGAAAGGTCATGACTTTGTGCTAAAAGAGAAATAGATGAATGTAGTTGTTTGAAGCAGCCTTTGGTCTTCCCATTACACTCCATCCCAAATAGGTTTCCGCAGCAATTCAACCAGAAGATAAGTGACATATATTTTCGTTAAAAAGATCAACAGTTCTATAGACAGTTGTATCAACAGCTCTATAGACATCGATCTTTTACCACTATCAGTGAATTAGATATCCCGACCAAAGGATCTCTTTGTATGTAGGAACATGACCACAAATAATTTCTTGATCCAAAACTTGTATCTTACAAGAATAATGTTTCCTTAAATTGCTCTCAATGACAGTTCATAGCAATTATGTTTCTTCTTGGAACTAGTTCCACTAAATATTACACGAGTTAAATTTTCGCATCGTTCTGTAGTTATAATCATTGCATTAATTGTAGACTTCAAAACATATGATATTTGAAACTCTGTATCAAATGACGCTCTAACCATTTTACTTCTTCCATCCGCGCAATAGTGTAAATTGCAAAATAATTTCTGGTTTCTCTTTGAATTACTAACACTACATTTCCCTCAATGCTAGTATCTGTGGTGTTAGGTCTTACGTTATTAGCCTTTTCAAGACACAAAATTGTCAAATGTTTTTTTTTTGACAAATCATACATTTAACACGGTTGATTTACATCTCCGAGAAACATGTCCAACATTTAAACAGGCAAAGCACAAATCTTACTTTTCTTTAAAATATCTTGTTTTTCTTCAAAAGATATTATTTAAGTTTTAAAAAGTCCAGACAATTATGGATTTTTCTACAAAATGAACACTACTTTTAAGTGTTGGCTCCATAAATTAAATCATTAACTGTAGGGACATGAGTTTCAACTTCTCGAGACTTTTTACTCTGCTTCTGAGTTTCTGTGGAACCGAAGCCTGATTTTTCCAACAAAATCCTTTCTTCCTTTTCAACTTCCATTCGGAGAAACAATAGTAGTTCCGACAATTTATCGCCATTAGAATTCGAATAATCTACTTTATTTATTACTGAATTTCGTAGCCAAACTCTTAAAACATTTTCAGGAATGTATGACTCCGCTATTGGGAATAGCATAGCAGCATAATTTTCATTTGTTATGCTAATTGACTCCAGTGACCTTAAATATGACTCTAATTTATCATAAAGTTGCAATATATTCCATTTCGAATTTATATTTGCAGCATTTTTTACTACTAATGAAAGTAATCCTCTGACGTAATATTCAACGATAAGCTCTTCATGGTCAAATCTAGTCTTCCCACTGTACACAACTTTGGCATAATTTTTTTGCAGTCGACAGATAACTATCAACTATTTCACGTGCTCTAATGCCTATAATTGTACTCTTTATCAGATATTGAAATTTCACTTAAAGGGGTCTGCCACGTCCATAGGAGCCCATGTTAAATTGCGTAAGTTTATGTACCTTTTTCTCAAAAACAACTTACTTCTCGTTGACACAAGTTTTACAGTAGGTTATGTGTACTGTTTATAACACCTTAACGGAGGAATTTGCTTTTTTGTACAAAATTAAATTAATTATGATTTTTTAAAAAAATTGTCCAATTCCCCCAAATTTAGTTTTAAAAAGTAATATCTAAAACGCTTTGCTAGATATATCTAATTCCCTTCATTAAAATGTGTACGCATATTTTAAGTCTACTCACTGAAAATTTGAGGGTTATACGAAAAGTTGTCTTTGAGGAAAAGGTACACAAGATGAAAAATATTACATTTTGAGAAAACAGACTTTAAAGTGAAAATTTGTAACTTTTTCAGCATTTATTTTTTTAATACTTTCCAGAAGCATTTGAAGCATTTCTTTTAACTTTCTGCTCATACAAAAGACTCTTCTTATTTTTTTTCATTATGTTTTAGCAACTTTGCCTTTTTTTGTGGTCTGAAGATACTTCCATTGGATGCACGAATCTTATGTGCATCTAGTTTTTTGAAGCATGACACTCATTTATTACTTGGTTCACTATTACAATTTTTTAAGATCATTAATTTTGCTACATGACTCTTATTGAACTGTCCAATAGCCATATGTACCCCTAATTTTAGAGTTTTTAATCCCACAAATGTAGATCTTGGAATCACTCATCATATAGTGTTATTAACTGGCACATTTGGGTTCTGGGTCTTTCCAAGTAAAGATTTTCTTAATGACATAGGATCACCTAGATCTCTTTATTTAATTTAAAAGTAACTTTATTTAATTCATTATGGTATATAGCATGTATGCATGTGTCTATGATCATAGTGCCTTTTGTTACATTCACCTTCTGTCTTTTGAAACTTGCACCAGACATTTACAATCCCAGAAAACAGTCCATATTGAGGGCTCTCGTTTGAAGACAGAATATGAAAATGAACAGCCCAAACAGCAGTTGGATATTATTCCTAATAGCTTATTAAAATGTCTGAGTTTACGATCACTTAGGCTTTTTCATCACTTAACTTTTTTTTTCTCTGTTTCGCTTTTAAGATACAAAAGACGCGTGCCCATGCACTTTGAACAAGCCCAATACACTGTACTTTTCCACTTCAACATTTGATTAATTCTATTTTGGGAAGTCAAGGGAGTAGCTTTAAAAATAAATAAAAATACTTCTAATTATTATCATATTTATTCATATCACATATTATTTTATACAGAAACATTCGAATTTTAAAAATGAAAAAAAAAGTGAAAATAGATAATTTTTTGAAAATTCCAAATCAAATAGTATCATCCTCTTGGGCTAAATTGGCTCCGAAAACAGTTTTCTTCACCGCCAAATTTGATTAATTCTATTTTGGGAAGTTTTAACTTGACTTTCTCTGCACAATACAACAATTAGGGAATGTGCAAAAGTTTTCGTGTAACATCTAATTTTTTTCACGGTAATAATGAATTTTTTATTGTTCATATGTTCATCGTGATATTCTTCATATTTATCATCTACTATGCGTTACATATACTATCATCACATTCATCCAAATTTGTAGCAATTCTTTCTACAGAACAAAGTTTTATTTCAATATCCACCGGATTCAAATTTTCTTCATTCAAAGCCGTTATTAATGCATTAAAACGTTTAGTAAAATTCGCTCTAACAGGACTATGTTTTTTTATTATATCTTCCATAATGCGAACCGTAACTGAAAGTATAATTTTTTGACCTTGATAATCTTTCACCACGTTATCAATCACGTCCAGGTCACCACATTGTTGAGTGCAATCTAGATCTCTACCCGATTTCTTAAGCTTCAAAATACAGCTTGCAAAATATCTAATGTGTTTCACATAAAATTATTACTCCAAGCGCTTTACTAGAGTCAATGGTTTTTTTTATTCTTTTTCTACACTATTAAATTTTACAAAACATTACCAGATTACCATTGATAATATTACACATCGCCATATTACAAAAGGTATAAAATTAATCGTTTCCTATTGCATCAATAATAAACCAATGTTACTCATAAAGTATTTTTGGATTTACCAAACAATATTCGTCTCGCAGTTCAATGAACTTGATTTTTTTGTTTTGTTTAAGGATATGGAAAGGAAAGTTTTGTTTCCTGTAAATCTGGAAATAATTGGGAAGGGCATAGCTTCTCTTCTCTCACTCATATTCCCCCTCCCCCCTTCATACTCAAAATTTACGAAAAACATTAAAAGAACCAGCTATTAAAACACCAAAATTATGACTTATTTGAGAAATACAAAAAGTTCCACTACTTAGCGTATGGATAAATTAATTGGTGAGGCATAATGTTAAAGAAAATCCGTCGTATAAGGTGTCCTCCGAAATGACTGTGATGAACTGCAATGTTAGCTTTGTCTCTATCTTAGTGCATGATGCCACTTAGGAATAGAAGTTCTACAAATCCATTGAATGATGTTTTCGAAGAATCCATGGTGGATAATGTCCATACCAATTCTCAGAAGCTAAACGTTGCAAAGGACTTGAAGTATGATTTAACGCGGATAAGTGTTACTGGCCTTGTTATGGTACTGGACAATGACAATAAATGACTTTGGGTGTTGTGATCCTGTGGTCGATGCTCCTAACTTGTATACTTCCAGGAAAAAAATTCTCTTCATAGGGATTCCTGTTACATTTAAAAAGTCGGATCCAAATTTTTATGATCTCCTTGTGTTGTTTTCCAATCCCGTTCCATGATCTCAATGAAAGTAAGCACACCGATTCGAACCCGATCTTTTTTGAGTTTCGTGATTTGAGGTTGGCAGCAACTGCCATGCAAATCGAGCTAGTATTTAAACTCGGCTCATGTTAGTTTTTAAAAAAGGAAGGAGAAACGGAAATATAAGAAGTATGTGAGTGGTTTAACTCTTAGAGGGAGAGAACAACTGGTTGGCAATGCAACTGCAGGTTGCATCACCATTTTAGATTAGAAATTAATTTTATAATATTAGAAGACGGTTCGAATCGGATGTCGCTGGTAATGTTACTTTTTGAACTTATTGTTTTTATCGCTCCAGTAACGAGCAGAGTGACTTTATGATTGATTATTAAAGGCCAATTTTAAGAAACTGTTTTTCGTCTTCATGCCTCCTCGACACATAAATTTCACTGCTAGCTTTGCAAAATTTAAATTAGTTTACCAATAAGTGTAACAAATTTGGTTATGGGCCCAGTCCATGTACTGTGTCGAGGCAGGCTAAGCAGTTGAACCAGGCCATGAACTTTGTCTATTTAAATACTGTTCCAGTCTAGAACTATTTTTATGAACTCTGTTGCTAGTACGCTAAATCGAGTAACAGATATGGAGTTTAACAACCAGATATCAGTGTTGACTCCAAATAACTGGAACACGTGGAAGCATGATATGCAAGTACTCTTAATGCATTATGGTTGCTGGCAGTTTATAATACAGACCAAGCCAGAGCAACCTGATGAAGAGGCAACATACAAGGAAAAAATAGATCTACAACTTCGTAAGGATAGATGTTATACGTTGATCTATACTAACATCAGTTCAGATTTGAAAAATCTGATAACGGAAACAACTGACGGAGTAGCGGCATGGAAGATATTAAAAGATCACTTCGAACCAGTCACAAGAGCAAGAGTAATTCAACTATTAGATCAATTTTTTGGAACAAAATACCAACCAGGGGAAGATGTTGGAATCTTCATATCTCGTGTAAAGACAGCGGCAACCAGACTACAAGAAGCGGGTCATAAATTGGACGACCTGTACATAGGCTTTCAATTAATAAGGTGGCTTCCTCAGGAATTCCAGTCTACCGTGCAACAAATCTACAGATGGAAAGAAGAGGACTTCAGAGTTGTCAAAATTGAAGCAGAGCTGATATTAGAAGCCAATCGTCTTCAGTTGATGAAACAAGATTTGGAGAAAGCGGAGAATGCTTACTTGAGCAGTTTCACTTCGAAGAAGTCGAAGACGTTACCTGGTGCTACGGCTGCAGCTCATGGAGATCCAAATGGCAAGAATGATTACCAAAAGAAAAGTGGTAAGGTATTTAACTGTAAAACTATTAAAAATGTTAAACAATCTATTAAGACTATAGGTCCGTGTTATGTATGTAATAAGTACGGACATCTTAAAGTAAACTGTAAAGAGAAAAAGTCTCTACAAAAATCTCCTTCAACTGTAAATGAAACTTTTAACACAGAGTTTAATATAAATTTAAGATTTTGTGAAGCTGAATGTAGTCTTTTAGAACTAGATAAACAACTCGTAACTAGTTGTATCTTATTTGAGGAAAACTCTGATAAAGGTGTTTGGGTAATAGATACTGCTGCCACGAGTCATTTTTGTAATGACAAGAGTTTATTTTTAGATCTTAAACCGATAACTAACATGAAAATGTCGTTAGCAACGGAGGATAAAAAAGTTGTCCCGTAGAAGGAATCGGTACACTTAGATTTCGGGTAAAATATAAGGGGAGTTTTCATGAAATAACTTTGACTGATGTATTATTTAATCCTAAGTTGAGGAGAAATTTATTATCCGGTTCCAGATTAGAAAGTAAAGGTGCGCATTTTGTGGGTACTAAAGGTAAAATTAATGTTTTTAATAAAGACTGGATAAAATTGTTCTCGGCGACACGCCATGAAAATTTGTATTTTTAAGCCGGATCATTATATTATACCAAAGAGTAAAGAAATTAGTTTTTTTTTAGTGATATAACCGCTAAAACAAAAAACGGATCAATAGAAATATGGCATCAACGCTTTTGTCATGTTAATAACGATTACTTGGTAAAAACTAGTAAAAATGATAGTGTAAAAGGTCTCCCACGCTTAACTGATAATGGTAAGACTCATTGTATACCGTGTAAATTAGCAAAGTCCAAGAGAGTTTCATTCAAAAAGACGGGGGCCGTAAGATCAAAACGTCCATTGGAATTGTTGCATATGGACCTCTGTGGTCCAATGCCAACTGAAAGCCAAGGCGGTAATAAATATTTCTTGAGTATAATTGACGATTATTCAAGAAAGGTGACTGTATTTCCCATCCGAAATAAATCTGACGTATTTCATACGTTTATAAGATTTCAGAAACGAGCAGAACGTTTTCTAAGTAAAAGGTAATAGCAGTTAGAACTGATGGCGGACTAGAATTTTGTAATAAAGATATGGATAATTTCTTGACAGAACTGGGTATAAAGCATGAGGTAACAAATTCATATACGCCAGAAATGAATGGGGTCGCGGAGAGATTCAATTTAACCGCTCTAGATGGCATCAAAACATTGCTTAAGTCTAGTGAAGTTCCCCATAAGTTTTGGGGAGAAGCATTACTTTGTTTCACTTATGCGTGGAATCGAATTTGTCACAAAGACAGTAACAAAACGCCTTTCGAAAAATATTCAGGTAGAAAACCATCGGTATTGCATCTAAAACCTTTTGGATGTTTGGCATACGCTGGTGTGCCAAAACAAATTAGAAAAAAAAATTCGATATGCGTGCGAAAATGGGAATTATGATGGGATACGCACAACGTACTAAGGGTTATAGAATATGGTTGATAGATGAAAATAAATTAGTCGAGACTATTAATGTAAGATTCGATGAAAATAAGAGGGGAATTAATTTTAGACAAAAGTTAATAGTAACCTTGGATATAATTTAAACCTTCCTGATTATTATGATGATGAGGATGATTCCGATAGAGCAAAAGATTCATTAACGAGTCGTTTAGTTTCAAAGACAAGTACGGAAACGCCCTCAACATCTGAAAAACCAGATGTATCTTCCGATAATCATAGCTTGATCCCATGTACAGAGGTTAAGTGGATTCGAAATATAGGTAGGAAAGTAACTGGATCTAACGTATATTATAGTATAGAAGGGGAAGCAACCCGATTGAAATCTTTTAACGAAATAGAGAGATACTGTAAGAGGCATAATATTGAGTATGATCCTAGTTTATTTAATTTTAGAAAAGATAATACCGAATCCCAGGGATTTTCAGATTTGTCAGAGCAACAAGAAGCTCTTATGGTTGAAGTAACTATTCCTAACTGTTACAAACAGGCGATAAGATCCAGAGACGCATCTAAATGGCGTGATGCAATGGATAAAGAAATTAACGTAATGAAGGAACGTAAAGTTTGGGATTTAGTTGATCATCCGGATAATATAAAAATTTTAGAAAACCGTTGGGTTTATACCATTAAATATGATGAAAATAATAAAATTGTTAGATACAAGGCCCGCTTAGTTGCGCGAGGTAACACACAATTACGAAGTGAGTCATTTGACGAGGTATTTCAAGAATACAAATTAGAACTTTCAAAAGTTAAATCATTAAAACTAAGATGTTATTCAGACTCAGATTTTGCTACAAATAGGGATGATCGAGTGTCGATGGGAGGGTTCATAACTTTTATAGACGAAACTCCAATTTCATCGCGAACTTTCAAGCAAAAATCCGTTAGTCTGTCGACCATGGAAGCTGAGTATGTTAGTTTAACAGAAGCAGCTAAGGAATTCATTTGGCTAAAGAATGTAATTGATAATAAAAGTTTAAATTTGGAATTAAGTGAAAATGTAATGTTTTGTGATAATCAAGCTGCTATAAGTTTTCAAAGTCACCGGTAGAAAATTATAGAACAAAACATATCGATGTTCGTTATCATTTTCTAAGGAATTTGATATACGACAAGGTTTTCCAAATTAAATATATAGGTACCAAAAATAATTTGGCGGACATTTTTACCAAACCCATGGTAAAGGAAAAATTGTTAGAATTTTGTAGAAAATTATTTCTTTTTAGAGAATAAGACTTTGTGTTTCTTTAAGATTAAAATATTAGTTTGTTTATTACAATAAAGATTGTGAATAAAATGTATTTTGTGTTAAATTGTATAACATGTGATTATAGATTAAAATTTACTGATTTGTAAGAGATAATGGTGCGGGATTGGAAAAAGGGGGCCGATTGTTAGACATTTAAAAAAGTCGGATCCAAATTTTTATGATCTCCTTGGGTTTTTCCAATCCCGTTCCATTATCTCAATGAAAGTAAGTACACCGATTCGAACCCGATCTTTTTGAGTTTCGTGATTTGAGGTTGGCAGCAACTGCCATGCAAATCGAGCTAGTATTTAAACTCGGCTCATGTTAGTTTTGAAAAAGGAAGGAGAGTAACGGAAATATAAGAAGTATGTGAGTGGTTTAACTCTTAGAGGGAGAGAAAGGCTGGTTGGCAATGCAACTGCAGGTTGCATCACCATTTTAGATTAGAAATTAATCTTACAATATTAGAAGACGGTTCGAATCGGATGTCGCTGGTAATGTTACTTTTTGAACTTATTGTTTTTTTATCGCTCCAGTAACGAGCAGAGTGACTTTATGATTGATTATTAAAGGCCAATTTTTAAGAAACTGTTTTCGTCTTCATGCCTCCTCGACACATAAATTTCGCTGCTAGCTTTGCAAAATTTAAATTAGTTTACCTATAAGTGTAACAATTCCGTATTATTAAATAAGGCTAGCATGTAAGTAGATGTTTTAGATAGATCCATGATCCGCATTCAATTCGATATCAGCAAAAACATTCGTTGCATCTATTATTGTAGGTACGTAGGATTAGCCAGCAAACCTTGAGTATCTACAAACTGTGAAATTCAAAATATTTTCTACATCATATGAGAATGACGTCTAGTCTAAACTACTACATATTTTTAGCACCAGTTATATGTGTAAATTTGAAGACAAAAATTTTGTTATGAATTTTTACAAAAATAACATTTGGATAAAAAAAGTTATGGAATGTGTAATTGCTACGCCTATGCATATTTGCTTGAAGAGCTTTTTGATCAGAAATGCAAACAACATTTAATAAAATAATCAGGAAACTAATAAAGTTTCAAAATTGTATATCCAGTTTAGCTCGTTTGTTTAGCTATCTAAATTATCAAGCACACCAATGATACTTAAATGAAAAATGATTTAGCATAGGAATCATCCTGTTGATATGCGTGCTTATTTTTAGTATGCTTAACAATAGTTCATAATCGAAATTGTATTAAATAATCTGAAAGGACTATTGAGCTGTGTTTATATTTTAAATCGATTTGATGTCTTGATGAAACATAAGGACTCTCTTGGATATTCAAAATATTGGCGAGGCTGTTCATTTTTGACTTTCCCATAAAACAACACAAAATCCTATGAGCCGTTTTTTGAATACCAACCACTTTGCAAAGTTTTTTAACATCTAAACACTTGAAATATGTAACATTATTAGTTAAATAAATGAAGACAGTCTCTATTCAGTGCAATTATATCAGAAAAAGCTTTAGAAATAATGTGTGATATAATACCGGCAAATGAACATGTAATATGTATGCATTTGGACAATGCTACTATTCCTGATGAAACATAAATATGGCCTTTCTGACTTATTAGAACAGGAGTTAGGTTGTCCATTTGGTTTAATCCAGTGAGAACCCAAAAATGCTTTTTGTAGATTTTTTAATCAGTGTAACGGACAACGCATAATATAAGACAGCAAAAAAGTGAATATATGGTTATAGTTAAAAACAAAAAGGGCCGCGCCCATTCGCAGCGCCATCTGCTATGTAATGGGGGAGATACAACATGAGTTGTGTTTTTAGTACAAAAAATAACATATTTTACAAGAAAAGATAATAATTTTAGAGTTCACGAGCACACACTAATAATAAACACACTACGTAATGAAATACAGAAAATACTAAATATGCAAAGGAATTAAGAAAAAAAAAATATTTTTGTTCTTTAATTTACTGAATTTTAGTAATTACCAAAAAAAAAACATTAAAAAGGAAAAAATATTCAAAATCAAATACAAAAGGAAATTTAACTAACTAACGCCTCACATAATTTCACCCATCAAATGGTAAATTAAATTTATAAATGCACTCATTATCCCTCCCTTCATAGCTTAGAGTAGAATGTTGGCAAAATACCGTTTAATCACCTGCCAAATTCATGCAGTTAATTTTAAAGCATGATTACTCCCTTAAAACATTGGTCTTAGCTGAGCTATATAATGAACTGGTGTTAAAGAAAAAAAAGTAGAAGGCTTTAAAAAGGCAATGAGATTTCGAAGTTACCTTTGTGCTTCAAGATGAAGCAAGTTTCCTAAATGTGTTGAGTTTACCCACAATGCATGTGAAAAACGTGGGGTACCATATGCCACACAATAACAAAGGATGTCTTCAGAAGCTTCCCTCTTTCGTAACACGTGCAACCGTATTATAGATTTTGACCCCTTAACTAAGTTTTGCCTTAAGACAGCATTGATTGTTTGACGTTTTTTTTAAATAAATAATAAGAAAATTAGAACCAAAAACATGTGTGTGTACTTAACTTTCGTTCTTATCTCGAATCCAAAATATCAAACAAATCAAAATTTATGATTAGCAAAGTGTTAATATTCACACTCTTCACTTTGTAAAGTCCGATCAAATAAATCATTCGAATTCTAATTAAATTAAAACACAAAAGAAAATTTTTAGTGGATTGTAAAATATTCTAAAAATTTAAAATATAGTAAAAATATACCATTTCAGAAAATTATTCTTTTGTTCTAATAATTTTGTAGAAACATTGCAGTAAAAGCAAAGAAAATTAATGACATATAAAAATTGCATAATTAAATTGAAAAATTTACGATACCATATACTGATCATAATTCATTCAGGAATGTAATTAGAAATTCTCTACATCAATTGTTGTTTTAATTAAAAGGACAGACAAACTGTTAAATTAATTACCTAGAATAGTCGTAAAATTTTAATTAAAACACGATAACGTGTTAATAACGATCAGTCGCTCCAAATTGATATGATAACATACTAAAATAAAAATATTAGTCGTTACACTTAAATATAATGAGATTGTCACTAGCACCAAATTGATATACTTCGTCAGAGATATTGTACTTAAAATGTAAATATTTTAAATTGTATTCTTTCCTTTTCTTTTAATACATTTTTACTTTTGCAAGTTTCTTGTTTAATTCAAACTTGAGAGAGTTAATTTCTAATAATTAATGGCTCTTAGCTTTTAAGCTACATTTAGATTAATATTATTCTAATCGAGATTGAGCTATGTATTACCAATGACATTCATTTGACCTTAACAAAGGATTATCGGTGCCAGTTGATATCGAGAGAGGTACTGACACGTATTCCTCTCACAAAATTAAGGAAATACGTCTTAGGTCAATGTATCCATTTACAAGAAAATATTATATCTAACGGACGAACTACACTTTTGATAGAAGTCGACATACAGGAAATAGTTGGTGTGATGAAGTTTTTAGCCTACAAATGCATCTGTTCCAAAATAAAAGGCGACTAACAGCTACACGTTTCATTCCGCTATGGAGCTTGTAGAATTTGAAAATATTCATAGAATTTATTAGCAATATGCTTCCTAGGTATAAATCACATTGGCCATCTTTTGGATAGTTTGGGTGATTGACAGTGACATGATAACATCGCCCGAAGAACACTAGATAAATGACATTGGTTTTCATTGAGAAAGGAAAACTTACCACAAGAATCAATATATAGCTTTTGGTTGATTATGAAACGACAGTATTATGCAACAATTGCAGTTTGGTAGGTTTTTTTTAATCCAGATATTGTTTTGTACAAATGCCATTGCGTAAATATAGCCCATTTCTGCTTCATTTGGTACTCAAAGTGTTACATTAATTTTTGTGTAATGCTGTCTTCATTCTTTATGTACTAAATTATGTTGCTAGTAGTACGTATTGCATGTCTCCCAACTGACATTTTTATAAGAAATTATGGTAAAAAAATATTTTCTTAAGTTTTGAACATTTGTGGTTTTCTATTATTTATAATTAACAGTTAAGTGATATACTTTGCACGAATTACTAGAATGAAACATCTAAATGTTTTATATACATATAAAATGAAAAATATAAATGTGCCTTTTAACGGTATAAATTTGAATTTATAGAGGACCACAATTTTGAACTTATGATACAGCCGTATAGATATTTCATGATTTATTGAGCCCCCGCCGCACACAAAAATATGCAACATATAAGTGATTTAACACTTCATTTATATTGTTATGTAGATCCAGGCTCAAGGATTTTATGCAAAATAGTCATAAGGAAAAAAATAACAGTTTTTTAAGAGTGATGCGAACTTATTGTTGAAATTCCAATCCTTGAAGTACAGGATTCAGCAGCAATATTCATAGGGTAACTCTCAGAAGGTCTTCACACCTTCAACAGCACCCAGACACAATTGCCAGTATCTAAAATTTGCGTATATAAAATATTATTCACAAGCACAGGCGAGCTAATCGGTAATCATGGTCAAAACAAGTTTACTAATCGCTGGTTAAATCAAGACTGACTCTCGTTTCGGCGAGCATCTTTATTTATAGTCCCGGCAGAAACTTCCAGAAAAATTTCTGCTTACGTCATAGAGTGTGAAATTCGTGGGTTTCTCCACAATATTCTGTAAAATATCACAGGGTCCCGAACTCGCCAGCATGTCGCCAATATCATCAAAATTATCGCCAAATTCATCAAATGGGTTGTCAATTCGGTCGCCAAAAATTATGCCAACTCGGCTTTATCACCAAGATTTCGCCTTCTAATTCATTCACCAATATAGCGTAAGGGACGGCGTTTACTTGTGAATATATTACAACTTTTTTTAACAAAAAATAAATTTAAAATAGAGTAAAATAAATGTTTAACACATCCAAATACAAATTATTTTCCCTATTTACACAAAATTCGTAACACTACTTCTCCTCAAAGACTACACGACCTGGGCAGTACAATCCCCGAGTAAGATGCCTCTATCTACAGACATAAGCTGCTCACATAATAATCAGATATTGAGTAACAAATACTCAAAAGCACATACAAAGCAAACAAATTCAAAATACAAAAATAAATTACAATACTATAATCAAACTAAGAAGCTTGAATAGAGAAATAATTTACAAAATAATTAATGATCATGGTCTAAAGGATCTTATTCATCTTGGCCAAGATAAGGGTCTAACCTATTCTAATGTATTACCTTCGGTTTTGAGTGCAGTGATTTCTGTATCCGAACCACAATGTCATTCAGTCTTTTTAGGAATGTGTCAGGACCTTCGCAGGCCAGTTGGTCTGCAGCTTCGGAGAGAGTCTTTTGTGAAGTTTCGGATTCCATAACCACACTTTGTTGCCTTCGTGGAAGTCATGTCCGGTTAGTCTTGCGTCGTATCGGGTCTTCATCTTCTCGGAAGCGATGTTGATTCTTTCCCTAGCCAGGTGACGCATTTCCTCCATCCGTGCCTGGAGTTTCTCGACTTATTCCTCAGGCGCGAAGGGAGCATCTGGTGGCCGGCTGAACAAAAGATCTACATTCAGACGAAGATCCCGTCGAATGAGCATCTGGGATGGGGGATTGACGGTGGTCTCATGAACGACACTCCTGTAGGCAAGCAGGAAAAATGGCAATTTCTTGTCCATGCCCTGTTGATTACTGGATACCAGGAGAAAAAGGCTGTTCAGGATGGTGCGATTGAAACTTTCTGCCTAGCCGTCAGACTGAGGATGTAAAACTGTTGTCCGGGTTTTGTCGATGCCGATTATTTCACACAATCTCTTGCAAACTGCAGAATCGAAGTTTCTACATTGATTGAAGTGCAGTTGTAGAAGGACTCCGAATCTTGAGATCCAGTGTTGAACTAGAACCTCTGCAACAGTCGAGTCGTCTTGGTCGGAAATAGGATAGGCTTCAGGCCACTTAGTGATGCAGTCCATCACAACCAGAATGTTGTTGTTGCCCTCTGAAGATCTCAGAAGTGGGCATAGAATGACAAAAGCATCTTCGGAAAAAAGTTTTCAATATAATAATATTTAAAGACCCATTATTCCCCAAGAGATTAGTTGGAAGAACGCGGACAAACCCGTTACACCATGTTCATTTATAGTATATAGTACATTCTTTCAAGGGGAGGACACGGCTAAGGAAATTCATTTATTGTCGAGATAGTAGTATTCCTTTAGGGTACTGAATGGCCAGTCAATTCGAAGAAAGTAGCCTATGAAATTCATACTTAGCTTTTATACAATTAAGTTTTAATTTCCTCCAACGAGTCCGAAGTCTGGTTGGTAGATCATTTGTTTACTGTGCCGGATGTTAGGGTTCGATTCACGTTATATACTTATTTTTATCAATTTATTTAATTATTTTTTTAAAATTAAATAAATTTATTTATGAAAGATTTATTAAATTTTAAATGATATTTTATGTATTTATTTTATATTTTATTAAGTAAAAAATATATTTATTATTAAAATTATTCTAAATTATAAATATTTTACATAATTATTAATAAAAATTATTTAAAATTATTAATAATTACAAGTAATTAATTAATTATCCTTTAAAATTAAATATTATTATTAATAATTACAATTCATTAAATTATTGTCAATTAAATAGTTAATTAGTATTCCATAAAAATAATTAATTGTTATAAATTAAAAATAAATAATAATAATTAATTAAAATAATTAATGGTTATTAATTAAATTTAATTTATTATTATTATTAATAATAATAATACATATTATTATTAATTTATTATTAAAATTGTTATTAATTTATTTTTAAAATTATCATTAAATTATTATTAAAATTATTATTATATTATTATTACAACTATTATTAATTTATTATTACAAATATTATTAATTTATTAATAAAATTAATATTACTTTATTATTAAAATTATTATTAATTTATTAATAAAGTTATTATTAATTTATTCTTAAACTATTATTAAAGTTGTTATTAATTTGTTCTTAAAATTATTACTAATTTATTATTAAATTATTATTTATTATTGAAATTATTAATTTATTATTAAAATTACTTAAATAAATTAATTGAAATTATTAATTTATTATTAAAATTATTTAAATAAATTTATTGAAATTAATATTTTATTATTAAAATTATTTAAATAAATTTATTTAAAAAGAAATTATTAAATATTTTATAAAATTATAAAATTATTAAATTAATTTATTAAAAATACACATTTTTATTATATTAATTATAAAATTGTTAAATTAGTAATTTATTAAAAAGATATATTTTTATTATATTAATTATAAAATAATTAACGTTATAATAATAGTTTATTTTGTAAATTATTTTACATTATGTATAATATTTTACTTATAGTATATAGTATTTCATATTATAAAACTTTTTAACCAATTTTTATATAAAATATCATTTAATACTTATTATACATTTTATTATAATTATTATTTATTAATGTAAAATTATACTAATATAAAATTAAATACAAATATTTATATAATTACAGCATTTTTTTTACTTTATAAAATACAAAGTATTTACAAAAAATATCATTTAATGTTTATTAAACCTTTCATAAATAAATTAATTCAATTTAAAAAATAATTGAATGAATTGAAAAGAAAAAATTCATCTCGTGACTCGAACCAAAAACCTTCGGCCTAAAAAGCGGAAGATCTACGAACTTGGCTACGGATTCGTTGGAGGAAATTAAAACTTAATTGTATAAAAGCTAAGCATGAATTTCGTAGGCTATTTTCTTCGAATTGACTGGCCATTTGATGGAACTACATTGAGGGTTGAACACCCTAAAGGGGAGTACTACTATTACACCAAATGAATTTCTTAGTTTGTGCCCTCCTCTTGGGAATTCTGAGGCTCCATAAAGCATACCCAGGAGTTCCATGAGTTAAAATAAGAATTGGAAAAGAAAACTATAAATAAGTGTGTAAAATAGTTTCACGTTCTCTTTGAAATTTGAATGACCATGAGTATCTACAGCTGTGTTTCCCAATGCGGTTCTCAGAAATTTAAAAAATAAAATAGGCACTGGACAGACTCTGTTTTTAGTAATTATCTGTAACATTCATTATAATATTATAAAAGAATACTGAAACCTGTTTTTTTCCTATGTACTACCTAAATTGTTGCCTGTTGCTTCTGATCCTTGGTTCTGCAAAATAATTCTGTGCTTGTTATTGCAATGTTTTGAAATCTACATGAAATGGAATAGACGGCATTGGGTTTGAAATACAGTGTTAAAAAATAATACAATAAACACCCTTTTCAAATTGTAAAATGAAAAAAAAAAAAAAAAAACTACATTGATAAGAGAGCACTTAAAAAGAAAAAAACTCCTAACACCTCTAAAATAACATCTACCAAAGGAGAAAGCAACGAAGTTTGAATGAAAGAAATCCGAAGGGTTCCCAGAGTAAGAAAAGAAACAATTTACAGATTTTCAACAGATTCGACGGTAAAATCAATCTAAATTTACGTACGGAAGCGGGATTTTAAAAAAGCATATAAATGGATAATTTTCATAATATTTAGTGTCACTTAGATTACAATACATGTATAAAACGGTTTTAAGGACATTATGATAAAAAAAATTTATTTAAATAAAATATTTTGGCAAAAATTAACTTAGGATTATCTTTTTTCTCAAAAAGTTCTCCTTTTATAAAAAATGCTTCTTTAATGAAAATATTTTGTTCAAATAAAGTAAAGAATTCTCCAGAGAGTCTAAACTATTTTTTTTGAAAAATTCACATTATTTTTATTTTTTTTATAACAAAAAATTAATATAATAGAAACATTGTTCATAAAAAAAAGAGAATGTTTTAAAAATTGGTCATTCTGTGTTCATTTTTTTGTCAAAATATTGTATTTAAATAATTTTTTATTGTAATCATATTCTTGAAAAAATTTTATATACGTTTTCTAATCTAAGTGTCACTAAATATCAAAAGTATTATCCATTTATATGCTTTTGCAAAATCATGGTTCCGAACGTAGTCGGATACCGTTAGCTGAAAAATCTTCTGCCTGGTAATTTGCAGAATACACGGAAGTTACTCACACAGTTATAAGGATGTGGATGCATTTTTGAACAACGTAATTGATTTTAAAATGTTTTTCTCAACATATGTATAATGTCATAGACAGAGAATAAATCGAGAATCAATGACGGAGATCTGTGGTTAATTAAAACGTAACATTTTTTCATGCAGTATTATAAGCCCTGAACACCTTCAAGCTTGTTGAACTACATTTGGGAGTACAAATTGTTTGTAAACACAAAGAAACAAAGTTTCTACTTACATAAGCGTTCAGACGCCCTCTGCCGGGTACAATGAGAAATATTTAGGGAATTCTTAACACATCCACCCCCTGATAATTTTCTAAAATTATCACAGTAAAAAGTACAAATTTATACATATACAATTAATAAAATAATAAAATATGATTAATTCAAATACTTGAAATACAATATGTGACGAATCTATACGGAACTTTATCACTAACCTTCTGAGTCGACCTTTTTAGGGAAATTTAATTCCCTACCTATTTCCAATCAACTCCAAAAAGCGGACAGGATTCCTTGTTATGCAGATTAGATTAAGTATTTAAGTCAAACGAAATAGTAAAGTGAGAGCAGTAGGAGATAGAGATTGAAGCAGAAAGATATCGTGGATTTAAATTGAAGATTTTTTGTTAGAGATATTTAATCTCAAGAATTGAGATTCCGAGTGGTAAATATTGATTTGTGTTTAAAGTCTCATTAAAGTTTTAGGAGTGAGATTAAAGTTAAATGTTCAATAAGAACATTATTAAATATAATTCTGGGATCTCTTATCGTGGTAATTTCTGCGTGATCGTTATTTAATAAATTAATTAATTGGATCATTAATTAATTAAGTTAATTTAAAGGATATTACCTTTAAAACCTCATAATATTAGTTGACAAATTTGTTAATAAGTCTTTGATTCTATTTGGATAAGATAACCAAATAAAGAAAGTTGTTTATAAAAATGGCTACTGGTTCTTACATGACTCCTATTTATTCTCGTTCTCAAAGTGAGGTCCTAGGAGACCTTCACAAATATAAATATTCGAGATAATCAAATAATTCAATGTAAAATAAAATAAAATATATTAAAGATTAAAAATATATAGTTCAAAGTAACTAGTTCATAGTATTTTCAGGTCATGTTTCATTCAGTTCAAGGAGATAGATCAATTCTCTAGGTTTCTTAACTCCCCACAAAATCGCACTCCCATCTCGTCCTTGTATAACTTTAACTATGCGTCCTAAATCCCACAAAAATTTCGATTTGCTGCTTCCTTCAAGAATTAAAACATCACCAACTTTCAAACTTTTTTCAACAGTTTGCTTAGGAAAGTGATGGAAACTTCTAATCTTTAGTAAATAGTTGTTTTTTCCCTTCTTCCAAAATTGACTGAACAGCTTGGTTTGATAATATTTACTGGTTAAGAAGCTCTCTCTAGTTATAAAATTATTTAACAACTCAGAAAAATTGAAAGGATAATCCTTCTTGTGTCCAACTGAAAGGAAGTTCATCAAAAAAAGAGGTTCAGAATCAGATATATTATCAGAAAAGTAAATCAGAGGTCAGTGATTTAAAATATATCCAATTTCAACAAGGATGATTGCTGTTTCTTCAGATATGAGTTGAGCCCTACTTATTATTTTCCTTAAAGGTTCTTTTATCGATGTAATTAGACTCTCGTAAAAACTTTCCCACTATGTGGCAAGTTCAACAATAAACTTCCATTTATTACCTTCTGATGAAATATAATTTTTGGAGTCTTCATCTTTGATAATATTGAAGAATTACTGTATCTATTTAATGCACATTTAAAAGTAGAAGCATTATCCCAATAGATAGTTTAGTTGATTTTCTTGAAAGAAACGCTAATTTTATGTGAAATATTTTAAGTTATGTTTATACTTTATGTTTTATAAATCAGACGCTAATTTTATGTGAACTGCACGTGTAACTACACACGAAAGGAGGGCAAAGTAAGATTTTCCAGTGTCATTCCCTAATTTGACGTAGACTGGGCCCGTGAAGTCATCCCCAATGATAGTAAGTGGTGGAAATTCTGAGATTCTATCATGTGTCTAACTCAGTGCTTCTCAAACTTTCAATACTGGTGCCCCCCTTTTTGATCACAATTTTTATCGCGCCCCCCTTATACATTAATAATGTATTGAATGCAATAATAATGCACTTTGACGCTAAAGCTACAATAGGCGATCTTAATTATAAACCATACAAATTAGTAACATAAGCATTAAAATTTTTGTATACTACTTTTAAGCAAAAATAAATAAATAAATAAAATAATAGGATAATTATATGTTATTTTTCCTTCCTATAATTTTTAAATTGAACTGCGGTGGCTACTTAGAAGACAAAATATAGATATCAGCGCTAAATATAGAAAAGAACTCAGAGGGTGAATTTCTAATCATAAGCATTCCTTATAAAAACTTTTGCTTTGCAAGACAAGCCCATGGAAGTCGTTTATACTTATTAAACTTGTTCTTAATTTAGTATTAATTAATTAGTTATAAAATACTCTGTGCAGCACTGATACATTAAAAGTATACCGGCTGAAGTGCCCGCTCTTTGCTCTTACGTTTTTCGCGTTATGCTTCATATGTATAGAAAACTCGTAAAAATAATTCTAGGCAAAAGTAATCCTTCAAAAAGTTCTCCGTGGTTTTCCAAACATCATAAAACTATTTTGCATGCAAAAAGCCTAACAGAGAAATACATTACCTTCCCCTAAATGAGAAAAAGAAACACATAAAAAGAGGCGTCATAACTAACTGTACCAATAACTTAGAAGGGTTAAACAGATTACAGCTATAATGTGCAGTATTTCAAAAATAATGACAGTGAGGAATTTTTATGTTCCTAAATTTTTTCGATTCTGCGTCTGGGATTGTTTTTCTCTGAAAGAGTTGTATGTTATGTTTATAAAGAAAGCGTAATAAAAAATATCTCATCATGGGATTACAGCAAATCAAATAAAAGTTTTTTATTAGGTTATAGGATCAAAGATAGCTAATTAAGTATTGAAGAAATTTTTAATTTTTGTTGACTTAATATCGCGCGCGCCTATGTATTATATCAAAGTAAAAGTCCATTTTTTATTATGTTTGAAAGTATTTTGTTTTAATTCATTCCAGTAAATTAATTACTTTTAAATCTTTTATTTTCTATATGCTCGCGCCCCCCTAGGGGGGCGCGCCCCACAGTTTGAGAAACACTGGTCTAACTGTCTGGATAACTGATCTGTTGATTTAACACAGTATTTCTTACATGCTAATAATTTTTCGTAAGAGCTGTTTTCCATAAGGAATCCAATATTTTCTTCTAATTTGTAAAAGAGTAACTCCTCCATGAAACAGTCTTGGATGTTTTTTCTTAATCCGCGATCACTCGCGCGGGGGGTTCTGTATACCCCAGCAACAAGAAAATCCTCTCAGGATTCTAAAAAGAATGCTTAGAACCACAATTTGTTTGATTCTTTTGGAATGACTATTGGATTTGTCTCATTAGAACAGAATTTACCTTCTTTAATTCTACTGCTGATCCTTACAATACCTTAATTATCTAAATAAAAATGTAAACTACATAATTGAAATTTTTTTTTAAAAACATTTTATCCTTCTGATTTAGCAAATTTATTTCTTCTCTAAAGTGCCGCATCTACACTTCTCTAAGGAAGTTTTCTTCAACTTTACTTAATTCATCAGACGACAAGTGACTTTCAAATTTGGAACAGTTTCTGCAACTAAAAATAAAATGCTTTAATCACGTGATCATTCACTTAACTTTTAATATAAGGAGTCAAAATTTTCTAATTCCGTAGGTGTTCTTTTTTTTTCAATTTAGATGATTTGAAGAATTTCTCTTGATCTAGTTTCAAAATGTTTCAACTTATCATCGCTTACAAAAATAAGTTTGGGCCATTTAAGTCTATTTTCACTCAGTCATTTGTGTCCATACCACCATAGATAGTCATTTTTTAGATTTTGAACAGGAAAACCTTTGGGGAGTCAGTCTACCGAGTTTGATATGCCAGGATATAGTTGCAAGAAAAAAAAACGAGAATTAGGCAAATTATAGATTTCAGAAATTCTATTACATATAAATGGTTTTCAAGAGAGATATAGTACTGGAGAGAGAAATATTTTTTATCCAATATATAACAGTACTGCAATCTGACCAAAGATGAATGTCATTGTAAATGCCACTAAATAATTGAAACAAATATTTACAATGTCTAGCTGTTACTCCTGCTACCCTTAACTCTAAACGAGGTAAAGATAATTTTTTGAGTGCAGCCACTCTGGTCTTAGAAACGATAAAACTGGTTTTGATATCATTTTTGTCACTATACCTAAAATAGACAACCGCACCGTATGCACTTTTACTCACGTCACAAAATATGTGTAAAGAGATGTCTTTATCGAAATTACAACTATCAAAATATTTTCTAGGAACACAAATATCTTTTAAATAACTCATTTGAGAAACCACATTTTTAAATTCCATTTTTAACTCAGATGAAAAAATGATTTCATTCTAACCGAATCCTTTGAGCCATTTCTTTTGTAATAAAATTTTAAAGTTCATGATAAATGGTGATATATAAAACCAGTGGGATCAAATTTTTTAATCATAAGTTGCAAAACAAAACTCATTGTAATTTTTTTGGTATACATAATACATTGTTTTGATGTAACTGATTCAATTTTTATAGAATCTGCATCGGTATTCCAAATCAAGCCTAATATCTTAGCAGATTCTAGGAAAGTACTAAGCGTAATATTTTTAGGTAGCCACAATACTTTTAATTCTTAAAAATTTGAACTAAAAGCTTAAATCTATTAAAAATTAAAAGCTTAAATCTATTAAAAATTAATAGCTTGACAGTGTTTGCGAAGGGTTAATTTATATTTCAAATTTTTTTGCTTATTTATTCCTTTCTCCCTCCCCATAACATCACATGCGAGCGCCTACGTGGAAAACAATGGTTTTGCGGAACGAATCGGGTAACTTTTAATCGGCAGTTAAAGGATTAATTATAAAGCATACGAATTATAAAGGTAAATGTTAATTTTTATGAATAATTTTATACACGACAAGCCCATGGAGTCACTGGTAATTATTTTTTAAACTTGTTCTTAACTTACTATATTTTACTGCAGTACTGATACATTTATAAATGTATTATATCAGTGCAAATGTGTATTTCATTTTTTATTATGTTTAATGTATTTTGTTTTTTTACTTCCTGTGAATTAATATTTTTTAAAAATGATCTTTTGTTTTCGACTTTTCAATAGGCTCGAGCCCCTAGTAGAGTTATCACGCCCCCTCAAGAGGCACGCCCCCTCGAGAGGCACGCCCCACAGTTTGAGAAACTCCGACTTACTAACCAATTTTCTGCAGGATTTGCTCTTTAAGTGACCTCCAGAATATATGGTTCCATCACGACGGCATCCTGCCGCAAAACGCATCACGTATCACGCACTGCATTCCAGACATATTACAGGAACAAGTCATCGAGTATTGTGGTTTCATTGAATGGCCTGCACGATCACCTGATCTGAACACAAAGGACTTAATTTGAGGAGATGCTTCAAACAAAGAGTGTGTGTAGCTACTTCATCAACATTGTTGGAACTTTGAAACAATATTATGGATGCTTGTGTCAGCATCTGAAGTACCCTGTTGAAAAAAGTGTAGAAGGAAATGCAAACACATATCTGGATGTGTATTTTTACTAACGGACATCATTTTGTGCTTAACATATATAGGAGCTTCATTTACGCAAAATGCAGTTTGGTTAAACACGATCACAAACTTAATTGTAGAATTTTTGTGCACCAGATGGTTTTTTTTGGTAATAAATCGATAATGTGTGTGTGTGTTGAACAACATCATATTTTATTTTATTTCATGTTTTTTGAGATTAGAACGCTGACTCCAACTTTATCCATTAGGTGGTGCTGTAAGAAGTTACTTTGCGTAGGACATGACAGTATATTTTACTACATCTAGATTCCATTTTATGACTATAGCTCTTGCCGTTCATAAATTAGTAGAGTGGGTAAGCCCTTTAGAGTACAATAGTGTTTTAATAAAACTTAGACAATAAAAAAATTAGAAAATTTATCTTCTCAATATAAAGTTTTTGCATACTTTTCATAACAATTTTAAGAATAACTGATGCTATTTATTTGGGATACATTGAAATAACTCTATAATATGTCGATGGAGAAGTAGTCTTTTCATGAGTGTTAGTTTTAAGTTATTAAATTCGGTAGTTGAAGAGGTATATAATTGTGTGTGTACTTGATTTTCAATCATTTCTAAATATAATTTATTATCTCATAAAGAAAGCCAAAATTTAATTCATTTGACTGAAATTTGAGCCTGAATTGCAAGTTATGGAATGCATATTATGGATCTGAAAGCAATGAGAAGGGAATTTGAAACTGATATGCATCACCTCCTTATTGAGTTTAAAACCACTTAAAAATGCTCCAACTTAAAACCACTTAACATCAACAAAAAAGCTCTTATTGCAGCCATGAAAGAATTTAAAATTCCTGATAAATTATTAAGGCTCATAAGCCTGAAATTAAGCGAAACAAAGATCATGGTCAAGGTGCAGAATGATCTTTCGGACCCATTGGAAATAAGAAATGGCGTTCGATAGGGAGATGCAGTAACATGTCTGCTATTTAATATAGCATTAGAGAAAGTGGTAAGAGATTCAAATATCAATACCAGAGGAAATATCTTTACTAAATCAATACAGTTGTTGGCTTTTGCTGATGACATTGATATCATTGCGTGAACACCAACCGCACTAAGACAAGCCTTCTAATCTTTAGAAAAAGAGGCCCTCTGGATGGGACTGAAAATCAATGAGAATAAGACCAAATACATGCCTTGCTCTAAATCATGTTTTAACAATTCCCATTTTAAAGCAGAAGAGTACACTTTTGAAGTTTTTGACAGTTTCACTTATTTAGGTTGGGAAATTAACTAAAGAAACGACTGTACTACTGGCAACCAAAAGAGAATAACTATGGATAACATATGTCTTATTGGAGTACGAAAATATATGAAAACGAATTTAATCAAAAGAAAAACACAGGTTTTATTACATAGATGTCTTTTAAGATCAGTATTATCTTATGCATGCGAAACTAGGTCGATGTCTCAAACAAATGAGATCATGATAAGTATCTACGTAAGGAAGATTTATTTTTGGAGGAATTCAGGAAAATGGAACGTGGCGAAGAAGATCAAATTTAGAGCTCTATGAATCGTAGAAAGAATCCGACATTGTTAAATTCAGAAAATTACAACGAATTAAATGGGCAGGTCGCTTTGCCAGATTGGACGAAATTCGCACCACTAAAAAGTGTTCAATGTGCAACCAATTGGCACACGAAGCAAGGGCACGTTAAATCTTAGATGCATTGACGGCATAGAAAAAGATTTCCTAGTTTTTAGAACTAAGAATTGGAGAACATTAGCAAGAAGAAGGATGACCTGGAAAAGGTTTCTTGATAAAGCTGGGCTTTCGAGCCACTGAGGAAGGAAAGTTATGAGTGAATAAATTAATGAGACATATTCTGAATACTGTTTCCTTATTTACACAGTGACTATTACAGAATGATTATGATTTAAGCGGAAATCAGGTTTTTGTTCTTTGAATACCTTCACTTTGTCAGGCAATATTTCAACGTTTTCCGTATTAATTATATTTTATGTTACATAGACACGAACTCTTTGTTGCGATTAATTAACAATAAAGGGAAAAAATCTGAATTTTTGTGAATTTCGGAAATTTGATTCAGAAAGAACCGGTTATGAGCTTTTTGTGAGATTAAGACAATGCATGCTGCAAAGTAGGAACTACCCTCAATTTATTTAATGCTTTTTTGAGGCAAATAAAAAAAGCTTTTTATTTCCTGCACATGATTACATTGTTTTGCTCGCATTGAAAAGATTAAATGTTTGATCATTGCTGAAACGTTGCAATTAACCTTATATCTGAAGCACGAAGATACAGAAAACGTTTCCTAAAAGGCTGGTATAAAAAAATTATCCTTTTTTCACAATGGTGCACAATATTACATCATATTTATTCGAAAACTAAAAAGAAATGAAATGAAGCACTGTGAACTGTTGAAGATTTTTCTTTTATTTGGGGTATTAACCGTTGCAAAAGCATTCCGTCTACCCAAAATTCCACAAGTACCAGTACCAATGCCAGTACCAGTACCAATACCAGCACCAGCAATTTCCCCAATGGACACCGATTATGATAAACATTTCTATCCTTGTTACACTTCGATAAATTGCGTCTATAGAGGTATCTAATTTTTTTTCTAATGCTGCATTTTTTTCAAATTTCATTCTAAAAGAACATTTGTGGTAAAATCACCTTTTTACATTTTCGAATTATTTTGCTTTTAGAGTTAAAACTTTCGTAATATTTAAGAATATTGCTTATTTGAATCAAATAGTTTGGATTTAAAAATTGATAGTATTTTGTATCTACATGAAAAGATTTTATTAAAATTAATCGTTATTTAGTGAAAAATTAAATGATGCTTTTTCTACAATCTGTACCAAAATCAGGGCTGCATGTTGCAAATGTATAATGCATTTTATCATACTTTTAAATACAAAAAAATTCACAAAAATTATTTTTAAAAAATTTTTGTATTACAAAATGTTTTAAAACTAAAGAAAGTAAATGCTGGAAAATGTTGCAGTACATATTGAAGAACATTATAAGTAACGAAAAATATACTCAAGTTATAAAAAAAAATAAATAACTGAAATACAAAGCGACTTCTTTTTGTTCTATCAATATTCTTTACTCTGAGGCTTTCCTTAGTTTCATAGATATTAAAAATATAATGCAATAATACACAGAATATCAAAAACATATACTTAACGAAATTACAACTTTAAAAAGTCAGGGTTTATAAATATGGCATTATATATATTAGATTACAAAATGTAGTATAGCAGTATATACCGAAAAATATAAGATGCTTTTAAATTTCGTACTTTAAAATCCGAATTTGGAAAGAATATTTTATGTACACCAATACAGAAAGAAATAATTTAAAATAACTTGAGCAGTGAAGATACTTTGAAAACACAAAAAGTAATATATTTTAAAACATATTACGACTTCCTTCCCCTTTTGTATAGAATATGAAAGTCCTATCGATATTTTATGATTTGACTTTATTTCATGAAATGAATGTAGAAAGTCATTCAAAGAAATTTTTGAATGTCGATTGAAAATATATTCTCTTTATATAATTATATTAATTTTTAAATTTCTAGCACGCATTGACGTTTTCTTACAAATGAGAAAGGACTGGTGTTGAATTTTATTAAAATCGTGCAATAGCTTCCAAGGAAGTTGACAATTTTTAATTTCGCTTTAGTATGTGACACAGACCCATATGTTTTTGTCTGTATCTATATATATCTTTGTGGATAGTTTACTTTTCATTCAAATTGCTTTACTGAATTTTGAATTTGTAAATCTATTTATAATTGCAAACATAAAATATTTTAAAAATTAAATGTGCTTGCTTAACAGAAATGAACTATGTTATTGACACAATTCATCAGTTTTCGAAAATATAATTCGCTTTGGTGCATTTATGTATTTTACCGTTAAAGTGTGAAAACCGTTATTTCATAGAATAACTAGGTGTTTCTTGAAATAACTAGACAAGTCAGTTTGAGTATATAAAATTATTGAATTCTATGATTTACCTAGTTATTCTATAGAATGAGGATTACTTGATCCTTAAAGTGTTGAAATATGGCACTCGAAAGTTCTTTGAACCTGTTTAAGCTTCTTTTAGTCAGTTTCGAACTGCAATTTAAATTACCATCAAAGGATTCCTTGCTCTAATAAATAATGATAAGTAAAAGTAAGTTGTTTCATAAAATTTAAATTAATATTTTGTGACGTTTTGGTTTGAAAAAGTTTACGAAATGCTTGTATGAAATAAACAGTTTTCTTTCCAGCATGTATTTTTGATGCTTAACATCTCTCCGCTCGATCTCTAGGTATTTGTGGGAGTAATTTCGTGAAAAGAGACGGGAATGTGTAACAGGACACAGGCGAAGCACGCGCTATTTGATTTGACTAATGAGCACGCGCGGTGGCATCGATATAAAATTGGCCTTTCCCCACTTCATATTTGTCTACTAATGATGACCTGTTTTGGGCAGGGGTGGGCTTATACACTAAAATATCAATCCCCATGTCAATCCCATGGTGCCAATTTTGTATGATATGGGGTTGATATTTGGGCGCCCGATAATATTACCCGTTTGATAAGGAAGTACAAGGCCTCGACATCTTTCCAGGTGTCTCCCTCCTGGAAAGCATTTTGACAATATCGGGACAGCTGATAACTTTCACTTCACTCGGACCTCGATCATTTGAGCTCTCTGCCTCCATTGTATTTTCTCTCCAAATTTCTTGCTGAAAGGGTCATTCCTTGTATTTTATTTCAACCTCTTAAACTTTTTCAACTTTTTAAAATCTGTAATATCTTGAAATGTATTTGAGTCTCTGCTTTGAGATTTGAACCACAGGTTTCCCTTGGCGAGATCCATCCATATATACACTTAGTTCTCTTTTGGTAGGCTTAAGGGGAACTCCAGCAGTAAAATATCATGTTACCATGTTATACCTATAGAGTTGAGTAAAAAGGTTGCCTACCTTTGGAATTGAGTTAGGGTCTGGATACTTGGAGGTTCAATAGTATTACGTCAAATCGCAAGATATACGAGAAATTGACCTCTTTAGGTGATCCCCCCCTACAGGGCTATTTTTTTATATCTCAATTCCTAGGCTACCTTGGTCATCCATGCCCCCCTGGTTCTTTAGATATCCCTATGAACTTTCTACACATATATTTTTATTGCAATAATGCCACCCCTCCACATTTCACTTTTTAAAGTATTTTAAATTTTTTAAATTCGTCATCTCTCTGAGGATTTTTGAGTTTCTGCTTTTAAACTCGATTCATACATTATCCTCGTCGAGATACATCTTTTTGTCCAAATTGTTATATGGTAGTGGGCCAAAAGGGGTCTTCGTTGCTAAAATTTAAACCCTCATGTGAATCCCATGGGATTTGGATGTTGGGTGACGTCACGAACTGAGATGGGATGATTATTTAAACATAACTATTTCTGTAACATGTTATTTTTCTTCCTTTCCGTTTAACTAATGTTATCAATATGAGTAATAATAAATTATATCTTCTGCTTTTCCTTTATTAGTTATCAATTAATCATACGCATTAAGGATAAAATGTACTTCTCGAGAAATTTTAAATCTTTATGATAAATTAATTTAAAAATAAATTTGAAATTGTTTATTTTTTAACTGAATGGTCTATCATTATTAATTTTTAGAGTAACTAGTTATTTCATGGAATAACTATGTAAAATATAATTTTTTTATCTATGTTATACTTAAACTGACTTGTTATTTCATGAAATACCTAGATACTCTATGAAATAACTGAACGTAACAATTTAACGGTAGTATGTATATTCTAAATTTTTAGAAATTATAATTAGTAAAATGAATTTTTTTGTATAAATCAATAGTAGCTTAATTTATGAGTCTAAACTGATATTAAATAAGTAAAGTTATGAAAATGTATGTTATTTTTGTAAAAAAATACATGTGATTTTTTATAAATGTCAACGGATCTCAAAATAGAAATCCTTATTCACATCGCTAAGAGAACTGTTAGAAGATGCTTATTTTAAAATTCTTCTACATTATATAAAAAATGAATTGTAAAGCAAAAAACCTGTTCGTAGTTTTTTTTTATCTCTTTCCTTTTTAAAGGATTAAGATGCAATATAAAACACATTGTTTTAAATAATATCTCCTCAATTTTGGAACTATATGTGATAGATTGTCAAATACTTTGATTTAAATTCGGATAAAATACGTTTAAATGTTTGAAAAATCGACAAAAAATAATACACAAAAAGATTGGACCCTCAAAAAAATTTAGATACAAGTAAAAAAGACTTTTCTTGCCAGATGCTTATTTTGACGGGAGTTCTTGCGAGAAATGTGTGTGATAAGCTTAGAGAAACCATTCGAAATAAACTATATAGAAGAAGCTTAATTTATATAAAAGATGTGAAATCTACAATGTTAAGCTAGATTTATTATTATATCTTATTAATTATATATATTATCTCAGAAGAAGTCCATCAGAAATATTTGGTTAAAAAGTTCATATTCCAAAGCTTTTCAATTTAAAAATAATTTAAAATAATGACCTGTACATTTTTATAGTTTTCTTAAAAAAATATCTAACTATAACTATATATATAACTATATATATATATACATATAAATATACATATATATATATATATACAATATATATATATATATATATACAATATATACATATATATATATATTGTATATATATATATATATTGTATATATTTGTATTGTATATATTTGTATATATATATGTATATATATATATATATATATATATATATATATATATATATATATATATATATATATATATATAACTATATAATATTTGTTTGTTTTTAATGTTATATTTTAATAAATGATATCTTGTATAAAATAAATTTATTTGAATGTTTTTTTAAATTTAATTGCATAAAAAATAGTTCATTCGTTATTTAATAAATTAAGTTATGTGAAAAAATAAATAAATAAACGCTTAAAGATTCTATAAGACAGAATATACATTTCATATAAATTTTATGAAAAAAAAATTATTACAAGGACGTAATCGAAAGTAATGAGAGTTTAAAAATAATATTAAGATATGAAATGATACACTACACTAATATGCTAAGATGAAAGTTTTATCGCGTAAAAAAACATAAAAATGTGTTTTTTAATTTATTGTTACATTTCATATTTCCTAGATTAAATTTATGAAATCAAGAAAAATTATGTTGCCTTTAAGGAATTATTAAAAAATCATTTATAACAACTATACATTTCTTCCATGACAATAGTATTGAGTTATTATGATTTATATCAAATAAATCTGAGTCATTTAGCATTACCATAATTGTTGTAAGTGCCAATAAAGTTTTGAATTATAAACACACTTTAAATTTTAGCTAATATTTTTCTTTTCAAGGAATCTGTGTTTGTTAATTTAAGTGTTAGAAAAGCATAATTTTCTTTCGATTTGTAGTGAAATTTCCAAACATAATGCAGCGTTTTAAAAAGCAATTGAAATTATCTTTCATCATAAAATGACAGTTTACACACTAATTAGGGTTTCTGGAAGGTGTAATCGTGAATTATAAAATAAACTGATTTGTTAGTTTTATAACTCCTATGCATAACGGTTGCTTTTTCTGCGGCATAAGATCAAATAAATTTAAAACAAATAGCGAATCTTAGAAAAAAAAAAGCATTTTAAGTTATTTGAAAACTCAATGATTTAGCAGCGTTTTTATATCATATGATCATAAATTAAACACTTAGGTTCAGAATCATGAATTTCATTCTTTATAAACGTTTTATTTCCCCCAAAAAAGACAAAAACCTTTTATCTAAATTAATCAGTAAGTTAAATAATATTACAAAAAGGTAATGTTAAAAATATGTCCTCATAACCCTAAAAAATAGTTGAAATTGTAAATTTTCTCAAAACGTAAAAACACCACATCAGACTCTAATCAAGTGGAAGAACTATAATTTTACTTTTAATTAATATAGGATTGATATGAATTGCTTAATCTGTGCAAGAAGTAATTAGAATTTTCTAAAATATATTTACCTCTTCTTTGATGTTTTTACTTTATTTGTTAAAAAAGTTATTCACCTTTCAAAGAGCTTTTGAAACAACAGTATAGTTATAGTTTTACATGTGTTATTGCTTGTAAAATGTATTTAATTTTTACCATAATTAAATGTTTATTACTTTAAGTTTAGTTAGTAAAAATAAGGAGTTATTTATTGATTCATAAATGATTGAAAGGTTTTAAATAAAATTAAAAGAAATTAATTAATTAAAAGAATATTATATATATATATATATATATATATATATATATATATATATATATATATGTCTATATATGTATGTATATATATATATATATATATATATATATATATAATCCAATAAAAGAATTTTTACAAAATATAATCATATACATATACATACACATATAAATAAATTTATACATATATATACATATACATAAATACATAAACAAAAATATAAAAATAGACATATAGTTATATACCTAAGATAACTTAAAGTAAGAATATATATATATATATATATATATATATATATATATATTTATATATATATATATATATATATATATTTATATATATATATATATATATATATATATATATATATATATATATATATATATATATATATATATATATATATATATATATATATATATATATATATATATATATATATATATATATATATATTCGGCATAATTAATTCTTTAAAATGCAGACTATTCAAAGAATCGTATTTATTTAACAGCCGTAAGATTAAAGTAAACTCTATGGTTATTGATACCCAGGTCAGAGTTCTTTCTCTGATATTACAATAAATAAGTAACATAAAAATTCTTTTTACGTCAATTCCTACTTAGATTAACAAAGAAAAATTTTATTAAATAGTTACAATTAATATAAATATGTATTTGCATATGACAGAATCACAGCATTAAGTGGTAATTAATTTTTATTAATTATCATTAAAATATCGTATCGTCATCTCAAACTATCGTGTATATAAAATTTCAAATGAACTGAATGTTTTAAAACGTGAGAAAAAAACTTTTCCAAGTTTTGACAAAAGTCGCCAAAAATGATGCCAACGTGGCTGTATTTGTAATTCTTTGGATAATTAGTTTTAATCAACTAATTTATATTAGTTATAATCAAATTATTGTATTGTTATCCAGAATGATCATGTACATAAAATTTCAGCTCAATTGAGCACCTTAAAATGTATTTTATTAACGATTGAAAATTCCACCAATATAAACAAACAAATACATAAGTATATAGAGAGTGTGAGTTAATAGTAAAAATTGAAAAAGAATTTATAAATATTTAACTTAGATAGATAGAGTAAATGTAAAAATTTGCCTAAAATGGTTTAAAATATATTGAGAAAATGCTATAACGCTTAGAGAGAGACCCAAAAATCCATTACAAATGATATAAACACTACAATTTCACGAGTTGAGTAAGATAATATTTATTTCTCGAAGACGGAACGGTGAGCAAGGTTTATAATTAAGAATTTTTAGACGCTAAAAAGAGTGCATTCGTCATAAACTACCTCAGAAGGGTAAAGTGGTCACTAAAACATTTTTCATGATAATTCATTTACGCATCGGTCCCAAATAGTCACCAAATTTTTCTCCAAGGGTGAAATAAAGGAGATTCTGCATTCTTTTAACTCAGCGCATTTAGATCCGTGCAATTATCATATATATTCCTACTAATGATACCATACCTACATGAACGTCGTTTTGTATTTATGATTGGTAAATTAAATTGTAGTAAATTCTGCAGGATCTGCACATCTAGATCTTGCTTCTAAATTATCACAAAATTGTCCCTCCGGAAGTGAAACTAAAGAGCCCGTTCATCACATCTCTTCAGTGGATTTTGACCGGTAGAATTATTAAGTAATTGTATTAATGGAACTATTTATATTTAGAAGGAAATTGTTTTACATCATTAGATGAGTTAAATGCAGCATCGCTGGAGATCTTATAGTTCACTACAAAATCGGACTTTTCCCAAAGCTTTCTGTGTTTTTAAGAAGGTTAGTAAAAGCATATTGTCATCCCAATAGCTTATTTTGAAGATATTTGTTCTTTGGTATTTAAACATATCCCGACCAAAATGAATTTTTTTTTCTAAACTTCGGAATACTTCCTATCTCATATTTTCTGTTTATTGTTATTATTGCTTTTTTCACAATCACTTTATTCTTCAAATTCATTTATATTCTTGTGTTACGATGAGTGAGTAACAAGTGCGAGGAAACGACATGAATTGGAGGCTTTTTTTCTATTGAGAAACTTGCTTTTAAATTTCTACATTGTAAGTACCACTAACCAAAAGTTTTAGTTTATTCTGTAACATCTTGATACATTTCGTAATCTTGATTTATTTCAATAAAAAACATATATATACTAGCGGCCGATAAACGTTGTCCTGTACAAACGTCTTAAATCCGAAAATTTCTAACTTTTTGAATAAGTTGTACAATCTGGACTGTTTTGATTAAATATTTTATGAAAAAAAGTTATTACAATACCTGATGTCATCACATGCACAGTTACCACAATTCGACTTATCGATTGCGTGTGAGTAAGTGTATACCAGGGATGGCGAACCCTTAGCACGCTTGCCATTGATGTCACGCGGCACAATAGTTTGGACACGCCACCAATCAAAACGGTCAACCGCTATTGATTCTTCAATCAAGGAATTTTCAGTGATATTTTCTCAGTTCAAAGAATTATCAGAAATGCTCAAGTTTATTATGTACCCTGATGTGGCATTATTTGATAAACTGAACTTGCCCCAATTCGATTCGTTGGAAATCGAAGAATTTGAAATGCGACTTATTGATTTCTACTCTAGTTCAATATAGATTCCAAAAATTATTGAAACAAGGAAAAAATTAGAATTGATTGAAACAGGAAAATATTAAAAAGCAATACAAATAAATATACCAGTAACAAAATTCTGGAAGCATTAAATTCGTTTCCGGATACGTTTAGCTGTTTGAAGGAGATGGCTCAAGCTGTATTGACCGTATTTTTATCAACCAATGCCTGCGAGTCACTATTTTCAGATATTTATAACATTAAAGACTCGCTTTGAAACCATTAGGCAGATGAATCCAATTCAGCACGCATTCTGCTAAAAGTAACATCTTACCCATTCTTAATATAATTTATTGTTTATCTAATCTACAACGGCAGAAATCACACTAATATTTATATAATTTAAATTACATGATTAACTAAACACACATTTAGTGCTGTAATATACAAAACGCATTTTTCTGTAGTAAATAAAGAGTTTTGTGTTGTTAGAATTTAGTTTTATTACTTTCCCCAATAATCAGAAGTCAAAATTATTTGACGGCACGTCTATATCTCATTAAGCATTTTTTTAGAAAAAATGGCACGTTGTCCTTAAAGGGGTTTGCCACCCCTGGTCTAAACTATGAAATAAGTTGGATATAGTAGAAGCTATTCAGAAAAAAAAACTTAAACTTGTTTTAATAACCACTGATAAAAAAGATAAAACTCCAGTTATATATATATATATATATATATTAATAACAGATATATTTTTAATGCACAATAAATAAATTTATCGTAATGCCATTGAATACACAGTATTTTTGGTAAATCCTTGAGAGGTATAAGCAAAAAAAAATGCAGTGGTTTGCCAAACCTCGGACACGCAAAATGTAATTGGCCTTGTGAAAAACAAAATTTGCCCTTCTTATTTTTTTTCTTTCCCCGCATTAGTGGAATAAACAAAACACAGGGGTAAATCAATTATGCGTTTTAAGGTTTTTTATTCATATCTTTTTAACTATTATATACGACTGAATTGTAAATCTAAGCCATTCTCGAATCCGCTTGAACCCCCACAAAAATGTCATCAATATCGGTCCAGCCGCTTAGGAGGATTTCAGTCGCATAAACGCGCACAGGAGATTTATATATATAAAGATACATTCACAAGCCTCCATATAAGGAACCTCGAAATTGCGAATTTTACTACATAGCTACTTTTTCCTGGAATCAAGAGCATTTCCCTATTTTTTTTTCATAAAGTAACCTCCCTATACATAAGTGCATTTTCTATATAACGAACTATTTCTGGACATTTCAAGTTATTCTCTGTTAACACTTTTTATGGTGGTCATAGATCTTGAACTGGTTTTATTAGTTACCTAACTTGCCGAGAGCAATAGAAATCTGGGAGTTTCATCGAAGAAGTACAAAATTTAACTCTCATTGTGCAGTTCACTAGAAAAATCTTCCATATCCTCTTTCATCCTCAATGTAGTTCTAGTTATAAGATAAAGTATATTTAAAATTACTTATTTGCTTTAAAATACGTAACATATCTTTAAAATTCATTAATTTTAATATAAAATTATATTTTAATGTTGAAAATACAGTGTATTTATTCCTCGATACTCTTTTTTTCTTGTTTCCTTGCAGGTTTTTTTTGATGGTTAAGATTTATAAAATAAATACAAATTAATTAACAAAAAGGTGTGAATAATTACTTTTTTGTATATAGTGTTTATGAATTGAAAATATGTTTTATGTGGTTTATAAAGTATATTTAACGATGAAACTCTGTATAACGAATTTTCCATGTAACGAACTTTTTTCCCGGGATTTCATGACTTCATTATATAGAGATCCTACTATATATATATATATATATATATATATATATATATATATATATATATATATATATATATATATATATGACATGTTTTGAGCCAGAATCAGAATTAATTTTTAAAAGGACTGTGTTCAAGGAATTCGCGACATCTTCGGATGCTAAAAGGCACAGAGAAAAAATAAACGCCAAAGTCAAAAATAAGTGAGTTACCACTTAAACACAGATGTTAGAAGTATCGTGGATTTTATGAGTGTACTTGAAAGTTAATGCTAACATATGGGGCTATTAAATATAATGATCTGAAATCAGAATTGTTTAATGGAAAGACCATATGTTTCGGAAAAATAATTGGGTCGTTAATTTCATACTTGAAGATGTAATGAAAAATAAAATTAAGTACTAGATAGGGAATTTAATTTTAAATCGAATTATATATATATATATATATATATATATATATATATATATATATATATATATATATATATGTTAAATTATAACACGAATTAAATTCTCTTTTATTAATTCATTTTTTTTACTTGATAGGTACTGATGAGCACAAAAGAGTGGCAGCATGTGTTGGAATCATGGATAAACGCGTATAGTATTTTAACATTTTTTTTGAATATTCTATAATTACTAATTAAAACTTGAATTTCGTATTTTAAGCATTATTTTACAAACTTCATAACCTATTAATGCTATGACATGTTACTTTCGGAATAGATTTATTTTCAAGTAATTTTAAAAGTATTTTATTTTTTTAACTTAAATTAATGTTTTACAGACAATTCATGATTGAATCAGTGTAATTTACTATGGGTACAATGCAAGTGAATTTAATTTATCTGAAATACTCACTACAAATCAGGCTTCCTTTTCTGTTTATACCAATTGCCCTTTCACAAATTACAACAGTACAATGCAGTATTCAAAAGTAAAGATGCTGCCCCTTACGGTATAGTGGCTAGTGACGCTGACAGTGGTTCCGTAGGGCCTGGGTTAGTTTCGCTGAGATGGTGTGGATGTTTGTAAATATATAGTGCCTTCGTGGCATAGTGATACTCTAAATAGCCGTCGAGCCGCAAGTCTTCTCGTTAGGTTGATGGAAGGAGAAGAGAGATGGGAGGCCCCTGAACACCCCCAGGGTGTTCTCCCTCAAAATTGAGGTGGAACCAAGCCAAATCGTACTGTCACTTGCATGGTGCTAAAAGCTAAGGCTAATGACAGGTGTAAAATTCTAGCCCTTAGCCACAATGAATTTCGTGGACCTTGATCTGGTGTTACTGTCGATCAGTTGGCATAAGCAACAACAACAAAAGTAAAGATAGTGACATAAATAAAACGCAATGAAAATTATAAATAGAATTTTGCTCACATCGCATTAGTTAACATAAGTTGCAATGCTTTCCAGTTATTCTCAAAACATTAAAATGAAAAACACAAATCTGTGAAAATAGGAAAAGAGGTGAAAAGTTAAGCCACCTCTTGTTAAAACCTTTTTTTTTAAATATGGTGTATGGTGGACACCTAATACAAACAAACATATCTTATATCCTTTATTTTACAGACTTTACGAAAGTGTTGATAAAACTTTGTGAAATTTCTCTCCACTCTTCAAAAAGTGAGCTTTTTTATCTCTTGGAGGGTTTGGGGAGACTTTTTGAGAGCTTAAATTTGGCGTTCTAAGACATTGACACATTCTCTATTGTGTCCATGTCGGGTGGAAAGTGAGGCGATTTTATTTTAATGGTCTGTTTTGGCTAGAATTCTGACATCAAATATGCTTAATGTTGCTAAGCATTATCCTCTATTAATAAATATTTTGGCCATCGGCACCCGTGATCAGTCTAACTTGGTGATTCAGTACCCCGTTCACATACCTCTGAGCTGTTATAGAAGCTTCTTGAATATTATTGGGCTCCGTGCGGCTATTTTTCAAGAAAGATTCCCAAACTATAAAACTGCGGTCGCAGAAAAGAGATACTTTACGAACTAGGGGAGGCTATTTGCGCGCTCGCGCGTGTTCCTTCCTCTTTCCAGATAAAATAACGTCCAGAATCTGGACCATATGAGGAGTCATCAGTATACAATACTCGGGGTTCAGTCTTCTTGGCTCTATTGAATGTGATGAAGGCACTAGTTTAAGGTATTCGACTACGTTCGGAACCGTGATTTTGCAATGCGGATAAATGGATATATTTCATGATATTTAGTGTCACTTATTTTAGAATAAATGCATAAACTTGTTTTAAGGACATTTTGACAAAAAAAAAATATTTAAATATAATTTTTTGGCAAAAAATTAACTTAGAATAATCTTTTTTCCAAATGTTCTCTTTTTGTGAAAAATGCTTCTAATTTAATAATATTTTGCCTGTATATAGCTCAGACCTCTCGACAGCGGCTCAATTAGAATTTTTGAAGTATATAACTTAGAAGTGGAATATTCATATTTTACAACACAGCGGAGCAATTTTAAGTTAAAAAACGCCAATAATTGTTTCAATTTGTTGGAACGCTGAAAATAAAGTGAATTTTTCAAAACCTTTAGTTAGGCCCCTGTAGAGAGCTTTGAGCTATATACAGGCAAAATATTATTATAATAGAAGCATTTTTCACAAAAAGGTTTTTTGGCAAAATATTATATTTAAATAAATTTTTTTTGTCAAAATCTCCCCTTAAAGTAATTTTATGCATGTATTCTAATCTGAGTGACACTAAATGTCATGAAAATTATCCATTTATGCGCTTTTTTAAAATCCCGGTTCCGAACGTAGTCGGATACCTAAATACCATAATTACCACCGACGTGTATATCCGTCTCACTCAACTAAAGCATTGAGTGTCCTGGACGTATATCAACGTCTTTCCAAAATACGATTCTTTTCTTTGCGCTTATATAAGTAAAACTTTACCGAATGCTTTTGAATGCTATAAAATGACCTTGACTGTATTTGGGACGAGGATTTACTTACATCAGAAAAAAATTTGCTTATTTTTGAATTTTCTTTTCCGACTAATATACCGCAAACGCACTTATGTGAAAACGGTGGTACTGAGGAGTGAATTGCACAGCTTTTAAACGGCATTTAGTGTAAAAGAGATCTATCCATCATTTGGAGTGAGTCAATTACAAACCATTGTGTGTTTTCGCATGTAGTCCAACCTCATTTCGCCTTAAAATGGTTGACTCGAATTCCTTTGGCGGCCTGAAAGGCTCATATCCAATTTTTCGTAGTCACTTATTAATTTCTATCGAGCTAACAATGAGTGAAAACGGTCTTTGGATGCAGTTGTTCTCTCAGACCGCTTGATCAACTTACCCAGGAAATCAAACAGCGACTCCAAACTCTTGGTATGACACTTAGAGGGATTTCTGTGGCCACACTTTGACAAACACTTTGGTTTAAATTTCGTACGGCATGTATATGTGATTTCGACCTCCCAAAGTTTTACTAATAAATCGCCAATTTTAATCTTTACTTAAACGATATCGTTGAGTCATAATTAATAAACACAATTCATTTTTAGAGACGACTTTCAAATTGAACAATTTACAGATCAGAATTTCTACATATGTTCATTGCGTACTACATTGTCAGTCACTAAATTTGCCTGCTCCCGGTGCAAAAGTATGCGCGGATGTGGAAATTTGTGCAAAATTGTATTTAATTAATACAAATAATTGTAACATAAGCAATTAAATAGTTGCATCCATTTTGACACAGTAAGCATATCTTTTTCATTTCCCTTTAATTTTGCTTACTGTGGACAAAGAAAAACTATATTTCACATATCTTTTATAAGAAAAGAACTAATACATAAGTTACATGGTAAAAGTGTCAAATGTTTAAAAAAAAGTAATAAAAAATAGTAGAAATAAAAAAATTATTCACTGTAGTGAGAAATAATTTAAGGAAAATATTAATGTTGAGTTTTCTATAACTTTTTTTATGAAAATTTTAATATTTTAAAGCTTTCTATTATTTTTGATTTATGCATTAAAATTAACAATATTTTTCTTATATAAATATACACAAGAATCTTTATACTTTCAATCGATGGATCGGGCAAGGTGTGTTTACTAAGAACTTCAAACTTCGATAGAAATATACCAATAAAGTTAGTTAATTAAATTGTACAAATAATTCACTGAAGTAAATCAAAATAAAGAAATATTTGTTAATATATTGATGATATAATTAATATATTTTTAAATAAAAAATGATTAAAAGGTCTAAAATGTTTCCTAAGAAGTTTTTAGTCTCATTCTTAATAAATAATCTCTACGTATCTTAGAAGAACATTTTTGTACAATTTTATTTATTATAGTTCATTATGATACTGAAAATAAATTATTTTCGCAAAAAATAATTATTTAGAGTAGAAAATTGTTTATTTTCGTTTATTCATTCCTAAACTGTGTTAATTGAATTTGACTTGAGAGTTTGTTTGCTATGTATTCTATGAAATATTTATATCAAACATTGAGATTATAAAAGAAGGTGAATATATATAGTCTATCTGAAAGTTAAATTTATATATATTTTTAGATGCCGTATATTTAATTCTTTAGATATTCATAAAATTTAGACAGTGTAGAAGCTAATTTTAGAAGTAATTTTTCTGACTTCCTTATGATAAAAAAATTAAATTTTAAATTAGTGATCTTTTAACTCAAACTGAAAATAAGTCTTTTTCTTTTGAAGAATTCCTAGGTGATTTTATCCTTTATTTTTGGTTTCTTAAAGCGACTTGGTACCCTTTGAGCAAATTTCTTTATTTACGTATTTAAAAATTATATTTTAGCATTTTATACAATGTTTCTGTTCAAGAAAATGATACCAGTTCAAAATTTTCATATATTATTCACATGATTTTAAAAATTTAAATTTTTTGAAGTAAATTGGGAAAATTTTAAAATCTTACTCCTTTTGTAAAAATTAATTTGTTGACCTGAATTTTTTCTAAATATTCTTATGGATGTTCTAAACAACTTTAGGTATCGATTCTAGAATAACTTTATTTGTTTTCGAGAAAAAAAATAAAATGTTGATATACAGGCTAAAAATCAATGAAAAAGCCAACATGTCTTACATTTTATTTTTTTTAAAGTATTCAGTTTATAGCAAAACGGATCTCTAATTTTATTACATGCTTTATTTTTAACACGCTGAAAAAAATGGAAGTGATTGGTAAATAATTGTCGAAGGAGTAGCATTTTGAATGCACTAAGGTTTCGAAAAACACAAACTGAGAAAAACCTCTTTAAAATTTATAATTCTGAAAAAATAATTATTATAATCTTCATTAAACTTAAAATAACACTTTAAGATATTAGATATACATTTTTATTTAAAATAATTGCATTTTCATATTTTTTTAACCCACACATTTTTATAAATGATCAACTTTTAGAGAGTACTAATTGCATAAGAAAATTCAAGAAAAACGCTAAAAAAACTTTTTTTCTGTCACGACAGAGATTTTAGCTGTTTTTCTTCTTATAGTATTAAAGTATTACATTTGTATGAAAATATATTAGAAATAAGAACTGAAATTATAAAATTATTAATATAAAATACCTTAATTTAAAAATTTTACATGCACACATTTCACAAAGAAAAAAAAAAGATTGTTTGTATTGCCTCAGAAATATTCTGCTTTATATATTGCACATTCTTTTTTTAATGTTACTATTTCTCTTTATAAATTAGATATTTTTTATCAAAATGCTTTTTTTAGCTTTTTTTTAAAAAAGGGGGCGTGGCTGAATTGCTTAATTTGTTTTTAATAGAAGTTTTATTCAACTTCTAACTTTTCGACATGCACAAGTGATATATCAATCGAAAGATAATAATGCAAAGAATAGGATTAAATAAAAATAAAAAAAACGATACGTCTGTGATTTTGGGGGTACCAAGTTACCTTAAATAATTAAAAAAAACAATTAATATAAATTTTTAAAGTCAATTCCTACTTTGAATGGATGAATAGATTAAATTTAAGATTGAAATTTAATTAAAGATTGAAAATTTGACTAAGATATATACATAGGGAAAGAGTTATGTAATAGTTGCAACTGAAAAATAGAGCATGATTTTTGTCTGTAGTGTTGTAACAATACACACCCGGTTTGCTGGAAAACAAGTTTTTGACGCAAACCTTTCTTTTTGTTTTAAAAGTTGCATTGTTAAAAAAGTTGGCGTGCAAGACTAAGTTGGCGGCAAAAACTGTAAATTAAGTTACTTAAATTTAATTAATTAATTAATATTTGAAAAAAGTTTCATCAAGTGTCATCCACAACAAGTTAAAAAAATATTTGAACTTGATTGCACGAATAGAAAGTATTTTATTAACGATTGAAAATTTGAGCAAGATAAATATATAAATATGTAAACAAATATATAGAAAGTGTGAGCTAAGAGTAGGAATTGAAAAAAAAAAGGCTTGTATATATATATATATATATATATATATATATATATATATATATATATATATATATATATATATAATATATATATAATATATATAATATATATATATATATATTATATATTATATATATAATATATAATATATATATATATATATTTATATATATATAAATATATATATATATATATATATATATATATATATATATATATACATATATCTTTGTCTTTATTGTGATCGATACATTTTAATTTCAATTCATTTTCCTCAATAAAAAGTATTAAGTCCAGGATTGAGTAAAATGTACAATATCATAGGAATTAAGTACCTCTAATACCTTTTAATTTTAAATGTATTGTTTATTTTATATATGTATTAACTATTGAATTACTTTTTCTTTAGGATATTCAAATCGCACTTAATTTTTATAATTCGAGTCTGAAAGCAGATGATTATAAAGACCCTTTTGACACAGTAGATCGGACATACTGCCAAGCAACCAATATAGAAAGGGTAATTTATGGTTTTAAATACTTATATTAGAAATAATTTGTGGGGAAACACACAATTTCTGACCATTAATAATTTATTAAAATATCATATTACTTATTGTTATTTATGTACGTGTTGCATAAATGTTTCAATTGTACTGTAGTATAAATCAGTGGTCGCTAAACCTTTTAACTTCTTGGACCAGTAAATTCATAATTTAAATCCCTCAGACCACTAATATAATTTCTTTAAGAGCTAAATATATTTATAAACAAAATTATGATTTAAGAACACAAAATGTACCTAGTTAGTAAAGTGAAACTATTTTAAGTATAACCAAATTATGAAAGTTTTATTAAAAAACCATAATAAAAAAATAAACAAAATAAACAAAAACTGTAAAAGAAGAAACAAAACATTTGAAAAATGATTTATGTATATCAACCTTTTCGCATTATGCATTACTAGTGTGATGGATAATCCTGATTACTTGGAATAAGATTATGGATATTTGGATCCAATGTTGTGTCTACAAGATGGAGAACCGCATTTATTTCAAGTTGAGATAGGTACCATGTTTGGATGGCTGTGACAGATGAAAGGTCTTTTCACATAAATAAGTTGTGGAGAATTGAATCAGAATTTTCATCGCTGTTCACTAAAAAAAAGGGTATTCACTTTTTATGGAAAGTGAAAACTGAGATCTTGATATGGATAAATGAAATTTTAATTTAGGAGCTTCGCCAGACGGTAGTTCGATGAGTCTTTTAGATGCAACATACAGAAGAATGAAACATTAGAAGAGTGTGAAAAGAAAAGAGACAAAACATGTAGCTGAAGCAACGCAGCTATATTAGTACGACTTATTTACCGTGGCGTTATTCTATGAAATGGCGTTATACTATGAAGTAGCGTTTTTATAACTTTTCATGTATTTTTATGAATTGAATTATTTTTCAACGCATCTTGAAACATTACTTCAAAGGACCAACCAAATCTTTCTCGTGGACCACCACTTAGGCGACCACTGGTATAAATGATTCCAAAATTTAAAAGAATAAATACAGTTGATTTAGCAATCACGCGTGCTATATATTTTCGTAATTTATTTCATTCTTAACGTTAACGTTTTGAAGTACTCACCCGTGGGTGACACCTTACTCCTAAGTTATCATCGTGACCTAGAGGTGTGGGATTGAATGAAGAACCAGGCACGGCGATTAACTTAAAATGTCTTTATTAAGATCTTTACTTAAAAACTAACAATGATAATATTTATATTATAACTTAACGCATCTGAGGTGAGAAAACTCACAATACATATTACCAAATAAACACGATCTTAACCACTCTATTTAACTTTCTCTTCTATTCCTAATCTCTGTTTATATCACAATTACTAATGCATACTAGAATCACCCTACCTTAATCTTTTGTTTAACCGCAATCCTCTAGGATCCTAAATATCTTTTATCTCGCGTGGTATTGTATCCACTATGACTTGATCGTTCTGTCACGGATAGCTTCACATTCAATGTCGGCTTTCTTCTCTTCCTTCAGTTAACGTGCTTAAACCAGACTAGCATGATCACTTTCCAATTTGTTATACGCTTACGTTAAACTTCTTAAGTTTTTAAGATTAAGTTCTAATTTGCCTGTTCACGTTTCGCTTTTGGATATGGTTGGAAAGAATTTGCCTTTTTCGGTTCCAAAGAACTCAAGAGGAGATTTTAGTAAAGAACGCGATGAGCCCGTCACAACGTGACTGTGGTAGACTAGAGTTCAAGGTCATAAACTCGTTGCTAGCGTGTCAGGAGTTAGAGCCTAGTACCGCTGAAGACTTACCGTGCAGAGAGGACCAATGCATGTTACATCTGTCGAGGCTGAAAAGTCCACACTTTGGTGTGGTGAGAAAGTAAGAAGAGGAAATGTCATTTCCTCCGTCACTTAACTATAATTCAAAATTATGACTAATAACCTCGTGTTGTTGTACAGTGCGACTTTAATACAACTTTCACACATTGAGAACGGTTGAAAAGTTTCTAGTTCTTTTTTTTTTTTGATGAAAATTTCTTAATATGGATATATTTATAAAACTTTTATTTTTCCAAGAGGCAAATTTCTTTGTATACAATTTTACGCTATTCAAATATTTGCTTACTAATCACGTATAAATCGGAAATTTCGAATCAGTATGAGATATTATTCTTCAGTTTATATGAACATAGTGTTATCAAGAGACCTTATACAAATTGCACAAAAGTTTTACTTAAATGTTGCTTTTATTAAATATTTTACCAAATATATAAGTGTTTCGAACGAAAATTTTTCACGGATTTTTTTTTCAACAAAACCATTCAGTTTTTAATTTTTTCAAACTTTCATTCTTTATTTCCATTTAATAAATTAGTTATAAGAGAATTTAAATTAAAAAAAATATTAAATTATATATATACGGAGTGATGATTTTGTATATATTTTAAAAAGATGATCAAGCAATTTCATACCAAATTTGTTATTACCTTTTACTAATCACAGTAGTTTGAAATTTTTATTTTAATTTGGTGAATAATTGATAATTACCCAACAAATTATATATTTACTAATGAAACAAATTGTTTTATTTTTACTGGCCAATGTAGATAATTCGTGTACTTAAAGGCTATAATTACTTGCTCTCAATTTTTTTAAATGGGCTATGCATTGGTGTTATTTCTAAAAATATTGTTACCGTTTCAGAAAAAAGTTTTTCAAACCATAACCGCCGGAGCTGTTCAAATGTATGGTGTAAGTTTATGTATTTCAATTCTTTTTTAATTTTTTAAAGGCTTTGTAAAGACTTTCGCTGCTTAAAATTTACATTTCTTTGTCATACTATACTCCTTTTGAATTTCTTTGATTTTATTTTAGTTGGGTTGTGAGCTAAGATATTCCAAATCAACATGTGATCACTTCAAATTCTTTGCGGTAAATATCGTTTTATAAATTATATATAATTTATTAAATAACTGAAATGATGGTTTCATTATTGATAGTATATTTAATTTCGAATAATAATTCTTACTGTTTTAGCAAACTCGTAGAAGGAATAAGCTTTGATTCCAAATAAAATGGGCATTTCCGTGCTTAGAATAATTAAACATCTTACTTTAATACAGGTTAATTTTTGCTTTCATGCTACTTGAAATTCGAATTTTATGAGCACTTATAAGTATAATATTTCTTAACAACTTTCTTTCATTTCTCTTTTTAGTGTAAGACCAAACAGAATTATTTCTCTAATTTATTTTATTCATTATAAATATATTGCTTTTTTTTACTTCTTTATTGACAACACATTTACATACATACAAATACAGTCGGACCTTTATATATATATATATATAACAAAGTCATTAAATCCCGAAAAAAAGTTCGTTATAGGAAAAATTCGTTATATAGAGGTTCATCTTTCAATTTTCTTTATAAACCATATAAAACAAATATAAAACAATTTATAAACTATGTATTAAAAAGGTAATTATTCATACCATATGTAGGTTAATATATATTTCTTTAAAATATCTTATCTATCAATAAAAAAATGAGAAGAAAAAAATTGCTGAAAGAAAATTTCTCGATGCTTTTATCCAATCCTCAAGAATTAAATAGTTTTATTTGATACTCAGGCACTTACGTTTTAATATTTTCGAGATACAGTAAATAAAGCTACCAATACGACTGATTGACTTTACAAATGAACGGGGACTAGTTCAAGGACAAGGGGACACGAGAAAACTCCACTGAGGGTGAAAGAGGTTCTCGAAGATGTTTACAGTGGACTGGACTATAGGGGGCTAAAGGTTGCACTTGTTGAATGGAATGACAAGAATTCTTTTGCTCTCGGCGAGTTAGGCGTCTAATAAAACCAGTTCAAGATTTATGACCAACATAAAGAGTGTAAAAAGGGAGAATCACTTGAAATGTCCGAAAATACTTTAAAAATAGGGAGTAAAAAATTGAATCATAAGAGTCAAAGTTGGTTATATAGAAAACGCACTTTGCTATGGGGAGGTTATTTTACGAAGAAAATCGTGAAATGTTCTTGGTTCCAAAAAAAAAAACCGCTATATAGAAAAAGGCGCAATATAGAGGTTTGACTATATATATATATACAGTGGTGTAGAAAAATGTCATGTTTTTTAAGATTTCATTCTTAAAGAAAATGTTACGTAACACAAAATGCAAAGCCTTTTATATCATTTTAAAGATAATTTAATACTAAATTGAATACAAAAAAAAAATTAAAATATTTGCAAATCAAAAAAGTTATTCTGCAATAGCGATAGATGTACATTATATACTGATGATAGCTGTGACTTATCAGCTCTTATTGAAATAGTGTTTACTTTTATATTACTTCTTCACATGGATGATTTTTTAAGCTGAAAATAATTTTAAACTCTTCCTTCGCTTACATGATGCCAGGAAACCATTATATTCTCAATTAGTTCTTTTTTATTTCACGGGTACCTCATTTGGGCAAGAGTTTTCAAACGGTGCCACAAGATGATATTGCACACATGCCAATAACCTATGTGGCTTGATGAATCTAAAGAATGTAAATACCAATACATAAGCAAGGAAATTAATTAGACACTGCTTATCGGTTTAAATTTATATGGTAAATTATTTTTTAAAATAATTTTAAGAAATTTTTCTGGCCTATATTTTTCTTTAAAAACGTTAAGTTAAAAGTTTTTAAAACAATTTATTTACAAATACTAGATGATCAAGCATTTCGTAGAATTCTTATTAATGGGAAGTATATATTTATGACTGTTCAATAATTTTTTAAAATTAAATTCTACAAATTTAAATAAAAAAAAGGAATACTCCATTGTCTTATCTACCATTTTGAAAAGCAAATAACTGTTCCAATATGTTTAGTTACACACAAAAAAATCCCAACCACACATGCATTTAAAAGAGTTGGAAAAAGTAATAATTATTATTTTTAAAATTTAGTAAAATGAATAATATAATTATCAGGAATATAAAATACAGTCCAATCAAATCAGTTTCTATAGCCACAGTTATTTTAATAACCACAAATATTTAAGTTTGTTTTAAGTTTATCTTTCAAGACAAATCAAATTTTAAATGCTGCTTTGTAAGCTGTGGGTATTTTTTAAATTTACTGTCAGTAAGAATATATATATATAATAAAAGCAAATTTCATTAATGATGAATATTGATCCGTTGATATTATGTTTTAGAAATAATATATTTCAATTATTTTAAATTTTGCAGGAGTGTCTTGTGGATTTATTCACATTACTGAATGAGGAAGGGAAATGTGATATCGAAGAGTTTGAAAGGAAATCTTCTTGAAGATAATAATACTGCATCGTGTTACAGAGTTGCATGTTATTAATGTACGTTTTTGAATAAAGTGTAACGAAAGAGAACCAACAATCAATGAAAAATAGATAACTGTAATGAATTATCATATTATAGTTATTTGTTTGATTAATATTAATAAAACTACATATTAATGGTACGATGTCTATTCTGATTTAATTCTTGATAATATTTACCTTGAAATTTGTTACAGATGTGCTTGTTTTACAAAGTGTAACTGAAGCAAACAAAAATAGTGATAAAACTTAAACACACACTCACGCACAGAAAGAGAGAGAAAGAGGATTGTCTGTTTTCTCAATATCCCGAATGGCCTTTCTGTTTATAATCGAGCATAAAAGACATATAAGATGCTATAACATCTGAGCTATCCGTAGAAGTGTGATTAAGGTATTTAGTAAGAACTAATACTATACTATGTTGAATAAATCTGAGCAGTTCAACAAGTTTGTTATATCGGAAAAATTTACAAATGATAAGATGATGTATAAAATTTTTGATATAAATCAGTCAAAAGGTTTTACTGATTTTATATCTTATTTAAACAACAGAGAAAAGTTTATTTATACCAGCGTAGGTTGGTATGTATTCTGCATTATAAATGCAGCCTATTTTTGAGCTACATGCATGAGGAAAATGCAAACTGTCAAGGATTTTTAAGGTGTTCAATAAAGCAAACTTCCGAGAAAACGAGCAACAGATTGATATTGTACCATTATATTCTTAACGTTAAAACTTTTTTATTTGCAACAAAAAATATTTGAGCCTTTTTTTTATGTTACACAAAATTCATTTTAGTTTCTATAAAACTCATACTTTAAAGAAAGTGTTACTAAAAGTAGTTATTGTATCAATTTTTACAATTCCCTATTTTGAAAATTGTTCCTGCAAAAGTTCTGCAACTTAATGTTACAGTTTATATGCAAATAAAATTTGAACCAATAAATAAAGTAGAAAAACAGAAAAATTGCTTTTGCTTTTATGGCTTTTATTTTTTTTTGTGATTTAAATTTTCTTTAAATGCCATACCTTCCCAAAAGTTCCTCCCCCTTGACTTATACCAACCAGTTTACTGTCATGTTTCTGAAAGAAGATGCTATACTGAAACTTTTTCTACATTTTTCTTTTTCTTTGTAAATATACAAGTAACCCAAAGAAGCATTGACACAAGGCAAATTATGAACTTCTTATAATACAATTATCTAGAAAATGAAACAATATAAAATGGTTACTCTATAAAATAATCAGGTTGTTCGGTACGAATTTTCGGTTTGTCAGCGAAAATGAAAGACAACTTTCTTACAGTGAATAAACATTTTATTGAATTATACGTTGTTCATTACGGTAATTTTTCAATCTTTCTGGCACTTGCATGTTTTTGCGCTCATTAAAGTTTTGTTCTTTGCTAGAAAAAATGGTCAAAGAGGTTTTTAACCTCTTAATTGAAGTTAAATTTTTATCTTCTATAAAAGGTTTGTAGAGACTGGGAGAAAAAAACAGTGAGTTAACAATCATGGTGGGGGTGGCAGAATACCCCCATACAAACTGTTAAAGTTTCTGGCTAGTTACAAAACTTGTGTTTGGAGTCTTGTATTATTTCAGTCGATTTGATTTTAAATCAATTCCAACCTTTCCTGTTTAATTGAACAGTTAAATTTGTCCTGCTTGTGTCAGTACACTTCAGAATTCATCGTTGTGTGGCTGGGAATAGATAAGAAATCCCGATTCTTTAGAAATTCCTCTAAGCAGAAAGAGCAACACCTGTTTTGAAGAATATTGTGTTTTGTAGTGCTTTGAGCCACTTCACATTTTTGACTCCATAACCTCTTTTGCTTAATATTGTTGTACACAACCCACATTTCTCGTCCTTAATGATGTTTGTCAAAAAGGATTATTTCCTTGACGTTTGGAAAGCAAATCACAAACGTCAACGCTTCGGCACAAATTTCGTTCCATGAGAATATGAGGTACAAATATGACGAGCTGAAAAGTTAAACATAGACATTTAAAATGGCAACGAGAAGCTAAATTTGATACATTTAACCACAGCAACACTAGTTTCTTGCCGGTTGGTTTCAATTAAAGCATTTATTGTGTTTTCGTCAGCTTCAGCTGGCTTTCCACAGCAAGGTACTTTTTGAACTTCAAAAATGCAGGATAGAAATTTTGCACAAACCTGTTTAATCAATACTTCTCTAAAATCAATACTTCTTCTAAATACATGAGATAAATTTTTCTTTCTTCAATAGCATTTCTTCCTTTTCGGTTGTAAAAAACTAAAAAAAAGCAGAAATTGCTGCTTTTCACTTTCCATACTTGAGAGAGCACAAACCAAATGCTTTTGCGCTGAGTCGAACTTTTTCACAATCAAGCCTTGTTATATCAACTGTCAAAATATCTTTTGACAGAGCGGCTAACACGTATTGATGGCTGCGATTATTGAAATTAACACAACTTTGGAAAAAAATGAATTTTTTTCAATCAATTCACACAATTCCATAGAGTACTCTTCCTTACAATGGAATATTAATTACTTCAATTGCTTTATTTAAAAATATGGGAATGTAAAAGCAACGTATACACCATAAAACTTAAAAATAAGTCTAATATAAGACTTGTTCAACATTAGGAAATTAGCATATGGGAGGAATAAGCGAAGAAAGAATTTAGTACAGAATGAAAGGATGCCAAAGAGATGAAATCAATAAGAAATCTATGTTTAGCATGTGCAAAAGTTAAGAACCGGTATATCATGGACATAACAAAGTGTACAAATTAATTATGCGTCTTTCATTAAAAATCGATCCAAATTTTCGAGTTAAGACAGGATGTTTTTTTAAGAAAACAAACCATTAAACCCAAATGAGCTCTGCAATCTTAAAAGGAGAGGCGCATTCCGAAAACTTGTATAAAATTTAGATCAAGCCAAATTGTGTATATGCAGGGCATTATTTTGTTGAAAATTGCCAATTCGTTTTCCAATTGACATTATAGGAACATCTTAACAATAGATCCAAGAATTTTGGCGTAATACATTTATGCTATAAGTGCATGGATATTAACCAGGGGAAGTGTCTGTAACCACGTTTTCCAGTTACAATCTACTTGGTAAAAATCTGAACACAGACACCATTTTAGCACATATAATTACATTTACCAGAATTTAAAATAAAAGAAATATAATTGTTTTGATATGATGTAATCGTTTTTTCAACATTGTAGTCTTAATTTATACATATTTTATCCACTACTTTCATGGTGCATATATTATTATCGTATATACATACGAGTATTACTCGTAAATATATCGTATATATTTACGAGTGAATGTTACATATGAGAAAAAAATGCAAGCATTAGAAATGAAAAATAAAGATGAGCTTAAAAAAAATTAAATTTCTTTATATTTCTAACTACTGCATATTTCAAAGAAATAACTTACCTTATGAAATTTCATTCTTTGAAAATACGACAATTTCGTTGTATTCATTTTCTGTTATATCTTTAGATAGATCATCTCTGTTACGTTTTTAATTTTTGTTAATATAATCTCAAAACAAATAATCATCTTCAGTTCCATCTAGATCGATAGGTATTCTATATATTTTAAATGACTTTAGTTACGTCAGGGTTAATTTCATTACATGCTTTAATTATCCAAAACCACATTATTTCTAGGCTTTAAAAGATAAAATATTGCACATGTACATTTCAAGTTTCATCGGAAACAAATGCGCGCCTTATACAAGGAGTGGTAATAAAAAAGAAAAAAGAAAAAAAATAGACTATATAAGTACGTAGCTTGAAAAAAAGAGTAGAATTTGCAGCAAACGTTTCAGTGATGACCTCCCTCACACCTCATCTATCCATGTGGCCAGCTCTGACTTAACCAATCACACGTCAGTTGAGAGTACTCCACCATTGACTAGACATATGCATTTGCATTATTATGGAAAATTGTCTAAAACCGGAACAGCAAATCGACACCAAGTTTCTTGTGAAACATAAGAAATCAGCAATGAATTCATTTCAAATGTTACTCCAGGCTCATGGAGATGAAACTTTGTCTCATGAACGTATTTTGGTAGACATAAGCGATTTTCAAGGGAAAGATCATTGTGAAAGCTAATGAAGTTGCTAGGCCCTCAAAGTCTGCCAAAGCATTGCTTAAGTTCGTGATGTGATCCTGTCAGACCAAAATTTAAATACTCGTGCAGTGGCGGAGCTAGTTAACTTGAATAGGGAAACTGATGGACGTGTTTTAACTGACGAATTACTCGTAAGGAAGATTTGTGTGAAGGTTGTTTCAAAAGTTCTGTCTGATGATCAAAAATCGCATCGTAAAGATGTGCGTTTGGACATGTTCGAACACTTTGGAAACGAGCCAAATTTGGTGTAATTGGCTATAACATGTGAAAATACATGGATATTTACCTATGAACTAAAAAGTAAGCACCAATCAATGCGTTGGATGTCTCCTGGATCCCCAATGTCACAAAAGCGCACGTGTCAAAATCAAAATTCAAGGTAATTTTAATTGGCTTCTTCGACACTAAATGAATTATAATGAGTAATTAGTTTGCCAGTAGTCAGACTGTTAATCTACATTGCATTGAAATACTAACAAGGCTTTGTGAAAACATTTGGAATAACAGGACACAGTTGTGGAGTGATGGATGGCTGTTGTAAAAAGACAATATATCCATTAACACGGACTTATTTGTCTAGCAGTTTCTGACAGCAAAAATCTTTGGTGAAATATATTTTTATGCACTTGACTGGGTTCTATGTGACACTGTTTTTATTTACTACAGTTAATTTCTGCTTTACAGGAAAACATTTTACCTCAGTTGAAGAGGTTCAGGCAAGAACGGAGAATCTCCTGATGGGCCCCCCGAAAATGTTGTTCTAGAACGTTTACCACAAATGAAAGAATCAAACGCAGATTTGTGTAAATGCTGGACAGGAATACTTTGTAGGTGATAATATTACGGAGAACTGATTTTGTAAGCGCAATGAATTATTGGACCAGTCTTGGTTTTTAGAGTTCAACCTCGTACGAGGTATGTAAATTAAGTAATGAGACTGGTAGCGTAGTGTTTGATCTGGCAACACTGGGGAAGTGGGACATGGAGGTAAGGTAGAAAGACATGTGATGCGTCATCAGTATGAGTTTGAAGACGCTGAGTCAAGTTAATTGTCTGTAGTTATTTCTTTAGCGAAACTGGTTTTTCTTGTGTGTTCTGAAATAAGAGACAACGAGCAACGATGTTCTATCAAGTTTTGCTTCAGACTTAGCCACAACACAACGAAAACATTTTCAAAACTTCAGCAAGCCAACGGAGACAGTGTTTTGTCAAAGGCTCGGGTTTTTCGAAATTTTAAGGCATTTTCAGAAGGAAGAGAGTCAATTGAAGATGAATCTCGCAGCGGAAGGCCCTCAGTTTTAAAAAACGTTGAAAATGTCGTTAGACTCCGGGATCTCGTGCATTCAGATCGTCACTTGACAGTCACAATGATTGGGGAAGTGTTGAATTTGAATCACACCACCGTTCATCAGATTTTGACCAATGAATTGAAAATGAGAAAGATCTCCACCAAAATGGTTCCGAAAACCCTTTCCCAGTGAACCGTTTCTTGGCCAGTAAGAACATTCCTGTTGCTCCTGAGTCCCTTTATTCGCCCGATTTGAGTCCTCGTGACCTTTTCCTCTTTTCGAAATTGAAAATTCACGTTAAGGGACATCATTTTGGGACACAGGAAAACATTCAAACAATTGTAACCGACCAGCTGAAGGCTATTCCAACATACGGGTTCCACCAGTGCTATGAAGAGTGGAAGAAACGTCTCCAGCGCTGTGTGCCTTCAGATGGTAGTTACTTTGAAGGAGACAATGTTGAATTGTAAGTTTATTGGAATAATTTGAAATTATAATTTGAAATATTAGCTGCTTCTTGTCAATGAGTGCAAAGAAAGACATGACCCAAATCAAATAATATAGAGTGAATATTATTTAATACGAAACCGAAGGGCCTGAAATATTTTTTCGTCTTAAAAGAATTTCGTGTTAAACAATATTGAAAAAATATAAAACATATATTCAACAAAAATAGGTTCATTAGAAACCATTTCATTTGTATAGATTTGCATATCTGCATTTACTTAAAAAATCAATGAAACAAAAATATTCATATGAGCTTAATAAAATTTAGTACATAATTTTCAAGTGAAAAACAAAATTTTTATAGTGTTTCTGGAAATTAATTTGGTATTTTCTTTGCATTGCCTTTTTTACCATCAAATTATCAACAAAGTGTTCAATTTTACCCATTTTGTTATCCATTTCACCATTGGATGTGTGTCTAAATAACTTCACATACTTTTCATGATGTTCCTGAGTGACGATAATATGGAAAGAAAGCTGCATTATTAATTTCAATTTCATCGAAAGTTTCAATGATATTTTTTTTAGCTTTGAGCAAACTACAAAATGTCGTCGCACATACACTATCATCAATTACTGCAGCGAATTCTTCCAATAATACAGTATGTTAGTCTAATAATGCATAAATTTTCTCAAAATTTCATGATTTTTTTCAGCTTAGTCTCATTATGCTTCTTCTCCCTTTCTTTTGGCATCAAACATCCCATACCTTTAAGAATCTTGCATGATGAAAACAAAAAAGCATTATATAATAAAATTTTTGTCTAAAATGAAGGGTGGGAGACGTGAACCAAACTTACCGATTTTACTCGTACTGCGATGTACACCACCGAATTCCATATACAACTGATGAGATATTAGATGGTTTTGTTCACAGTGTTTGATGGGATGGGGGATGAAACTATTTTATATATATGAACAAAATTGACTCGTGTCATAGGCAATTCCGAGGGCATTTCAAAGCCAAGTTATCCTTCTTTCTACGAAACACGTGAAACAACATCTCTTTCATTTCACACCCCTCTTAAATCTCTCTCGCACGGCTGGTGTTTTCCGTATTTTGTTCATTTCCAAAAGAAAGAATTTTTAGTGATAAGAGGGATTAAATTGCATGCAAATGCATAGTATAATGTATGGACCATTGTTTTACTTTTTGTTAAACAATTGCTTCGTCTTGTGCGCTTACCTTTAAACGTATATTTTTCGGTAATTTATATGAGAGGTAATGATATTATGTTCCACCTAAATTTACCCTTAAGATTTTATTATTGAATAAACAAAAATGAAAATAACAGTGTATTAATCTGAATTTTTATTTTCACTACGATCTAAATTCTACGATCATCTACGATCTAAATCTAGGTACTAATCTTTTTTTAATCTTCTAATACCTTTCTTAACTAGAAGTGATACTTTTGTTTAAAGAAGCATCTAAATACACATTAATTACAAGAGTTTGTGGTACTTCAGTTTCTAAAACTGTATTTATGGATAAATCTCAGAATAAAAACAGAATTACTTAAGTGTAGATGCAGTTTATAACAGGAAGCTCTTATAAGATATAAAGAGGAATGAAACACCTAATGTGACTCTTTGCATACAGGTGATTATACAAATAACAATGAGAAACACTTAAGATTTATACAGAATTCTTTATTAGCATGTTGTAGAACAGCTTTTGGCCTGTAATACATCTTGAATTCATATAGGAATAGATTCTTACGTGCTGAATAGTGTTCAGAGGAATATTGCAGCATTCGTCAAGGAGATACGATGAATGTTCTGAAAGAGATACTGGTGGAGAGGATAGATGCATTACTATACTGGAAAATTCCATCTCTTGCCAGAAACAAAGTTTTCATCATAGGATGGACTTGGCTATTAAAATTCTCTATATACTCATTAATCTATCATTTCAGTGTTGGAGTTGGACCATCAGAAAACCACGATATGACTGGCCATATCATGGCAGATTCAACACTATGGTTGACAGTTGGGAGGAGACACTCACGAGTGCATGTGTGCTTTCAAGGTGCACTTGTTCTGATGGAGAGAGAAAAGTGTCAAAGACAACTAATCAGAGTATATTACTTTCTTTCACTTATCAATCGATCAGATTTTGTAAGTGGGACACCACTGTAGACGACGTTTTGCATTAACATTTGTGACAAGTGGTTTGGGAATTGAACCACTGCCGTAAATGTTCGGTTAATGAACGTGTCTTCTAACTGTAATGATTAACACTGGACAATCCAGATGTTGATTGAGCTCTGGGGTCACTTTGACAAAAGTTGGTTGCATTTTAGACATTACAATGCACCTCATTACCAGTTCGTCTCTTTCACATAACTTCTCTTTACATCCAATATTTTCCTTCCTCGAGTTTGTCTTATTTAGAGTTTCTCGAGTTTGTCTCTCGAGTTTGTCGTTGTGTGCATGCTGTCAAGACCTTAAATACCGTACCTGTAGAAACGCGTAAAATGTGGAATGTTTCGTTCACACTTGCTTCAGCTAGACAGGGTCCAACAATTTGACCACCTTGAAAATTTGAGAGGTTCAACGTTTTATGCTTTTAGAACGATTCCAGACTTACATAACTTCAATAAAGCTACCCCATACTACCACAAGTATATATTTTATATATTATAACTAAAAGTTGGTAGAGCTATTATTATACTTGAATGCTTACAAAGCGCGTTCAAAAATTTCACTTTTATTTACAGGTGTTTTCAATAATTTAATAACCATCTGTTTAACATCTAGTGGTAGTATGTAATTGGTTATGGGTTACGATTACGAACTCATTGTTGGTAGTGTTTATGTGGAATAATTGGTTCAAATCAGGCGCCATTAAAGTCTCACTAGGTAGAAACGGATGCACGTTATTATTGCAAAGCTCCCAATTTTTAATCTGGTGGGGTGGGGAAGATTAGACAGTGGTATGGCAGACATTCTTCTTTGTTTCATGGCCTTATTTAAACATTTTTAGTTCGGGTGACAACAATCGGGGAAAGCTTCCCCCTCCCCTAAGTGCGAAATTAACAAACAAGAAATAAATATAAAAATCCTACTCACTACGGTAATGTATTCCTTCCCCTTTGAAAAATGTATTTATATAATAGTCGTGTTCATAAACTCGTCGTTGATGTTCTTTGCATTCAATCTCGTCTTCGTATTCTGGTGCTAAAAATGCTTGTCGTGTAAGGAAAGCAATGTTTGTTAAATAAGTACATATTCAAATTCCTCGCGTTAATTTGGTGGGGAATTTTGGAGAAGGAGTATGAGATTAGGTCTCGTTTTCGTCTCTTTACTGTGGTCCAAATTACACGGCTTGTTGCTATTAGTCTCATTGTCACTTTGTGATACCCCCCGTGCCCCTGGGGTATCATCTCTTCATCCACATGACCTAGATTTGTAGGGATAAAAGAATGACCACTCGAACCTTCCATAATAAATGTAATTTATATCTCAATATATATTAAGCAATGCAACACAAGTCTTATTTAGAGGAAAACGATCAGGAGTGATATAACGTACTTAACAATTCTTAGCAAATAACGCATTAAATCATTCATTATCTTTATGCTAAATTAAATTCCTAATCTTTATCTATAGACGATTTAAATAGCTGGAATCCACTCTATAATTAATCTTTAACAATCTATCACTTACCGATATCTCACGGGGATCATCAACCAAACATTACATCCACCTCTTGTAATTTCTTCCTTTAATGTAAATCCTCTACATATGTTATTATCCGACTTGATCCGACTAATGTGCCACGTTTTGGCTTCTAACTAACTTCTATATGGCTCCTATAATACTCTTCAGCCCCCAGCCTACTTCCTCGCGAATGCAAAAGCTCCAATATATATAATCATTCCTAATCTGCACATCATATTTTCTTCTTGAGCAGGTTGGAATGAAATGCCATTCTGACCCAAAAGATTACCAAAGAGGATTAAAAAAATTCGCGATAACACTCCGTCACAACTTGAACTATGATTTTCATAAACATCTAAAACAATCAATGCTCTTTCCTAAGGTTTGTAAAACCGTATAAATGTTTTATTCTGAGAGTTAAAAAATCATTTTTAATACCGTACAAAAATAAATAACGTTAAATTCGAAATCATGCGAGAATATGTTATTTAAATATTTTATATTCAAGAACTAATATTTGTTCTGTTTTCGTTTGCAGCAAATCCTTATTTTCCATATTTCTCTTTTTAAACGGTTTAGTAATTCTAGAATAAATGAATTACTCCCAATTCATTTGCAGGTTTTGAAAAAACATCAGAGATGGGCAGGGATCCAAATATATTTTAAAATTATTATAGAAACAGAATTTTTATTTTGCTTAGAGATACAAGATCTAAGTCTGGATTTGAGAACTACAAGTTACTTAAGTATAGATCAAGTTAGAAACATGAAATGCATTATTTATGAAGTATTTTGATTTGTTAAGGAATTTAAAATATGTATAATATTTCATAGTATAAAAAATTATTTTCTCCGATAGTAAAATCTCATTTTGATTTCAGCCGTACTTTTTCGGTAACACTAGGAGTAAAGCGTAAGCATTTTTTTATCTCTAAAAATACTAAAGGTATTCTCTTAAATATCTATTACATATAGAGATAACTCACAAAACTGAAATACATGGGGTACTAGATAACGGAAAAAGCAAAGGAATAAAGACTTCATTTATTTAAAAATAAAATTCATTACAATTAGATTTCATGCGTTCCTCTCATATTTTAAGGCCTTATACTCTCCGTTATAAATTATATTTAATAATTTATTTGATTTATTTTTATGCGATTTACAATGTTTTTGATTTTAGTTATATTTTTTATTTATGAAAATTTTGTATTACTGAAAATAAGTAATCGAATTCGCTACTCCAACTAGATAACACTGAAAAAAAATTTGTATAAACTTATATATTCCTGGGAATTCAAATTGTTAAAACGTATTTTATAGGGTTATAAAATCTCATTAATTTGATTCAATTTTTACCATAAGAATAAAAAGTTACCAAAAGCATTATTTTTTAAATACCAAAGGGATTAATTTAAGCAACTATTTAAATAACTTAAGTATGCGAAAAACACGACTTACATGAAACATTATGTAACAGAATTGTCGAAAGTAATTCTACCTATCAACCCATTTTTTAAAATTAAAATATATCATATAGGTAGGTTTTTACTAGTTTATTCCTCTCTTTTTATTGTTCATGTTTTTTTTGTTTTGAACTTAATTGCATCAAATAATTTGCGGGGTTTTTTACTTTATGAGATTTTCGAAATTTTCAATTTTCTTTTGTGATAATGAGAATTAATTATCAGTGTGTTGCTACTCCCAAAAGACAGCACTAAAATTTAGGAAACAGCTCTATTACGGCATAATTAAAAAGATAGTAATCAATAACAATGTTAAAGTTAAAAATAAATATATCACAAAACAAAATATCTGTATGCCTATATCCTTAATTATGTAATGTGTTCAGCCATGCCCAACTTGAAAGGACATCGCAAAAAACAACAAAAAACAGCAATTTTTTAAATATAATGTTAAAGCCATATTAAGCTGCCCACCCGGTATAGTGGTTAGTGACACTGACTGCGGTGCTGTAGAAGTTGAATTTGAATCCCAAGTAAGGCATGGATGTTTGTGTTGTAATCCTTCTCTTTTTGTGATGTGTGTTTCACGCTTCTTCTATGTATGCCCATGCATGATACCTTGTGATGAACGGGGTTATAAACGTTCTTAATTAAAAAACCATGAGTAGCAACATTCCAGTTAAAATTGCAGGTTCTCATAATTTTGAAACTATGATAGAATCTTTCAATATAATACTCTTTGCCCGCCATGCAGAGGGGGAAGATGCACGTTAAATATGTCGAGGCTAAAATGTCCGTCCTTTGTTTTGGTGTAGAATTTAGGAGAGGAGGGTGCCACCTCAGGTGTCATCCTCGTCACTTGACCGTGGTACAAAAGTACGAGGCCCGTCGTTAATAGCTCTGATGCAGCTTTGTAGTGCGATGTGAATTTTAATTCTCACATTCACTCACTCCTCATAACATTGTCCTAACTTCCACACCATTCCAACCTCAGTAGATTGAATCAGCTCATGTATACAGTAGCATGGGCACACGAAGTTGTGACTCAATAAAATCAATCACAATCAGTATCACTATTCCGAATATTTTGTAACAAAATGCAACGGCATTTAATTGGTATTTTTTAAAATTTAAATATTGGAATGTACCAACTAATTTTATATTAAATTTTGAGTAATATAACAGTGCCTAAGATTTGTCATTTCTTGGTTGTTGTTTTTTGCTTGCGTAATTATTTTACCTGGATTTATGCTCATACAAAAGGTTAATTTTGAAATAACTTATTTTCGGAATTGATATTTAATCTAATTTAAAAGTAAGAGTTTAAAATGAAGTTTTATTAATGAAAGAAGTAAATCAATTACAATAAAATGTAAAGAAACATTAAATAATCTCTTATTATTAAAGTAATATACAAAACTTTGGACAGAAAGCTAGAAATTTCAGAAAAGAATCCTCCTAGTTTTCATCCAGAAATATGATGCAGTCTATATTTCAGAAACCTTATTCCTTTTCGACTGGAATTAATACCAAGTTTTTCATCCCATATTGATTGAAAGAGCATATTTTTATTGATTTCGAGGTACGAAACGAAGTGAAGAGGTTCCTAAAGCTTCCAAAGTAACATGAAATGCATGTATCTGGAAGACTATATTTTTGCTTTTTTGTCACGTACAATAAGCGAAAGATTGATTCTTCCAATTCAAATATAACATTTCCAAGAAATAAAAATAATTAAATTTTCAAGTACAGTAATTTGAAATATTTGTTTTTGTAAAAGTTATAGAATTTTTTTTGTTACTTAACTATTGGATTTAAATTTATGGATGTCTGTTTTCTATATTTGTTATTTATATGTCTATGTACTGTTATAATATCAACGAAATAATATAATGTAACAAAATACGGTATAAAATATATTTATGTATGAAAATTTATTTAGAAAATAGAGGCAAGTGAGATGAAAAAATGATAGTTAGTGTTCTTAAGGCAGTTGCAAAAAGATTTAAAGTATTTTAGATTTGATTTTTAGAATAAACAATATTAAAATACTATGCATTTGATATTAACTTTGAAAATAAACGTGAGTAGTGGAAGTAATTTTCTAAGAAATGAAGTACAAATATATGCATTTTGAAATAATTATAAATATTCTAAAAAGAATTTTTTTTTATTTATGATTGATACGCAGCAATACAAAGTTAATTCAACAGCATAGTGAATCAAATAACACTTATACACCGCTGGCCACACAAAATGCAACCCTCTGAAGGAAGTGTGCAAAACCCACGTGAAATTTAACTCATGTGTTCGCGTTGATTAAATTTGAAAATCATTAGCATCATAGCGCAGACATATCTAACGGGCCACCGTAGTGCCAACTGCAAGCCCTATATAAGGAAAGATCAGATTGGCAATTTAAAATACGGTAATATTTCTTTTTACGTAAGCTGTAAACTTATGCCTCGTGGAAGACGTTGAATGCCTTCTAACCAAGTTTTGAATTCGACCGATGAAGATAAGTAGCCAAGAGAGGTTATGGATTATCCTTCAGAGAAATCAATCAACGTGTTGGACGAAACCATGCAACTGTGATGCGAATCTGTCATCACTGGATGCAGGTGGAAACAATGGCCCGATGGGGCCGATCGCACTCACCTCGTTGCATCTCTGTCTGTGATGACAGGAGGATTGTGCGCATGACACTGATGGATGGCACAGTCACATCACGAACCATAGCACAATATAGTCAGTCTCTTATGCATCATTAAGTGCCCACTCGTATCATTCGACACCGTTTTCAGCAGAGTGGAATGTCTGCAAGGCGTCCATTGCTTCTTTTAATCTTGACTGGAAACCACAGGCGTTTGCGCCGGCAATGATGCGATGAATGGCGAAAATGGACAACGGAATGGAATGACGTTGCGTTAATTGACAAATCTCACTTCTGTCTGCATCATCACGATATTCGTATTTGAATTTGGAGACACCGTGGTCAGAATACTGAACTGTTTTTTTATGCATCGCCCCTCTGATCCTGCCCCGGTATCATGTTTGGGGTTCTAAATTAATTTCCAGTAAAATATTTTTCTGCTCAGCAACAGGCTTTTTCAAATCATCTCTAAATCATAATGTAATACAAATCGAACACCCGTGACCGAAAGGATTATCAACGAATAGCTTTTGAAAATCTTTGTGAGCATTTTTATGGGTGAGTGAATATTAACGGTGCACTGTTCAGCTACATGAGGGCTTTTGGCGATGGACTTCATGATTTTGAACCATGGTCAAGTGACGAGGACGTCACCTGAGCTGGCACTCCCTCTCTCCTAACTATCACACTACACCAACGGGAGGCTGTTTGAGCTCTCAACAGATTTAACGTGCATCGCTCCCCTACACGGAGGGTCTTAAGTGGTACTCGGCGCGAAATCATGACACGCCAGCCACGATCTGATACTTTGACCACTAGGCCACCGTGGACACGCATTTTTATGGAAATCATAGTCTTTGTGACGTAAGATAGAATTTAGTATCGAAGCACATACATCCGTTCCAACACGCACTAGAGTTGTTGAGGGTTCTTTAGTGGACGGCACAGGGTAGTTCACAAAGTCCGTATTAATTTGTGCTGTCATAAGAAGAGTCTCAATAGCATTCCCATCCCTTAAACTCGGCATTAAGAGAGTATTTTGCATTTTTTTTTTCATGCACGATATTCTGTCATGTGTACTCTGATGGAGATTTGGAAGCAGCACTTGATGAATTTGCACTATTTTTCTGTTTGTCATTAAAATCGGCATTAAGAAAGTATTTTGCAATGTTTTTTTTTCGTGCTTGACATTCTCTCATGTACTCTGATCGAGATTTGGCAGTAGCACTTGATGAATTTGCATTATTTTTCAATTTTTTGTCACTTTTTTGACTGGGCTTACTGCTAGTTTTTCTTTTTTTTTCTTTCACGAAACTCTTTTCCTCTTTTTGCATTTGATTTAGGCATTCTGACTAGAATTAATAATAATTAAACGCAAATGAAAATTAAAGAAACAAATTAGCCACCGAACACATCGCCATGTAGCGAACAATCTAAAGAAAATTGCAAGGCACGCTTTTGCTGCGAGAGCTATTTTTTCTACATCGTAATGCTCACACTACAACTGATACGACCGCTGATAATGTTCCCAGGTCTGCGGAAAAGGACCTCTAATCGGATAGTGGGCAAGTTGAGAAGTCGGAGACGAGGAAAATTATCCAACTTTTTCACCGATACGACACAGGTCACGCGGTGTTCCGGCTCCCCCTTTTCCACCTCTGGCTCACTCCTTACCATGGCGATGATTCAGGGGAATGGGGGAATACTATTTCCGTTCGCCTTTTCACGATTACGCAAAACTAGGCATTTTTCCCATTCACTCTCGAGCCCAAAAAACTTTCACTTCAAAAATTTATTAAAAAAATTGAATATATTTTTCTTAAGTTAAGTCTTTACTTTTCACCTTTAACATGAGGCTTCAAGGTTCTTCATTTAGTTAAAGTGAAGAAGGGATTTCCGAAACAGAGGCCCGTTTTTAGAGCAAAGATGAAACCTTAAGTCTAGAGGATTGTTGGAAGAACGTACCACTTTTGGAGGTGAGTTTACTGATGAATAAAGTTAAATTTTTTAAAAATATGTATTGCTTTTCTTTGTTAGACCGGAGACTTATTGAGTGATGCACTGTATAAATATATACATACACACACATATATATATAGTACGTTTGCTGAAGTCCCTTGCTCCCCCAGTAATTTATGCCCCGCAAGAGCCATAGTCATAAAAGTGGGGTCTATGTATAGTAAAACTGTCATGTACTACGCAAAAAATTGCTTACAGTGTCACCTGGTGCCTAAATATGGAATTAGCGTTCTGATCTAAAAAAGTACAAGATGCATGACAAATGTCTACTACAAAGTTGTTCAGCAGCTATGACTTTGTAAAAGACCCCACCTTCCGTAAAGTAATGTTGAAAAGGGAAGGACAATTTATGGGCCCGGCATTTCTGCAGGAACTGTCGACAGGGGTAGGATCAGAGGCGCTATGATAGGTGCATCTTCTTTATGAATAACTTGGAGGACCAAGCAACAATTCCTGCATACTTCCTATGGATGGATGATGTATACGCGCTTAATAATATGCACAATAAGCAGAAAATCCATTTATGGTTCCTGAATAAACTACATGTGTTATTGAAGTTCGACGTTAAGTTCGCTGGTCGATGAATGTTATAGAGCGAAACATTAAAAACATACTGTTTGGGACGGTATTTTATGAGGGCACTTTAACGGGATCTCTGTACTTTTGATTACTGAAGGACCTACTATCCAAATTTCTGCAGGATTTGCCGTTAAGTGACCTTCGGAATATATGATTCCATGACATGCTGGAAACGCATCACGTATCACACGGTGCATTCCAGACACATTTCAGGAACAAATCATCGGGTATGGTGGTTGCATTGCATGGCCTGAATGGTCACCAGATCTGAATCCGTTGGACTTATTTTGAGGAGATTCTTCAAACAAAAGGTGTATGTAACTACTCCATCAACATTGTTGGAACTTTGAAACACGGAACTTTGATTACGGATTCTTGTGCCAGCATCTCAAGTGCCCTGTTGAAAAAAGTGTAGTAAGAATGGCAAACACATATTAAGATGTGTATTTTTACTGACGGACACCCTTTTGTGCTTGATAGTTACATGAGTTTCATTTCCGCAAAATGCAGTTTGGAAAAGCACGATCACAGAAACAATTGTGTTTTTCATTTGTAGCATTTTTGTGCACAAGAAGGTTTTTTTTTTTTTTTGTAATGAATCGATAATGTTGAACAGCATCATATATTATTTTTTTTCATGTTTCTCGTACTGTTTTTAAGATGAAAACGCTGACTCCAACTTTATCCACTAGGGGGTGCTGTAAGCAGTTACTTTGTGTAGGACATGACAATATTTTACTATACCTAGATTCCATTTTATGACTATAGCTCTTCCCGTTTATAAATTATTAAGGTGGCGCAGCCCTTTAGCGTGTAATAGTGTCTTAATAGAAATTTAGACATTAAAAAAATAAATTAGAAAATTTATCTTCTTAATATAAAGTTTTTGCTTGTTTTCCATTACAATTTGAAGAATAACTGCTGCTATTTAATTGAGATATATTGACATAACTGTACCATATGTCGATGGAGAAATGATTTTTTCATGAGTGTTACCTTTAAGTTATTAAATTCGGTAGTTGAAGAGGTATATAATTGTGTGTACTTGATTTTCAATGATTTCTAAATATATTTTATTATCTCAGAAAGTGAGCTAAATTTTGAGCTCATTTCATTTAAAGTGTAGCCTGAATTGCAGTTATGGAATGCATGTTATGGATCTAAAAGCTTTGAGAAGGGAATTTGGAATTGATTCGCATCACCTATTTATTGATTTTAAAACCTCTTATGACAGCATCAACAGAAATGCTCATATTGCAGCCATGAAAGTATAAAAACTCCCTGATAAATTAGTAAGGCTGATAAGCTTGACATTAAGCGAAACAAAGATAACGGCCAAGGTGCATAATGATCTTTAAGACACATTGGAAATAAGAAATGGCGTTCGATAGGGAGATGCAGTAACATGTCTGCTATTTAATATAGCAATAGAGAAAGTGGTAAGAGATTCAAATATCAATAACAGAGGAAATATCTTTACTAAATCAATACAGTTGTTGGTTTTTGCTGGTGACATTGATATCTCTCTCATTGCGTAAACACAAACCACATTAAGACAAGTTTTTTTACCTTTAGAAAAAGAGGCCCTCAGAATTGGACTGAAAATCAATGACAATAAGACCCTATAAAGGGTGTGTTTTATAGAGATATAGAACTTTAAATTGCAATAAAACAACGATGTATTATTCGATTGACATGAATTTTTTTATTCGAAAGATAAACTTGTGGCATTACATTTTAAATATGATTTCTGGCGCAGGACTGCTACGGCTGGCTCGGATGTAGTCCAATCTGGACGTCCAATTTTCGATGACTTTTTCCAACATTTGTGGCCGTATATCGGCAATAACACGGCGAATGTTGTCTTCCAAATGGTCAAGCGTTTGTGGCTTATCCGCATAGGCCAATGACTTAACATAGCCCCACAGAAAATAGTCTAGCGCTGTTAAATCACAAGATCTTGGAGGACAATTCACAGGTCTAAAACGTGAAATTAGGCGGTCACCAAACGTGTCTTTCAATAAATCGATTGTGGCGCGAGCTGTGTGACATGTTGCGCCGTCTTGTTGGAACCACAGCTCCTGGACATCATGATTGTTCAATTCAGGAATGAAAAAGTTGGTAATCATGGCTCTATACCGATCACCATTGACTGTAACGTTGTGGCCTTCATCGTTTTTGACGAAGTACGGACCAATGATTCCACCAGCCCATAAAGCACACCAAACAATGTTTTTCTGGATGTAACGATGTTTCGACGTATACTTGTGGATTAGCTTCACTCCGAATGCGGCAGTTTTGTTTGTTGACGTAGCCATTCAACCAGAAGTGCGCTTCATCGCTAAACAAAATTCGCGTATGAAAATCGGGAACAACGGCAATCTCGTTTTGGGCCCATTCGACGAATCTACGCCTTGCTTGATGATCATTTTGAAGAATTGCCAAACCAAACTGAGAATAAATCACTTGACAGCTGTTAAATCTGTCGCCATCTTGGAAAGTAATACCAATTTAAACTTCTATACCTGGAAAAAAACACTCTTTACATGCCTTGTCTAAAATATGTTTTAACAATTCCCATTTTAAAGTAGAATGGTACAATATTGAAGTTGTTGACAGTTTCACTTATTTGGGTTCGAAAATTAACTAAAGAAACGACTGTACTACTGGAACCAAAAAAGAATTACTAAGGATAACATATGTCTTATTGGAGTACGAAAATATATGAAATCGAATTTAATCAAAAGAAAAACATAGGTTCTATTACATAGATGTCTTTTAAGATCAGTATTATCTTATGCATGTAGAACTCGGTCCATGTCTCGAACTGATGAGATCATGATAAGTATCTATGTAAGGAAGATTTTAAGATTTATCTTTGGAGGATTTCAGGAAAATGGAACGTGGTGAAGAAGATCAAATTTAGAGCTCTATCAGTCATAGAAAGAATCCGACATCATTGTAATTCAGCAAATTACAATGAATTAAACTGGCAGGTTACTTTGCCAGATTGGACGAAAACCGCACCATTAAAAAGTGTTCAATGCCCAGCAATTGGAACACAATGAAATGTCAGGTCAAATGTTAGATGCATTGATGGCATAGAAAAAGATCTCCTAGTTTTGAGAATTAAGAACTGGAGAACAATAGCAAGATAAAGGATGTCCTGGAAAAGGTTTCTTGATAAAGCTGGGCTTTCGAACCACTGAGGAAGGAAAGCTATGAGTGAATAACTTAATGGGATATATTCCAAATAATGTTTCCTTATTTACACAGTGACTATTACAGAATGATTATGATTTAAGCGGAAATCAGGTTTTGTTCTTTAAATACCTTCACTTTGTAATGCAATATTTCAATATTTTCCGTATTAATTATATTTTATGTTACATTGACACGAAATCTTTGTTACACGATTAATTAACAATAAAGAAAAAAAATCCTGAATTTGTGAATTTCTGAACTTTGAGTCGGAAAGAACCGGTTATGAGCTTTTTGTGAGATTAAGACAATGCATGCTGCTACGTGGGAATTGCCTTCAATTTCTTTAATGCTTTTTTGAGGCAAACAAAAAAGTTTTTTATTTCCTGCACATGGTTACATTGTTTTGCTCGCATTGAAAAGATTAAATGTTTGTTCACTGCTGAAACGTTGCCATTAACCTTATATCTGAAGCACGAAGAGCCAGAAAACGTTTCCTAAAAGGCTGGTATAAAAAATTATCCTTTTTCACAAACGTGCACAATGTCATATCATATTTATCGGAAAACTAAAAAGAAATGAAATGAAGCACTGTGAACTGTTGAAGATTTTTCTTTTATTTGGGGTATTGACCGTTGCAAATTCATTCCGTCTACCCAAAATTCCACAAGTACCAGTACCCATGCCAGTACCAGTACCAATACCAGCACCAGCAATTTCCCCAATGGACACCGATTATGATAAACATTTCTATCCTTGTTACACTTCGATAAATTGCGTCTATAGAGGTATAAATTTTTTTTTTCTAATGCAGCATTTTTTCAAATTTCATTCTAAAAGAACATTTGTTGTCAAACTTTCTTTTTATATTTTTCTAATAATTTTGCTTTCAGAGTTAAAACTTTTGTAATATTTAAGAATATTGCTTATTTTTATCAAATAGTTTGGATTTAAAAATTGATAGTATTTTGCATCTAAATGAAAAGATTTTGTTAAATTTATACGCTATTTAGAGAAAAAATTAAATGATGATTTTTCTACAGTCTATGCCAAAATCAGGGCTGCATGTTGCAAAAGTATAATGCATTTTATCATACTTTTAATACACAAAATTTTCACAAAAATTATTCACATTTTTTTCGTATTACAAAATGTTTTAAAACTAATGAAAGTAAATGCTAGAAAATGTTGCAATACAAATTGAAAAACATTATAAGTAACGCAAAATATACTGATTTTATAAAAAAAAATAAAGATGAATAACTGAAATACAGAGCAACTTCTTTTTGTTTTATCAATATTTTTTACTTTGAGGTTTTCCTTATTTTAATAGGTATAAAAATATAATGCAATAATATCTAGAACATCAAAAACATGTACTTAACGAAATTTTAATTAAAAAAGAGTTGGGTTTATAAATACGGATTTACATATATTAGATTGCAAAATATAGTATAGCAATATATACGAAGAATAAGATGCTTTTAAATTCCATATTATTAATATCCTAAGTTGGAAGAAATATTTAATGTACATCAATACAGAAAGAAATAATTTAAAATTACGTGATCTGCGAAGTTACTTTGAAAACACAAAAACTAATATATTTTAAAAATATTACGACTTCCTTCCACTTTTGCATAGAATATGAATGCCCTATCAATATTTTATGATTTAACTTTATTTCATGAATTGAATGTCGAGAATGTGTCATTTAATGAAATTGATTGAATGTCGATTGAAAATATATGCTACTTATATAATTATATTAATTTTTAAATTTCTAGCACGCATTGACGTTTTCTTATAAATGAGAAAGGACTGGTGTAAAATTTTATTAAAATCGTGCAATAGCTTCCAAGGAAGTTGACAATTTTTAATTTCGCTTTAGAAAATGACACATCACCATATGTCTTTTGTCTTTATCTATAGTTATCTTTGGGGTTAGGTTACTTTTCATTCAAATTGCTTTACTGAATTTTGAATTTGTAAAACTGTTTACAATTGCAAACATGAAACATTTTAAAAATTAAATGTGCTTCCTTAACAGAAATGAACTATGTTATTGACACAATTCCACAGTTTTCAAAACAGGGGGAAATATAATTGGCTTTGGTGCATTTATGTATTTTACCGTTAAAGTGTGAAAACTGTTATTTCATAGAATAACTAGGTATTTCATGAAATAATTAGAGAAGTCAGTTTGATTATATAAAAATATTGAATTCTATGATTTACCTAGTTATTCTATAGAAGGAAGATTACTTGATGGTTTAAGTGTTGAAATACGGCCCTCGAAAGTTCTTTGAACCTGTTCAAGCTTCTTTTAGTCAATTTTGAACTGCAATTTAAATTACCATAAAAGCACTCCTTACTCTAATAAATAATGATAAGTAAAATTAAGTTATTTCATAAATTTTAAATTAATATTCTCTTACGTTTTTGTTTGAAAATATTTATACTCAACGCTTTTATGAAATAAACAGTTTTTCTTCCCAGCATGCATTTTTGATGCTTAAGATCTCTCCTCTAGGTATCTGAGAGTAATTTCGTGAAAAGGGACTGAAATGTGTAACAGAAAACCGGGGAAGCACGCGCTATTTGATTTGACTAATGAGCTCGCGCGGTGGCGTAGCTAAACTTGGCCTTTCCCCTCTTCATAGTTTCTTTACTATTGTTGACCTGTTTTGGGCAGGGGAGGGCTTACACACTAAAATATCACTCCCCATGTTAATCCATTGGTGCCAATTTTGTATGATATGGGGTTGATATTTGGGCGCCCGATAATATTACCCGTTTGGTTAGGAAGTACAAGGACTCGACCACTTTCCAGGTGCCTCCCTCCTGGAAAGCGTTTTGATAATATCTGGACACCTGATAACTCTCATTTCACTCGGACCTCGATAATTTGATCTCTCTGCCTCCAATGTATATTCTCCCCAAATTGCTTGCTGAAAGGGTCATTCTTTGTATTTTATTTCAACCTCTTAAACTTTTTCAACTTTTTTAAATCTGTAATATCTTGAAATGTATTTGAGTCTCTGCTTTGAGATTTGAACCACATGTTATCCTTGGCGATATCCATCCATATATCCACTTAGCCCTCTTTTGGTAGGCTTGGGGGGAACTCCAGCAGTAAAATATCATGTTACCATGTTATACCTATAGAGTTGGGTAAAAAGTTTGCCAACCGTTGGAATTGAATTAGGGTCTTGATACTTGGAGGTTCGAATGTATTACGTCAAATTGCAAGTTATACGAGAAATTGACCTCTTCAGGTGATCCCCTCCCTTACAGGGCTATTTTTTTTATATCTCAAGTCCTAGGCTACCTTGGTCATCCATGCCCGCCGTATTCTTTAGATATCCGTATGAACTTTCTACACATATATTTTTATTGCAATAATAATGCCTTTTCCTCCACCCCACCTCATTTCACTTTTTAAAAAAAGTATTTTAAATTTCTTCAATTCGTCATCTCTCTAAAGATTTTTGAGTCTCTGCTTCTAAACTCGAACCATAGATTCTCCTCGGCAAGATACATCTTTTTGTCCAATTTGTCATATGGTAATGGGCCAGAAGGAGTCTTAGTTTCTAAAGTTAAAAACTTCATGTGAATTCCATAGGGTTTGGAGGTTGGGTGACGTCACGAACTGAGATGGGATGATTATTTCTTTTAATAATATTTAAATATATCTATTTCTGCAACATATTCTTTTTTTACCTTACTGTTTAAATAATATTATCAATACGAGCAATAATAAATTATATCATCTGCTTTTTCTTTGTTAGTTTCAATTAATCATCCCCAATAAGGATGAAATATTCTGCTCGAGAAATTTTAAAAATTAATGATAAATTAATTTATAAAATAACTTTGAAATTGTTTATTTTTTAATTTAGGGGTCTATCATTATTAATTTTTAGATTAAATAGTTATTCCATGAAATAACTATGTAAAATATACATTTTTTTTATCTATTATATATTTTAACTGACTTGTCTTGTTATTTCATGAAATACCTAGATACTCTATGAAATAACAGAAAAAAAAAACACTTTAACGGTAACATATGTATCCTAAATTTTTAGAAATCGGTATCAGTAAAATTAGTTTTTTTTTTTGTATAAATCAATAGTTGCTTAATTTATGAGTCTAAACTGATATTAAATAAGTAAAGGTATTAAAATGTATGTTATTTTTTAAAAAAAATACAACATGTCATTTTTTATAAATATCAACAGATCACAAAATAGAAATACTTATTCACATTGCTAAGTGAAGTGTAAGAAGATGATTATTTTAATATTATTCTCCATTAACGGATGAAATGTAAAGCAAAAACCTTGTTCGTAGTTTTTTTTTATCTCTTTCCTTTTTAATGGCTTAACTGGCAATATTAAAACACACCGTTTTAAAGAATATCTCCTCATTTTTTAAATATATGTGATCGATTGGCAAAAAATTTGCTTTAAATTCGGATAAAATACATTTAAATGTTTGGAAAATCGATAAAAAATAATGCACAAAATGATTGGACCCTCAAAAAGAATTTAGATACAAGTAAAAAGGATTATTTTTGCTAGAAGCTTATTTTGAAGGGAATTCTTGCAAGAAATGTGTGAAATAAGCTTAGAGACAGTTAGAAATAAACTATATAGAAGAAGCAAAATTTATATAAAGAATGTGGAATCTAATGTTAAGCTAGATTTATTATTATATCTTATTAATTATACATATTATCTCGTCAGAAGTCTATCAGAAATATTTGGGTTAAAAATTTCATATTCCAAAGATTATCAATTTAAAAATAATGACCTGTACATTTTTATAATTTTGGAAAAAGAATACATTTTTCCTTAAAAAAATATTTAGAAAATGGAAAAGAGTTTTAATTATATAATATCTGTTTGTTTTTAATGTTATATTTTACTATAGGATATCTTGTATAAAATAAATTTATTTCAATGTTTTTTTAAATTTTAATTGTATAAAAATAGTTCATTCGTTATATAACTAATGAGGTTATGTAAAAAATAAATAAAAATAAACTCTTAAAGATTCTTAAAGATTCTTAAGACAGAATATACATTTCATATAAATTTTATGAAAAAAAATAATAATTACAAGGATGTAATCAAAAGTAATGAGAGTTTAAAAATAATTTTAAGATATGAAATGATACACTACACTAATATGCTAAGATGAAAGTTTTAGTGCGTAAAAAAACACAAAAATGTGTTACTTAATTTATTGTTACATTTCATATTTCCTAGATTAAATTTATGAAATCAAGAAAAATTATGTTGCCTTTAAGGAATTATTAAAAAATCATTTATAAAACAACTATACATTTCTTCCATGACAATAGTATTGAGTTATTAGGATTTATATCAAATAAATCTGAGTCATTTAGCATTACCATAATTTTTGTGAATTCCAATATATAATTTTTGGGGATTATAAATACACTTTAAATCTTAGCTAATATTTTTGTTTTCAAAGAATCTGTGTTTGTTCATTTACGTGTTAGAAAAGAATAATTTTCTTTCAGTTCTTAGAGTGAAATTCACAAACATAATGCAACGTTTTAAAAATCAATTGAAATTATCTTTCATCATAATGACAGTTTACACACTAATTATGGTTACCGGAAGATGTAAATTATAAAATAAACTGATTTGTTAGTTTTATAACCCCTATGCATAACGGTTATTTTTTACTACGGCATATGATCAAATTAATTTTACAAAATTGAGAATCTCAGAAAAAAACATTTTAAGTTATTTGAAAACTCAATGAATTAACAGCGTTTTTCTCACGAATATGATCAAAAATTAAAGAATTATGTTCAGAATCCTGAATTTCATTTTTATAAACATTTTATTTCCCCCAAAAAAGACAAAAAACTTTTATTAAAATTAATCAGTAAGTTAAATAATATTACAAAAAGTTAATGTTAAAAATATATTTCCTCTTTAGTAAACCCTAAAAAATAGTTGAAATTGTAAATTTTCTCAAAACATAAAACATTACATCAGAGACTATCAAGTGGAAAAACTATAATTTCACTTTTAATTAATATAGGTTTAATATGAATTGTTTAAGCTGTGCAAGAAGTCATTGGTACTTTCAAAAATATATTTGCATCTTCTTTTGATGTTTTTAATTTATTTGTAAAAAAAGGTGCTGAGATTTCAGAGCTCTTGCAACAACAGTATTTGTCTGTTATTTTTTGTGATATTTATTTAATTTTTACCATGATTAAATGTTTATTACCTTGATTTTAGTTAGTAATAACTAGAAGTTATTTATTTATTCATCAATTATTGAAAGATTTTAATAAAATTAAAAGAATAAGTATTACAGTTTTTCATCATTCATAAAACCGGAAAATTGATTTCAGAATCGATGTTGTAGTGTATATATATATATATTCGGCATAATTAATTCATTAAAATGCATACTATTAAAAAAATCGAATTTATTCAACAACCATAAGATTAAAGCAAACACTATGGTTATTAATACCCATGTCAAAGTTCTTTCTCCGATATTATAATATATATATATATATATATACACAAGTAATATAAAAAAATAAGTCAATTCCTACTTAGATCAACAAAGAAAAGTTTAATTTAGCTACTTTTTATTAAATAGTTATATTTAATTAAAATATGTATATACATATGACAAAATCACATGTGACAAAAAGTGGTAATTACTTTCTATTAATTATCATTAAAGTATCATATTGTCATCCAAAACTATTGTTTATATAAAATTTCTGTTCAAATGAATGCTTTAAAACGTGAGAAAAAAACCTTTTCAAAATTTGATAAAAGTCGCCGAAAATGATGCCAACAAAATTTCTCTCCGGAAATGAAACGAAAATGCCAGTATATCACATCTCTTCAGTGGATTTCGACAGGTAGGATTATTAAGTAATTGTATTAAGGCTTTTTTCAGTTATTGTTAAAGAATATGACCTGAATTTGGAACATTTTTCCAGATATAAGAGAAATGAAAAATTAATATTATATTCTGGTTTCAATATCTTTTAAGCAGCAGTATTTTTTATCATACTTCCCATTTTTAACCGAGTTGATTCATTTTTTTCAAGTATAAAATGTGTTCGGTGCCTTTTCTCTTATATCGTAATGTTAAATGGGCTATGCCTACACGTATTAAAACAAAAAAAATATTCACGGAATATTTTAAAATTTTTAGAAACACTATATATTTTTAACAAGATATTGCAAATTTCCATGGAAATTGAGGCATTTTTCTGTCTGAAAATATATGCTTCACGTTTAGTTCAAGCTCTCGTACTTTTACCGAAGACAGCCTTAATGAACTTTTTATATTTACAAGGAAATTGCTTTACATCATTAAATGAGTTATAGGCAGCATTGCTGGCGATCTTATAGTTCACTACAAAATCGGAATTTTCCCAAAGCTTTCAGTGTTTTTAAGAACATTGTCAAAAATATATTGTCAACCCAATAGCTTATTTTGAAGATATTTTTGCTTTGGTAATTTAAAATATCCCGAACACAAGGAATTTTTTTTCTAAAAAAAACTCCGGAATACTTCCTATCTCATATTTTCTGTTTATTGTTATTATTGCTATTTCCACAATCACTTTGATTTTTAAAATTCATTTATATTCTTCTGTTACGTTGAGTGAGTGACAAGTGTGAGGAAATAGCATGAATTGGAGGGTTTTTTGTATTGAGAAACATGCTTTTAAATTTCTGCATTCTAAGTACCACCAATCAAAAGTTTTAGTTTATTCTGTAACATCTTGAATAAATTTCGTAATCTTGATTCATTTCAACGCAAAACATATATATACTAGCGGCCCGACAAATGTTGTACTGTACACACATCTTAAGTACGAGAATTTCTAACTTTTTGAAAAAGTTGTACCAATCTGAACTGTTTCGATGAAAACTTTTATTAAAAAAAGTTATTGCAATACCTGACGCCATCACATGCACAATTACCACAATTCAACCTATCGATTGCGCGTGAGTAAGTGTATACCAGGGATGGCGAACCATTAGCACGCTTGCCATTGATGGCACGCTACACAATATTTTGGACACGCCACCAATCAAAACGGTCAACCGCTATTGATTCTTCAATCAAGGAATTTTCAGTGATATTTTCTCATTTTAAATGATTACCAGAAATGCTCAAGTTTATTATGTACCCTGATGTGGCATAATTTGATAAACTGTACTTGCCCCAATTCGATTCGTTGGAAATCGAAGAATTTGAAAGGCGACTTATTGATTTCTAGGTTAGTTCAATATAGATTCCAAACTTTATTGAAACAAGGAAAAAATTAGAATTGCTTGAAACAGAAAAATGTAAAAGCAATATAATTAAAAATACCAGCAACGAAATTTTGTAAGCATTAAATTCGTTTCCGGATACGTTTAACTGTTTGAAGTTACGTTTATACGTTTTAACTGCTGAACTGTCGACCTATGTCTACGAGTCATTGTGTTCAGAGATGAATAACATTAAAGACTCGCTTTGAAACCATTCGGCACATGACTCCAATTCAGCAGTCTTTCTGCTAAAAGTAACATCTTACCCATTCTTAATGTAATTTATTTGCTATCTAATCTACAACAGCAGAAATCACACTAATATTTATATAATTTAAATTACACGATTTACTAAACACACATTTAGTGCTGTAATATACAAAATGCGTTTTTCTGTAGTAAATAAAGAGTTTTGTGTTTTTTGAGGAATTTAGTTTTATTATTTTCTATACTATGAACTAAGTTGAATATACAGATGCTTGTTTTAATTAACTTATAAAAAAGATGAAACTCCAGCTATATATATTCATAGCAGGTATGTTTTTCAATGCACAAGGAATAAATTTATCGTAATTCCTTTGATTGCACAGTATTTTTGGTTAATCCTTGAGGGGAATAAGCAAACAAATGCGATGATTTGCAAATCCTCGGACACGCAAAATATAACCGGGCGTGCGAAGAACAATATTTCTCCTCTGTTTCTTTTTTTTTTTATGCCGCGCATTAGCGGAATAAACAAACCACAGGGGTAAAACAATTATGCGTTTTAAGGTTTTTTATTTATATATTTCTAGCTAATTGCTATATAGGACCGAATTGTGAATCTAAACTATTCTCAAATCCACTTGAACTCCCACAATAAATGTCATCAAAATTGGTCCAGCCGCTTAGGAGGTGTTCAGTCACATACACACGCATATAAGAATTTTATATATAAATATAAAGTAAAGCCTCCATATAAGGAACCTCGAAATTGCGAATCTTACTACATAGCGACTTTTTCTTGGAATCAAGAACATTTCACTATTTTTTTCATTAAATAACCTCCCTATAGCAAAGTGCATTTTCTATGTAACGAACATTTTTTTGCAAGTAAATTTTTTTCCTCCCTATTTTTAAAGTATTTCTGGACATTTCAAGTTATTCTCTATTTACACATTTTATGGTGGTCATAAATCTTGAACTGGTTTTTTTAGTTACCTAACTTGCCGAGAGCAATAGAAGTTTGGGAGTTTTACACGAAGAAGTACAAAATTTAAATCCCATTGCGCAGTTCTATAGAAACATCTTCGATATCCTCTTTCACCCTCAATGGATTTCTAGTTATAAGATAATGCATATTTAAAATTACTTATATGCTTTAAATTACATAACATGTCTTTAAAATTCATTAATCTTAATATAAAATTATTTTTTAATGTTGAAAATGCAGAGTATTCCTCGACATTCTTTTTCTTGTTTTCCTTGCAGTTTATTTTATTTTTTTTATGGTTATGCTTTATAAAGTTAAAAGGTATTAATTTACAAAAAGGTGTGGATAATTACTTCTTTTCTTGTACATAGAAATTATGAATTGAAAATATTTGTTTTATGTGGTTTGTAAAGTATATTTAACGATGAAACTCTATATAATGAATTTTCAATACAACGAACTTTTTTCCGGGAATTCATGACTTCGTTATATAGAGTACCTACTATATATATATATATATAGTCAAAAATAAGTGAGTTACCACTTAAACACAGATGTAAGAAGTATCGCGGATTTTATGAGTGTACTTGAAAGTTAATGCTGACATATAGGGCTATTAAATATAATGATCTGGAATCAGAAATGTTAAGTCGAAAGGCCATATGTTTCGGAGAAATATTTGGATGATTAATTTGATACTTGATGATGTAAGGAAAAATAAAGCTAAATGCTAGAAAGGGAATTTAATTTTAAATCTAATATTATATATATATATATATATATATATATATGACATGTTTTGAGCCAGAATCAGAATTAATTATTAAAAGGACTGTGTTCAAGGAATTCGCGACATCTTCGGACGCTAAAAGGCACAGAGAAAAAATAAACGCCAAAGTCAAAAATAAGTTAGTTACCACTTAAACACAGATGTTAGAAGTATCGTGGATTTTATGAGTGTACTTGAAAGTTAATGCTAACATATGGGGCTATTAAATATAATGATCTGAAATCAGAATTGTTTAATGGAAAGACCATATGTTTCGGAAAAATAATTGGGTCGTTAATTTCATACTTGAAGATGTAATGAAAAATAAAATTAAGTACTAGATAGGGAATTTAATTTTAAATCGAATTATATATATATGTTAAATTATAACACAAATTAAATTTTCTTTTATTAATACATTGTTTTTATTACTTAATAGGTACTGATGATCACAAAAGAGTAGCAGTATGTATTGAAAACACGGATAAGCACGTATAGTATTTTAACATTATTTAATATTCTATAATTACTAATTAAAACTTGAATTTCGAATTTTAAGCATGATTTTACAAACTTCATATTCTATTAATAGTATGACGTGTTCTTTTCAGAATAGATTTATTTTCAAGTAATTTTAAACGTATTTATTTTTTAAACATTATTTAATGTTTAACAGACAATACTTGAGTAAATAAGTGTAATTTACTATGGGTACAATGAAGTGAATTTAATTTATCTGAAATATTCACTACAAATCAGGTGCCATTTCTGTTTATACCTATTGCACATTCACAAATTACAACGGTACAATACAAGTGTTCAAAAGTAAAGATGCTATCCATTGGGTATAGTGGTTAGTGACGCTGACTGCAGTTCCGTTGGACCTGGGTTAGAATCTCGGAATATATAATGCCTTCGTGGCATAGAGATACTCTAAATAGCCGTCGAACCGCAAGTCTTCTCGTTAGGTTGGTGGAAGGGGAAGAGAGATGGGAAGCCCCTCACGTCCCCCAGGGTGTTCTCCCTCAAAATTGGGGTGGAATTGAGACAAATCGTACTGTCACCTGCAGGATGCTAAAAGTTAAGGCTTAATGACAGGTGTAAAATTCTAGCCCTTAGCCACAATGAATTTCGTGGACCTTGATCTGGTGTTACTGTCGATCAGTTGGCATAAGCAACAACAACAAAAGTAAAGATAGTGACATAAATAAAACGGAAAGAAAATTATAAATAAAATTTTGCACAAATCGTTTTACTTAACATAAGTCGCAATGCTTAGCAGTTAGTTATTCTCAAAATATTGAAATTAAAAACAGAGATCAGTCTAACTTGGTGATCCAATACCCCGTCCACATACCTCTGAGCTATTATAGAAGCTTCTTGAAAATTATGGAGCTCGGCGCGGCTATTTTTGAAGAAATATTTCGAAACTATTAAACTCCGGTCGCAGAAAAGAGATACTTCACGGAATAGGGGAGGCAAGCTGCGCGCGTGCGTGTTCCTTCCTCTTACCATATGAAATCACATCTAGAATCTGGACGATATGAGAAGTCATCAGTGTACAACATTCGGGTTCAGTCTTCTTGGCTCTATTGAACGTGATGACGGCACCAGTTTAATACATTAATTGCCACCGACGTGTTCATCCGTCTCACTCAACTGAAGCATTGAGTGTCCTGGACGTATATAAACGTCTTTCCAAAATACAATTCTTTTCTTTGCGATTATATAAGTAAAACTATATCGAATGCTTTGGAATGCTATAAAATGACCTTGACAGTGTTTGGGAAAAGGATTTACTTACATCAGAGAAAAATTTGCTTATGTTTGAATTTTTTTTCCGACTAATATAACGCAAACGCGCATATGTGAAAAACGGAGGCACTGGGGAATGAATTGCAAAGATTTTAAGCGACATTTAGAGTAAAAGAGATCTATCCATCATTTGGAGCGAGTCAATTACAAATCATTGTGTTTTCGCATGTACCTGAACCTCATTTCACCTGAAACCGTTTGACTCGAGTTCGTTTGGCAGTCTGAAATGATCATATCGAATTTTTTTCGTAATCACTTTTTAATTTATATCGAGCTAAGAGTGACTGAAAATGGTCTTCGGATGCAGTTGTTCGCTTAAACTACTTGGTCAACTTACCCAGGACTCAAACAGCGACCCCAAACTTTTCGTTTGACACTTAGACGGATTTCTGTGGCCACACTTTGAAGAACACTTTGGTTTAAATTTCGTACGGCATCTATATGTGATTTCGACCTCCCTCAGTTTTACTAATAAATCGCCAATTTTAATCTTTACTTCAACGATGTCGTTGAGCCATAATTAATAAATACAATTCATTTTTAGAGACGACATTCAAATTGAACAATTTACAGATCAGAATTCCTACATATGTTCATTGCGTATTACATTGTCAGTCACTAAATTTGCCTGTTCCCGGTGCAAAAGAATGCGCTAATGTGGAAATTTGGGCAAAATTGTATTTAATTAATATTAATAATTGCAACATAAACAATTAAATAGTTGCATCAATTTTAACGCAGTAAGCATGTTTTTTTCATTTCTCGTTAATTTTGCTGACTGTGGACAAAGAAAAACTGTAATTAACATATCTTTTATAAGAAGAGAACTAACACATAAGGTACATGGTAAAAGTGTCAAATGTTTAAAAAAAATTAATAAAAAATAGTAGAAATAAAAAAATTATTCACTGTAGTGAGAAATAATTTAAGGAAAATATTAATGTTAAGTTTGCTATAACTTCTTTATGAAGATTCTGATATTTTAAAGTTTTCTGTTATTTTTGATTTATGCATTCAAATAAACAATATGTTTATTATATAAATATGCACATGAAACTTTATCCTTTCAATTGATGGATCAAGCAAGGTGTGCTTATTAAGAACTCCTTCAAATTTGGATAGAAAATGTACCAATAAAGTTAATTAAATTGTACAGATAATTCACTGAAGTAAATAAAAAAATATTTGTTAATATATTCTTGATATAATTAATATATTTTTAAATAAAAATGAATAAAAGATCTAAAATGTTTCCTAAGATGTTTTTAGTGTTTTCTTACCAAAATATCTCTACATATCTTAGAAGAACATTTTTGTACAGTTTTATTTATTAAAGTTTATTATGATACTGAAAATAAATTATTTTCGCAAAAAATAACTATTAAAATAGAATAATGTTTATATTTTCCTTTATTCATTCCTGAATTGTGTTAAGTAAATTTAATTTAAGAGATTGTTTGCTATGTATTCCATGAAATATTTATATAAAACATTGAGATTATAAAAGGAGAGGTGAACATTTAGTTTAATTTTAAATTCTCTAATAGTTAAATTTATAAATTTTTTTTAGATTGCGTGCATTTAATTTTTTAGATATTCATAAAATTTAGACATTATAGGAGATAATTTAAAAAATAATTTCTCTGACTTCCTGATGATAAACAAATTTAAATTTTAAAGTAGTGATCTTGTAACTAAAACTGAAAATAAGTTAATTTTGTTTTGAAGAATTCATAGTTGATTATATCTGTTATATATTTTTGGTTTCTTAAGCAATTAAAAAAAACCCAAGTAATATAAATTTGTTTAAAGTCAATTCCTACTTTGAATGAATGAATAGAAAATATTTTATTAAAGATTGAAAATTTGACTAAGATATATATATATATATATATATATATGGAAAGAAATATGTAATAGTTGCAACTGAAAATAGAGCATGATTAGTCTGTAGTGTTGTAACAATACACTCCCGGTTTGGCTGAAAAACAAGTTTTCGACGCCAACTTTTGTTTTTGTTTTAACAGTTGCATTGTTAAAAAATACAGACGAATCTAAGTTGGCATCAAAAACCGGTAATTTAGTTAATTAAATTTTAATTAATTAATTAATATTTGAAAAAAGTGTCATCCACAACAAGTTAAAAAATATTTGAACTTGATTGTACGATTAGAAAGTATTTTATTAACGATTGATTAAGATAAAAGGAAAGATCGTCTTTCAATGGGTACCATCCCACTGTGGTCTTTGGGGAAATGAGAGGGCAGACTTTTTGGCAAAAAAGGGAACGGGTATCCTTCAGAACTTTCGAAGAGACCTGACACTTCATTCTGTCAAACTGGAAATTAAAAGGATTTTTAGGGAATCATTTCGCCTTACAGCTTCTCGTGTTGCTCGTGATAAGCCTTGGAGTACACTATGTAAGAAATCCCACGGTATTCCAAGTTCTCCTCGTGCTGCTGCTGTGGCTAAATTTAGACTTTTAACCGGACATGACTGCCTTTGTGCTCATCTGTTTCGTTTTAATTTAGTAACTTCACCTATCTGCGTTTTGTGTGACAATGGACAAGACATGACTGCCGCTCATTTGGACGAGTGCTCTGCACTGAATGATCTTAACTGCATTGTAAAAAGGTATTGGAGAGCCCGTTGCCTAATGACCTGATGGTCAATGGCCTGGCATTTGTAAAATAAAATTAACGATTGAAAATTTGAGCAAGATAAATATATAAATATGTAAATAAACATATAGAAACAATGAGCTAAGAGTAGGAATTGAAAAAAGGCTTGTATATATATATATATATATATATATATATATATATATATATATATATATATATATATACATATATATTTATTACTATGTTTGTTATCAAGGGTGTATCACTTTCGTGTTAATCACTTTATATATATATTTTATACTTGTATTTTTGTCTTTTTTGTGTGATCGATACTTTTTAATATATCCACAATTAAAAGTATCAAGTCCAGGATTGAGTAAAATTTTCAATATCATAGGAATTAAGTACCTCTTATACACTATAGTTTTAAATCTATTGTTTATTTTATATATGTATTGACTCTTGTATTACTTTTTCTGTAGGTTGCTCAAATCGCACTTAATTTTTATAATTCGAGTCTGAATGCAGAGGATTATAAAGACATCTATGATACAATAGATCAGACATACTGCCAAGCAACCAATAAAGAAAGGGTAATTAATGGTTTTAAAAGCTTCTATTAGAAAATAATTTGTGGGGAAACAATTTCTCACCAGTAATAATGTATTAATATTTCATATTTTTTATTGTTATTTATGTACGTGTGGTATAAATGTTTCTATTATAATGTATTATAAATCAGTGGTCGCTAAACCTTTTAACTTCTTGGACCCGTGATATTATTATTTAAATTCTTTGGGTTTTTATTCGGATTTCTTTAAGAGCTAAATATATTTCTAAAGAAAATTATCATTTAAGACCACATAAAATGTACCTAGTTAATAAAGTGAAACTATATTAATTGCAACCAAATTATGAAAGTTTTATTAATAAACCATAATAAAAAATAAACAAAATAAAGAAAAACTGTTAAAAAACAAAACATTTAAAAAATGGTTTATGTGTATCAAGCTTTTCGCCTTATACATTACTAGTGTGATGGATAATCCTGTTTACTTCGAATAAGATTATGGATATTTGGTTCCAATGTTGTGTCTACAAGATGGAGAACTACATTTATTTCAAGTTGAGATAGGTACCGTGTTTGGATAGCGTTGACAGATGAAAGGCCTTTTCACATAAATAAAATCTGGAGAATTGAATCAGAATTTTCATCGCTGTTCGTTAAAAATGTGCATTCACTTTTTATAGAAAACCAACACTGAGATCTTGACAAGGATAAATGAAATTGAAATTCAAGAGCTTCGCCAGACGGTAGTTCGATGAGTCTTTTAGATGCGACATACAGAAGAATGAAACATTAGAAGAGTGCGAAAAGAAACGAGACAAAACATGTAGCTGAAACAACGCATCTATATTAGTGCGACTTATTTACCGTGGCGTTGTTCTGTGAAATGGCCTTATTCTATGAAGTAGCGTTTTTATAACTTTTCATGTATTGTTATGAATTGAATTATTTTTCAACGCATCTTAAAACATATCTCAACGTGGTGAGTAAGTATATTCCGCATTTTTCGGGGGACCAACTAAATCTTTCTCGTGGACCACACTTCGGCGATCACTGGTATAAATGATTACAAAATTTCAAAGAGTAAATACAATTGATTTAACAATCACGCGTGCTTAATATTTTCGTAATTTATTTCATTCGTAACGTTAACGTTGTGAAGTAATCACCCGTGGGTGACATCTTAGTCCTAAGTTACCTTCGTGACCTAGAGGCGTGGGATTGAATGAAGAACTAGGCGTTGCCATGATCTTAAAATATCTTTATTAAGATCTTAACTTAAACACTAACAATGATAATATTTATATTATAACTTAGCGGATCTGAGGTGAGAAAACACACAATACGTATTAGCAAATAAGCACGATCTTAAACACTATATTTAAGGTTCCCTTCTACTCCTAATCTCTGTTTATATCACAGTTACTAATGGATACTAGAATTATCCTACCTTAATCTCTTGTTGAACCGCAATGCTCTCGGATCTTAATTATCTTTTATATCACATGGAATTGTATCCACCTTAACTTAATCGTTCTGTCACGGATAGCTTCAAACTCAATGAAGGCTTCTTTCTCATCCTTCAGTTAACGCACTTAAACCAGACTAGCATAATCCCTTCCCAATAGGTTATACGCTTACGTTAAACTTCTACTATTTTTAAGGTTTCTAATTTGCATGTTCAAGCTTCGCTTCTTAATTTGGTTGGAAAGAATTTGCCTTTTTCTACCTCATAGAACCCAGGGGGAGATTTTAATTGAAAACGCGATGAACCCGTCACAAGGTGACTGTGGTAGCCTAGAGTTCAAGGTTATAAACTCGTTTCTAACGTGTCAGGAGTTAGAGTCTAGTACCGCTAAAGACTCACCGTGCAGTGAGGGCCAATGCACGTTACATCTGTCGAGGCTCATAAGTCCACACGTTATGTGGGGAGAAAGTAAGAAGAGGAAATGTCGTTTCCTCCGTCACTTGACAATAATTCAAAATTACGAGGTCCGTCGCCAATAACTCTTGTGTTGCTGTACAGTGAGACGTTAATAGAACTTTCACTCATTGGGAACGTTTGAAAAATTTTGAGTTTTTTTTAAATTTTTTTTTGAAGAAGAAAAGTTCTTAATATGGATATAAATGTAAAACTTTTATTTTTCCATGATTCAAACTTCTTTATATACAATTTTACGCTATTCAAATATTTGCTTATTAATCACGTATAAACTGAAAATTCCGAATCAATATGAAATATTCTTCTTCTGTTTATATGAACATAGTGTTATCAAGAAACCTCATACGAATTGCACAAAAGTTTTACTTAAATGTCGCTTTTATTAAATATTTTATCAAATATATAAGTGTTTCGAAGGGAAATTATTTAGGGAATTTTTTTTCCACCAAACCATTCAGTTTCTAATTGTTTCAAATTTTCATTCTTTGTTTCCATTTACTTAATTAAATATAAGAGAATTTAAATTAAAAAAATATTACACTCATGTCCATAAATTAAGGATAATGAAGTTAAGGAAAAGAACGAGACAGAAGCAAAACACATTTGACTTACGTGTAAAGTCTATTTGTTAAACAAAAGAGAAGAGCCAAAAAGATGATATATGTTTGACATAATTATTAAAAATTGCGATTTTTACTCCCTGGAGAAAATTTCAAAAAAAGAATCTTTTTACAAAAAACAGTATAACATGGTTAGTATGATGGTTAATACGGAATATGTCTCCCGGATGATGCAATACAGGCCTTACGACGCCTAGGCATGCTGAGTATCAAATTAGCAATCTGATCTTGGGGAATATTACACCACTCATCAAGCAATGCCCTCCGAAGTTCCGGTAGACAGGTGGGAGGAGGTTGATGGGCCAATTCGTCTGCAAGCATATCCCACACATGCTCTATCGAATTCAAGTCCGGTGAGTATGCTGGTCCATCCATACGGGTGATATCCTCCGATTGAAGGCATTCGTCTACAATGTTTGCACGGTGAGGACGGGCGTTGTCATCCATAAACAGAAATCCAGCACCCATGGCACCCCGAGACAAATATTGTTCCAGAATTACATCCCGATAGATGTTGGCTGTCATTGTTACACTCTGAACATGCAGGTTAGTTCTGGAACCAAGAATAATTCCTCCCCAAACGAGCCATCCTGCACCACCGTAATGGTGTCGTTCAATGGTGTTCTCTTGGTGGTAACGGGTAACTGGCGTTGTCCATATTAAAGTCCGGCGAGAATCAGACTGCAAACTAAACCTGTACTCGTCTGAAAACATCACACGAAACCAATGTTGTGGTGTCCGCAATTTATGCTCTCTACTCCAGGTTAATTGCAGGCGACAGTGTGTTGCGGTAAGTTGAACACATCTGACAGGTCTACGAACATATAGACCAATGTGCTCTAAGCGTCTGTACACGGCCTGCCTTGAAACTGTCGTACCGGTAGCTGAAGAGAGCTGACGAGACAGGTCTGATTCTGTGTTCCGTCCTTTTCTTTTGGCAGTAACTACCAAATACCGGTCCTCATTTGGCGTTGTAACTCGGGGGCGACCTGTGCTGTAACATCTACTCACATTACCATCATCTTGAAATCGTTGCCAAAGCCTGGAGATGACATTTTGGGCGACTCCAAGTTCCTCGGATACTTCCAGCTGGGTACGTCCAAATTCTAGTCGTCCAATAATTCTACCACATAAAAAAATCATCCAAATGCTTCCTTTAAGCCATAACTGTGAGGTTATTGCACTAAAAGGCATTTAAAGTGATTGTGAACAATTTTACTTCTTTGCCACAATTCCTTATGTATCCCTCTCTTACACTCTCGTCATTGTGACGTACTATCCGCGCCATCTGGTGGTTTCCTGTAATTTGCATATTCTTCTTCAAGATGTGTGTGATAATTCTACAGGTGAAATTTTTATTTTAGAGTTCAATTTCTGTGTGATTCTGAATTATCTGTAATTAATGGACATGAGTGTAAAATACATGTATACGGAGTGATGATTTTGTATATATTTTAAAAAGATGATTAAGCAATTCCATATCAATCTTGTTTTAACCTTTTACTAATCACAGTAGTTTGTAATTTTTATTTTAATTAGGTAAATAATTGATAATTACCTAACAAATTATTTACTAATGAAGCAAATTGTTTTGTTTTTACTTGCCAAAGTAGATAATTAGTGTACTTTAAGGCTATAATTACTTGCTCTCAATTTTTTAAATGGCTGGCGGATAAATATTATTTCTAAAAATATTATTATTTACGTTTCAGAAAAAAGTTTTTCAAGCCATAACCACCGGAGTTGTTCAAATGTACGCTGTAAGTTTATATTTCGGATTTTTTAAAATTTTTTAAAGGCTTTATAAAGACTTTTGTTGCTTTAAATTTACATTTCTTTGTCATCCTATACCCCTTTTGAACTTCTTCAATTTTATTTTAGTTGGGTTGTGAGCTAAGACATTCCAAATCAACATGTGAGACCTTTAAATTATCTGCGGTAAGTATCGTTTTATAATGATACATAATTTATTAAATAACTGAAATGATGTTTTCATTATTCATATTATATTTAATTTCGAATAATAATTCTTATTGTTTTAACAATCACGTGGTAGGAATAAGCTTTGATTCCAAATAAAATGGGGATTGCCGTGCTTAGAATAATTAAACATCTTACTTTAATACAGGTTAGTTTTTGCTTTCATGCTACTTGAAATTCTAATTTATGAGCACTTATAAGTATAATATTTCTTAACAACTTTCTTTCATTTCTCCTTTTAGTGTAAGACAAAACAGTATTATTTCTCTAATTTATATAATTTATTCTTTATAAATATATTGCTATATTTTACTTCTTTTTTGAATACACACACATACATACAAATACAGTAGGATCTCTATATAACGAAGTCGTAAAATCGTAAAAGAAATATATAAGTTAATATATATTTCTTTAAAATATCTTACCTATCAATAACAAAAGGAGAAGAAAGAAAAATTGCAACGACAAATTTCTAAACACCTTTATCCAACTTCCTGAAGAATTTAATATTTTTGTTTGATACTCAGGCACTTACGTTTTAATATTTTCGAGATACAGTAAATAAAGCTACCGATACGACTGATTGATTTTACAAATGAGCCGGGACTAGTTCAAGGACAAGGGGGCACGATACAACTCCACTGATGGTGAAATGGGTTCTTGAAGATGTTTACAGTGGATTGGACTATGGGGGGTCTAAAGTTGCACTTGTTGAATGAAATGCCCAGAATTCTATTGCTCTCGGCAAGTTAGGCATCTAATAAAACCAGTTCAAGATTTATGACCATCATAAAGAGTGTAAAAAGAGAGAATCACGTTAAGTGTCCAGAAATACTTTGAAAATAGGGAGTGAAGAATTAAATTATAAGAGTAAAAGTTGGTTATATAGAAAATGCACTTTGCTGTTGGGAGGTTATTTTACGAAGAAAATTGTGAAATGTTCTTGATTCCAGGAAAAAAAATCGCTATATAGAAAAATTCACAATATAGAGGTTCTACTGTACATATATATGTACAGTGATGTCCAAAATTGTTATGTTTTTTAAGATTTCATGCTTATAGGAAATATTACGTTACACTAAATGCAAAGTCTTTTATATCATTTTAAAGATAATTTAATACTAAATTGAATACAAAAACAGAATTGAAATACTTTCAAATCAAAAAAGTTATTCTGCAATAGCTATCAACAGTGGCGCACACAAGGGGGTCCTGGGTTTCGAACCCCCCAAAGCCCTTGATTTTTTCCCCATTGATTAAACTTCTAAGTATATCGTACGTAAAATTTAATTAATTACTTGTTATTAAGGATTAATTTTAATAATTAATGCTAATTATTTATTCAAAAATTATTTTTTTACTGTGTTTTTTCCCCCAAAATCGACAAAATCAAAAGGAGCATGATACAAGAATGGTGAACTTTCAACCCCGGACTCCCTCCCCTTGGAAAATTCTATGTGCGCCACTGGCTATCGATATACATTAGATACTCATGATAGCAGTGACTGATCAGTGCTTATTGAAATAGTTTTTTTTAATTTCGTCTTCACATGGATGTTTCTTTGAGCTGAAAATAGTTTTAAGCTCTTCATTCGCTAACATGATGCCAGGAAACAATTATATTCTCAATTAGTTCTTTTTTATTTCATGGATACCTCATTTGAGCAAGAGTTTTCAAACGGTGCCACAAGATGATATTGCACACATACCAATAACCTACATGGCTTGGTAAATCTAAAGAATGTAAATACCAATACATAAGCAAAGAAAGTAATTAGACAGTGTTTATCGGTTTAAATTTACATGGTTAATTATTTTTTTAAACAATTTTAAGAAATTTTTATGGCCTATATTTTTCTTTAAAACCTTAAGTTAAAAGTTTTTAGAACAATTTATTTACAAATACTAAAGCATCAAGCATTTCGTAGAACTCTTATTAATGGGAAGTATATTTTAATTACTGTTCAATAATTTTTTAAAATTAAATTCTATTACTATAAATAAAATAAAGAATATTCCATTGTCTTATCTACTATTTCCATTGTCTTATCTACTACTTCCATTGTCTTATCTACTACGTTGAAGGGCCGTGGGTAGCCTAGTGGTTAGAGTATCGGACCGCAGACCGGAAGACCTGGGTTCGATGCCCGATGCTACCGAATACCCCTCGAGCTCGCACGTGCTTGTCAACCCAGCTGGTCCACATCCCTGTGGGCCCAGTCATGAGCGCAGATACTGGAGGATATTCCCCTCCCCCCAGTTCCCATGCAGAAATTGTGGAGGTGGAGATAGATGTGGTGTCGCCATCTATCGTCCATTCGGGGAATTTCGCCGAGCTAATTCATACTGTCACCTGTATGGTGCTCAAGGCCAACGACAGGCGTACCCTATGCCACGATGAATTTCGTGAGCCTCGATCTGCCTACGTCAAACAGGTAGCATTAGAAACCACAACTATTTTGAAAAGCAAATAACTGTACAAATATGTTTAGTAACACACAAAAAAAAATCACAACCACAAATGCATGTAAAAGAGTTGAAAATAGTAGTTATCATTTTTAAAATTCAGTAAAAGGAATAACATATAATTATAAGGAATATAAAATACAGTTCAATCAAATCAGTTTCATTAGCCACAGCTATTTTAATAACCACAGATATTTAAGTTTTCCTTTCAAGGCACAAATCTAATTTTAAATGCTGTTTTGTAAGCTGTGGGTATTTTTTTTTAAAATTTACTGTCAATAAGAATATATATAATCAAAACAAATTTCATTAATAATGAATATTGATCCGTTGATATTATATATGTTTTAGAAATAATATAATTCAATTATTTTAAATTTTGCAGGAATGTCTTGTGGATTTATTCACATCACTGAATGAAGAAGGGAAATGTGATATCGAAGAGTTTGAAAGGAAATCTTCTTGAAGATAATAATACTGCATCGTGTTACAGAGTTGCATGTTATTAATGTACGTTTTTGACTAAAGTGTAACGAAAGAGAACCAACAATCAATGAACAATAGATAACTGTTATGAATTATCATATTAGTTATTTGTTTAATTAAATTTAATAAAACTGTGCATATTAATGGTACGATGCCTATTTTAATTTAATTCTTGATAATATTTACCTTGAAATCTGTTACAAATGTGCTTGTTTTATACAGTGTAACTGAAATAAATACCAATAGTGATAAAACATTAAACGCACACGCACACTGAACACTGAATACTGCGTTTTCTAAATATCCCGAACAGATTTTCTATTTATAACTGAAGATAAAATACATATAGGATGCTACAACATCTGACCTATCCATAGAAGGGTGGGTAATTAAGGCAGTTAGTAAGAACTAATATAATACTACAGTGCTTCTCAAACTTTCAATACTGGCGCCCCCCTTTTCAATTACAATTTTTATCGCGCCCACCTTATACATTAATAATGTACTGAATGCAATAATAATGCACTTTGACGCTAAAGCAACGATCTTTATTATAAACCGAACAAAGTCATGACATAAGTATTAAATTTTGTGTATATTACTTTTAAGCAAAAAAAAAAAGTAATAGGATAATTATTATGTTATTTTTCCTTTCTCTAATTTTTAAATTAGAACATAATGCAAAATACGGTGTTTGCTTAGAAGACAAAATATAGATATCAGCTAAGCATAGAAAAATAACTTAGAGGGTCAATTTCTAGAAATAAGCATTTCTTTGAAAAACTTTGCTCTGTAAGAACAATGGAAGTCGCTAATACTTATTAAACTTGTTCTTAATTTAGTATTATTTAATTAGTTATAAAATACTCTGTGCAGCACTGATGCATTAAAAGTATACTGGCTGACGTATCCACTCTTTGCACGAGTTTATTTATAAGAAAATAAAACATTATTGATATAATCACTGAATTGTAAGGAGAGTAAAGCTAAGTGCGCGACATTGTATACAAAAATGTAAAATGATTTTTTTTTAAATGATTGCTTAAATTATAATTAGTTTTAAGCGAACTGTAATTTTAAGCCTCACAGAATTAGCATTTAGAATTTATGTTGAATAATGAACAATAAAAAAAATGCCGATGAAGAATAATTGTATCATTTTTAATATTTAAAGCGAAAAGACTTCAACATGTTTTAACCCTGGAGCAGGCGCGCACTCGATACTAATGGTCGAGCGGGGTTATTTAGTCACCCCAATCCTTTTTTTGATAATTATTTTTATAGTACACAATAAAAAACGTAATAAGAGAAAATATACTCACACCTTCTTTTAAGGACACAGAATATATTTCTGAAAAAAAGTTACCACATCGGGAACTCAGACAAAACAAGTACCTTAAGATTGTAAAAAAACGTTTGTTACTCCCAAAAAAGAGGGAGATATGTGAGAAATATATTTTAGTTCACGTTAAGATTGTCAAACAGGAGTAACAATTGGTATTAATTTAACAGATTTGCCAGAATTACCGATTTCGTGCACTCTGTGTTCGGCGTGACCGCTCTCGGATTAAAAGTGTATTTCTTACAATATGGATGTTCTAAAAAATTATGTAAAACGTTTTTCCCTATGCTTTAAATGATTGGGATGGCTCATTAAAATAAATCTTGGCCTAGTACTTCCGTAAATGAAAAAACAAATACATAAGAGCAGGGACGTAACTAACCGTGCATGTAAGTTCGAAGGTCACACTGCAACAAATACGTTCTGCAGCCTACAGCTGATGGCAATAATATATAACAGTGATGAACTTTTTATTTTTCTAAGATTTTTTTTTGATTATGGGTTTGGGTTTTGTCTTTTTTGCTTTGAAAGTGTAGTATTTTTGGTTTGAAAAGGAAACGTAATTAAAAAGTCTCTCATCATGGGTTTACAGCGAATCAAATAAAATGTTTTTTATTAGGTTATAGTATCAAATTTAGCTATAAAATGAGGTTTTGAAGTAGAAGCTTTTATTTTTGATGACGTAATATCACAGATTATATATATATATATATATATATATATATATATATATATATATATATATATATATATATATTATTTCAGTGTAAACGTGTATTTTTATTATGTCAGAAACTATTTTGTTTTTTTAATCTTTTGTTTTCAATATGCTCGCGCCCCCTTTGTTGGTTTATCGCGCCCCCAGGGGGGCGAGCCCCACAGTTTGAGAGACAATGTAATACTATGTTAAATAAAACTGAGCAGTTTCAACAAGTTTGGTATATCCAGAAAATTTACAAATTATAAAATGATGTATAAGATGTTTGACATAAATCAGTCAAACAGTTTTACTGGTTTTATATCTTAATTTAACAGCACAGAAAAGTTTATTTATACAACCGTAGGTTGGTATATATTCTGCATCATAACAGCAGCCAATTTTTGAGCCACATGCATGAGGAAAATGCAAAACGTCAAGGATTGGTAAAGTATTCAATAAAAGAAACTTTTCGAGAAAACGAGCTACAGATCGATGTTATACCATTAAATTCTGAACATTCAAACTTCTTTATTTACAATAGAAAAATATTTGAGCATTTTTTAACGCAAAAGTCATTTTAATTTCTATAAAACTCATACTCTACAGCAAGTGTAACGAAGTAGTTATTGCATGAATTTTTACAATTCCCTATTTTGAAAATTACTCCTGCAGAAGTTCTGCTACTTAATGTTACAATTAATATGAGAATAAAATTTGAACCAGTAAATAAAGTATAAAAGAAGAAAAATTGCTTTTGCTTTCATTTTTTTCTGATTTAAATTTTTATTAAATGCCATACTTTCCCAAAAGTTCCTCCTCACCCCCTTGACTTATATCAACCAGTTTACTGTCATGTTTCTAAAAGAAGATGCTACACTGAACACTTTTTTACGTTTTCCCTTTCTTTTTTGTTTGAGAATATACAAATAACCCAAAGAAACATTGATACAAATTATATTATGAACTTCTTATAGTAAAATTATCTAAAAGTAAAATAATATAAAATGGTTACTCTATAAAATAATCAAGCTGTTCGTTTCGAAATTTCGGTTTTTCAGCAAAAATGAAAGACAACTTTCTTACAGTGATTAATTTTTTTTATTGAATTATGCTTTGTTCATTATGGTAATTTTTCAATCTTTCTGGCACTTGCATATTTCAGCGCTAATTAAAATTTTGTTTCAAAAAAAATGATCAAAGGGGTTTTAACCTCCTGATTTGAAGTTAAGTTTTTATCTTCTAAAAAAGTTTGCAGAGACTGGGAGAAAAAACAGTGAGGTAACAATCATGGTGGGGGTGGCAGAATACCCCCATACAAACTGTTAAAGTTTTTGGCTAGTTACAAAACTTGTGTTTGAAGTCTTGTACTATTTCAGTAGATTTGATTTTAAATCAATTCCAACCTTTCCTGTTTAATTGAACAGTTAAATTTGTCCTGCTTGTGACAGTACACTTCAGAATTCATCGTTGTGTGGCTGGGAGTAGATAAGAAATCCCGATTCTTTGGAAATTCCTCTAAGCAGATAGAGCAACACCTTTTTTGATGAATATTGTGTTTTGTAGTGCTTTGAGCCATTTCACATTTTTGACTCCATAACCTCTTTTGCTTAATATTGTTGTACACAACTCATTTCTCGTCCTTAATGATGTTTGTCAAAATGGATTATTTTCTTGACGTTTAAGAAGCAAACCACAAACGTCAACGCTTCGGCACAAATTTCGTTCCTTGAGAACATGAGATACATATATGACGAGCTGTAAAGTTAAACATAGATATTTAAAATGATAATGAGAAGCCAAATTTGATACATTTAACCACAGTAACCGTACAACTAGTTTTTTGCCTGTTGGTTTGAATTAAAGCATTTATTGTGTCTACGTCAGCTCCAGCTGGTTTTCCTCAGTATGGTGCTTTTTGAACTTCAAAAATGCCGGATAGAAATTTTGCAAACCAGTTTAATCAATACTTCTTCTAAATACATGATATAAATTTTTCTATCTTCAATAGCATTTTTACTTTTTCGGTTGTAAAAAACTAAAATAAGGTGAAATTGCTGCTTTTCACTTTCCATACTTGAGAGAGTACAAACAAAATGCTTTTACGCAGAGTCAAAGGTTTTCACAAGCACGCCTTGTTATATCAACTGTCAAAATATTTTATCAGAGAACGGCTAACACGAATTGATGGCTGTGAGTATTGCAATTAACACAACTGTTGAAAAAAGAATTTTTTCCCGATCAATCTAATTCCATAGAATATTCTTTACAATGGAATATTACTAACTTCACAATTGCTTTATTTTTTTAAAAATATGAGAATGTAAAAATAACGTATACACCATAAAACTTAAAAATAAGTTCAATATAAGACTTGTTCAATATTAGAAAATTAGCATATGGTATGAATAAGTGAAGAAAAAAGAAGAATTTAGTACAGAATGAAAGGATGTCAAAGAGATGAAATCAATAAGAAATCCATGTTTAGCATGTTCAAAAGTTATGAACCGGCATGTCATGGACATGACAAAGTGTCCAAATTACATATGCGACTTTCATCAAAAATTGATCCAAATTTTCGAATTAAGAGATGGGGCGTTTTTGAAGAAAACAAACCATTAAACTCAAATGTGCTCTACAATCTTAAAAGGAGAGGCGCATTCCGAAAACTTGTAGAAAATTTAGATCAAGCCAAATTGTGTATACGCAGGGTATTATTTTGTTGAAAATTGCCAATTCATTTTCCAATTGGCATTATAGGAACGTCTTAACAATAAATACTTTCACGAATTCTGACTTAATACAGTTATGCTATAAGTGCATAGATATTAACCCTCTAACTGGATACCTTCATCCTGAAAAGTTATTCCGAAAGCGTTTAACTCTTATTTTGCGATTCCCTTCAAAAATGCAACAGACTTCTTTCCTTTCCCCCTTTTAGAACTTGGGAGGTCGAACGGGGACAATTTTACGACCCAGTTCGGTCCCTTATGTAAAGTAAGAACCAAGAGATCAATCGTTTACAGCTAGCTGTTAAGTTGCCTTGGGCAATCTTCTTTGAAAGCGTAGTGGAATTCGGTGTCTCTTTCTCCTATATGTTCAGTCACAGTAAAATTAAAACAAAATGAAAGGTAAAAAAAAGAGGAAAAAATTAAATAAATAGTATGTTAGAAGTTGAAAAATAATTATATTTTCTTCAAAGAAAATTTATTTTTCTGTCACATTTTTTAAAAATTAAAATATATATATATATATTTTTGATATTGCGATTTGAACCAGAAAAAGCATCCTGTATTCATTTTTGAATATGAGAGTAAGAAAACGCGCTCACTTTCCTGTTTTTTAAAAAAGTAATGAGATAAAAAGAGCAAAGGCCCTATCTCATTTTTAAACAATAACACAATAAATATTACATACGATGATTATATTTATGAAATAAAACCGATCTTTCTCTATTCAGTTATATTTTAATTTAAAATAGCATAAAAAGGATTTCAATACTTTTAATTTATTTTAATTAAAATCATATAAAATATATTTTTATGTTAACTGAATATTTTTCGGAAAAAATTAAATTTTCCTTCCTAGTGTTCTCTTTTTCGAACTTCTTGTATTAAATAAAAATTCCTCTTCTACATCGGCATTTGTGATGGACATAACACACATTCAGTCAATAATTTTTAATTTTAATGGGGGATATACTTCTTCAAATGCGCATGACAGTACTTCTAACCATTTTCTACTCAAGTTAAATTTCTTATCTTTCTGTTTCCTTTATTACAAGGAAAAATGTCACACATCGATAACTACATTTTCACATAATTCAGTCATTACAAATTCTATTGTGAGAAAAGTTCTCCCTAATTAATTTTGTCTTTCAAAACAGTACACTTAAAACAATTTTGTTCAGTGAAGTTAACCAACAGTTTCACAATGTATTCACACCAAATTTTAAAAACTAATTTAACACTTGAAAATATATCCTGTATTAAATTTTTCAGTATACACAAATATTTCCTGCTGTAAGGAAGATATAGTATGAGAGAGATGTGGTGTGCGGTTGTGAAAGAATGTTTTCGTACGTGTAGACTATTTTTGAAAATTTAAATATCACTGAAGCTGATCATATAACTGCAAATGAGCCTTATTTTAGTGTGTGCTGGTATCAAAGTAAAACACTTTACAATATTAAATAGCCTATGGGTTTATACTCAACATCAAACTATTCGCAAACTGGCTTACAACTTCTATTCAAATTGTAAAGAAACTGAAATATAAATATATCTTACTGCAGTCAAAAATATTCATAATATGTAAATATCCTATTCCTCCATTTATTTCAGTACATTTTAAAAACTGTAGCTGAATGCAATTTTTTATATTTATGAACGAGGCATAAAAGCTCACACAGTCGTAAAAATGTCTTTATCATTTTGAAATACGCTACTATAAAACGTATATGGATTGTAAGATCAGTCGTAAAATCCTAAAAGCTTTTAGAGGAGCTAAAAACATGTAATTTTGGATTGATAAAATGTTTAATATAATACACAAATGTAAATGTTATTAAGCAAATACATTTGAAAAATCAAACTTCCTTCTGAAATAAACGTAATTGAAAGAAAAATGTTTAATTGCAAATGAGTGGAAATACATGTTTATCTAAGGGGTATCCCCAAAGTGAGGTAATCCTCAAACTTAAGACTCAAACTCAGAAGCACAACAATCCATGAGGGCCAGGAACTAGTGTGCCCATCATAATACACGTGACCATTGGACGCTGAGGTGCATGAACAGATGTCCCGATTTGGTGGTCTGTCTGAAGAGTAACCTTCAGTGTTTAAGACCCGAAGCAAGCTTGGTACTCATTTATCGACCCAATGTAGCGGGATGAAAGGCAGAGTCGACCTTGCGCAGCCCGTTAATAGAATACAAGACCTGTGCTGTGGATGCACGATACACTACCACTCGACCCTATTCGGTGAAAAATAAAATTTAATGTTGGAATCTTTTATTATTCCCTAATGAATGAGGGAGTGCATTTTTTTCATATAAACTGTTTAGACGGAAATGTGTAATTATGAACATTTCACAAGTTGCATAAATTAAAATTAACCGTTATAGTTTACATAAATTTTTAAGGGTACAAAAGGTGTATTTCGGCTGCACGAATTAATTTTAAAAGGAATACGGTTACGAAAAAGTAGTGCAAATCTATCTAAAGTAGGGTTGATTACCTTAGATATTGTCAAACACAACAATGTATTGGAAGCCAATTCCACAATTCGTTGTTATAAAAATGTATGGAAAATTACAAGATTTATTTTTGCATTTGTAATTTATATATCTATAATTTTTCCTGGGAGCTTTAAAAGCTAGAGCGGCATCCATCAAAACCGCCGTTCTCTCTCTGTTTTTCCAGATCGCCCCTGACTAAGCCGGCTCTGCCATAGTAAGTGAAAATGCCGGATTTTGTTTGTCAAGATCATTTTATAGCAGACTGCATTTTTCATGTATTTTAGATGGTCGTTTTATATTTTCTACATCAATATCTTAATGTCTGAATTTAAAATTACATAAAATTCTTGACATTCGCATCAATGACCATGATAATTTTTATTAGTATATGAATGTGTGTCATCAAACGATTACATGACTAATATTAACACATTATTTTAACTATTTAATTAATATTGAGTATAACATAACGTACACAAATTTTCTGAACTTTAAAATAAATATTTCGAAAACTACTTCAGATATACTCAAAATTTTTTATTCCTACGCTTTAGCTTCTCAGTTTTGCTTCTATGTAAGAATTTATTGTAATTGTATATTCATCAATTTTTTTCGTATATTTTTTGCTCTTAGCATGCGGTTTTCAACTGAATTGTATGAAATCTTCGAAATATATTAAAAGATACCAAAGAAGCTATATAATAAAATTTGAAATTTTTATTATACTCAAACAATTGCTAAAACTTATGGTAAATAATTTTTAACTACGCGATGCATTTTTTTTTTCGAAATTTCTAACATAAAATTTCTAGCTTTATAAGGTCGAGATTTCAAAAAATATCCAGATTTTAATTACTTATTCAGTTAGCCTTTAAAAAAGATAAATGTTGAGGTATTTTGTATAAATAGATATTTTTGAACAATATATAATTCGAATGTTTTTCAATAGCTCGAATTTAAAATTGATTTTTATGTTTATTTATATGCATAAATGTCTACTGTAAATGTTTTCGTATATTTTTGATTACCATTTATTCAAACATTAGAGTAATAAAAAAAATGTGTGAAAATCTTCATTCATGTTGTCTTTGATGTAAACTGAAGTTCAAGCACTTAAAATTCAAATATAATTCGGTGTATTTTAACAATATATAACCAGGCACACTGTACTTAAACTTCCCTGAACACTTAGGCTTTGAAATCTAAAAAAAAAAAAAATAATAAATCTTAATTAGTTTTTTTTCGTTATTATTTTTATCAAAGTGTAAGAAAATGTTTCAAATGATTTGATGAAGTTTAAATTTATTCATTTTTAGTAGTTGGAAAATTGAAAAGGTTCCAAATTTTAAAAAAGAGTTTGGTGTTTTATTAATTTTTTCGGTATTTTATAATAAAATAATCATGTTTCAAAAACTGAAAGCTTTGATTAAAATAAGAAAAATGAAGCGAAAGAATATACTTAAAAAAAGATAATTTGTCTAACTATATAAAATAGCAGATTGCACTGACACGCCCCAACTTGTTACAGTTTCAAATTAATATGAAACCAAAAGGGAATTGTAACATATTTTACTTATGCGTTGGGACTTTACAAAACTTTAAAAAAACGAGGTAACAAATAAACACTTCCTGGGGTCTAAAGAAATTTCCCCTCGATTGTTTACGATTGCCCCAGGGTCAAAACACGGGGGTTCCTGCGAGCCATAAAACTTTTTATTAGTGTCCTGTTGTGTTGCTTCCACCGTCCCCAATTATCTTTCAAGATGTTAAACCTTTAAAAGGGGGAAAGGATTTCAGGAAAGTGCGGCTAATCCGCTTTTGAAAACGTTACTTGAAGGCAGAAAAATCCGTGCAGTCCATTTTCGATGCATCTTTACACTTACGGAATTTTCCGTGCTATCCGGTTAGAGGGTTAACTGGGGAAAGTGTCTGCTTACGAAAGGATATAACACTCTGAGCAATTTAGCTTAACATAATTTATAGGACAAAATAATAGAAACACCAGATAAAAAATAAGGAAATGTTTTATTAGTAAGGGGTTAGGTCAGTTTTTGCATGAATCACAGCTTGCACTCGATGGGGGATTGACAAACAAATTTCTGGTACAAAGTTCATCGAAATTCACAGCCATTTTTAGAGCTGGGTCGTCTTGCGTTTAGATAGTGTCCGTAGAGGAAAAAGAGCACTGACTGTGTTCCCTTAAAAACTCCACAAACTTTCAATGATGTTCAGCTCGGGCGCTTTGGGATACCATGTTAGATGTTCCGTTTCATCATCATGCTCATTTAACTATGTTTGAATGCATCAAGAATAGTGAACAGAGGCGTTGTTATCCCTTTTAAGACGTCTAGAGGCTCCAATCCCCAGGAAGATATTTCACCACATACCATCACAGAAACCCTCCGTGTTTCACGGTTCAAACCAGACTGACAACATGAAAAGGTTTTGCCGGTGTTGGCTAAACGAACACACGTAAAGTGGACAGGAATAATGTAAATGAGGATTCATCATACCAGATGACTTGTTCTAATTGCACCTGTGTCCAGTTTAGGTGGCACCACTGCAGTCTCTACGTAGCAGTCGGCACTGTCACTAATGGTTTTGGAATTGCTACTCTGAAAGAATGTTTGCAGCATGGAACTTCTCCGTTTAAGAATTTTCAAGGACGTGGGATTCCTTGAGTATTACTTTCGGACATTATTTGTGGATGTTTAGTCATACTTTCTGGCGCAACTATCCTCTTCAATACCCTGTCTATCATGCTTTTTAAACTTCGACTTTTGCCCACTATTGTGCTTCGCAGAAGACATCAAACATATGTTTGTGCAGGCTGTCATAATCCTTCATACAGTCGTCCAGAAAACACAAGGAAGGTTAGCTATTCTACATATGGATGTTGTAGCGAGACGAGCTCCAATTATCATGACTTTTTTCACGTCGGAGAAGTTGGACATAACCACGCATTGCTGGAACATATTAGCATACATAAAAAACTTAAATTTCTTCATATTTCTAAATATTGTATATTTCAAAGAAATAACTTACCTTGTGAATTTTCCTTCTTTGAAAAAAGGAAAATTTCGCTGTGTTCATTTTCCGTTATATTTTTAGATAGATCATCATTTCAATTTCTGTTAACCCTCTAACTGGACAGCACAGCTTCTGCCACCCTACTAGAGAGGCTTCGAAAACGGACCACACTGAATTTTTCCTAAGGCCGGGGACTCACCAAAAATGAACCAAACAGATTTTTCCCCTTCAAGTAATGTGTTCAAAACCGGTAAGGTGGTATTTTTCCGAATTCTTTTCCCCCTTTAAAGGTTTACGATCTTGAAAGATAATTAGAGACGGTCGGGGAGACACAATGGGCATTGAGGGGAAACTTTTATGGTCACGACGGGGAGACCGGTTCCTGTGGCAATCGTAAAATCTTCAACCTAAAGTATACACAAATAAAAAAGGAGTCAACGATTTGAAAATTCTCATTTTTTTCTTTACCTTAAAATTCTCAAATGGAATTAAGTTTTTATAATGTATGTCTAAGTTTTAAAAAAAATATCTGTAGTATTTAAATTCAAATTATATATTAAAACCTTGAGGATAATTTACTGTTTCATTTTTCTTACTTTAATCAATACTTTCAGGATTTTTTTTTTAAAAATGATTATTTTGTTATGTGTCAAAAAAATAAAAAAAAGGTTCAAAATTTACAATCTTTTAAAATTTCGGACACTTCTAAACATGAATAATTTTTAAGCTTCTGTATTACATTATTTGCAAAAAATTTATATGTATTGTTAAAAAAACCCTATTTAAATCTTTTAGTTTTTCATAATTTTAAAGCCAGATATTCAGGGCATCTAACATAGAATCCCTTGTTTTGTATTGTTAAGATAACAAATTATATTTAAATTTTGAATGTCTGAACATTAATTTCATTCAAAGAGAATTTTAATTTCAAGTTTATATTTTTTAACTCGAATCTTCAAATAAAGAGTATTTAAAAGCATCTGGACAAATTTAGAGATAACATTTGCGCATATAAATAAATATAAAGATCCTTTTAAATTGAAGTTAAAAAAATGTATATTTATGCATAATCCTTCATCATTCATGTTCCATTAGTGGTTGACTGAAGAAAAGGTTATTAAAATTTGAACATTTTTATAATCTTAACCATGCAAAACTAGAATTTTGTATTAGCTCCACTAAAATTCTGCATTTGAATTTCGAAAAAGATATTTATGCGTGTCTCACATACTCAGTTGAAAAACATATATTTACCATAAATACTAATAATTCTTTGGATATTTAAAATTATCATATGATTAATTTTTTAATATATATATATATATATATATATACATATATATATATATATATATATATATTCGACTTCAATATTTTTTCAAGTATTCCTTAAATTTCATATAATTTCATTAAGTGAGGGGATATTAAAGTCGCACTCTCTCTCTCTTCTCTACTCAATTTCTTGAGGGCTTTTGGCGACGGTCCTGTGGGCGGGGTATCAGGTGGTCAAGGTATCGAATCATGGTTGGCATGTCTCGAGTTCGAGCCCAGTGCCACAAAAAGACCCGCCGTGTAGGGCAGCGATGCTCGTTAAATCTATCGAGTTGAAATGTCCTCTCGTTGATGTGGTGTGGTAGTTAGGAGAGGGGTGCCAGTTCAGGTGTCGCCCTCGTCATTTGACCATTTTCAAAATTACGAGGTCCATCACTAAAAGCCCTCGTGTAGCTGAACAGTGCGACGTTAATATTCACTCACTTGGCGACGGACCTCGTAATTTTAAACCATGGTCAAGTGACGAGGATGACGCTTGAGCATCGCTCCCTGCGGCGGATCTTCAGCGGTGCTGGGGTCGAACTCATGACACGTCAGCTACGAGTCCGTTACTTTGACCATTAGGCTACCGCGGCCTCACAAATGTGGTTGAAAACTGCATGTTATGAGTAAAAATATGCTGAAACATTTGATGAACTTATAATAGATTTTTGCATAGAAGATAGATGTGTGATATGCTGAAATGACAATATGTAAAAGTTATGAGAATATCGATGACAATTTTTGAAAAATTCAATTTAAGTTTCAGTCTGAAACTTATTCGTTTTTTTCGCATTTAATATTAAATAGTCGCGATAACAAATCAATAGTTTAACGCATTCATAGATTATAAAAAATAAAGGTATAAATGACATTGTTGGGAATAATATGTTTTTATAGTTTTGAATTCAGACTTCTTTGCAGGAGTGTAGACTATTAAAAGGCTGATGTAGAAGTTAGAAAACTAATATTTAAAATATATGGAAAACAATACCTGCAATTCCATGATCTTGACGAGCAGAAGACGGCATTTTTACTTAGTAGGGCAGAGTAAGCATAAGGTAGGAGCTTGTGGAGTAAACAACCAGGCCTCTGCAGTTTTGGCAGGTAATGAACTCCCATTTGTTGCTTTCAATAAGGAATAAAAAATAACAAATACAAAAATAAGTCATGTAAAATTTTATATATTTTAATAACAATGAATTGTGAACTTATTTTCCAATTCATTGTCACGAGTTGGCAGTAACTACGGTACTCTATCAACATACTTCTTATATATATATAAGAAGTACGGTTGATAGAGTACCAATAATTTTAACGCAATTTTATATTTCGTTCTCGTAAACTTTACTCCATTTAAAACATGTATTGACAAAATACTCTCCTTTTGTATATTTATAAAATTTTAAAAATATAATGGTTATCTTACTCAACATTTAAAATCAGGGACGCCAACTGTGTAGCTAAGACGTGCCAAACCAATCTGTCAGTATCATTCAGCGTTCCACATAGTAGGAAATTTTTGAAATCCTTCGATTCTTACGGTAATATTTGCAGATTTAAAGAATAGAGGTAAATAATTTAAATTTACAGTTTTATATTTTATATTAATTATGGATCAATAAAATACATTTATTAACATAAAAATAAACAATATAAAATGTTACTATTTCTTCAACAAAGATAAAAAAAATTAAAAATGTATGTTTCCAACATATTTACTTAAATAAGAAATAGACAAAGGGAAATATAAATGATTCCCTTCATTACAGTTAAATAAAAATTGTAATGCGAATTAACTCTTTCACGACTCTTCTTTCATATCGCAAAACCAGGGGTATAATGCATGACACTATTCTGAGCATTCAGTTTTGTTAAACAATTTCTTTGCGGAGTCGAAATATTTTTCATATTAGGAAAGATTTTTTACTTTGATATGCCGAATCATAAGTGGAAAGCAGAGTGCATGCAATTTTCTTTTTTCAGCAATTAAATCCCCTAGCAATAACACTCAATTATTTACAAAATAGCTGTAATTATTACTAGAATTATCTTTCAAATTATTTTGTAGTTCCATAAATGTCCATAACTCAGAAGATGTTTGTCAAATAAGGTCTATTATCAACTTCCATCCACTCAAGAATTGACAAATTTGTAGAGTAGTGCTGAATGCCACTAAGAATTGTACCACGTGCCACAGGTCCATAGATTGCTGACACGTTTTAAATGTTCTTATTAACTAACCATCTCCTATTCAAACACAATTTATATGATAAAAAAGGGTTTTCATTCATTTTGTAGGGAATTGTATTAGATTCAACCATAAGTAATTTTGTGTATCAAAAAATTACGTTGTTTCGGGGATCCCCTTAGAGCAAAACGAAAGGAATTTGACATAATTGTAGTAAGTTTCTCTAAAAGGGGAAACGTTCACTTTCAAAATACACTGCGTAAAGTGGTTTTAGGTGTACGAAGTTATATTCACTATTATTCATAAAATAAATTTTGATATTTTGGTTTTTCGTTAAGTTTTGAAGTTATTTCTTCAAATATACTTCTCCATTACATTACTTTCAAACTTGCTATTTTCTTTTGCGGCCACGGTATCCTGATGGTCATGGTTATGAACTCGTGTCCAGTGTTCGAGCCCTGGTACCACAAAAGTTTAGCGTTGAAGAGGAGCTGATGCACGTTAAACACGTCGAGGTCAAAAGTCCTCACGTTGGTGTGATGTGGAAGTTTGGAAGGGGAGTTATCAGCTCAGGTATCGTCCTCGTCACTTAACCGCGGTTCAAAATTATATATATATACGTAGTCGCTCGTCAGTAGCCACCGTGTTGACTTAGAATGCAATATAAACCCTTGACGTGTGCACTTGAGTTAATCCGAGTACGCTAAACAGTTCCAAATATGAATGTGTTTTTTTACTGCCACTATGTTATATATTTATCTTTCATTCTTTTTACAATATGAGTAGAAGTCGTAAACAGTTTGTCACAGTAAAATTAATTTTTGTTTTATATTCAAATTATACTATTATATTGATTCTGAAAATAATAGGTTAGTTTGACAAGCCATTATTTCACAATTTTAAAGCATTGAACAGTTTTGAAATTTTTAAAACTTTTCTAAAATGTTAAATTATTAAAAATATTTAATTATTGTAAGTGATTAATATTTCTTAGATTATTGGAAACAAAATGTATAAAATTTAAAATATATCTCTTTGTTGAATTTTAATAATTATTTTTATGGCTAAACCTGGAAAACCCAACTTTTTTTAAATATTAACATTAAGATATTTTTAAAAAATAACTAGAGCTCTCAGACCTAAATCCATATGAGCTTTTATAGAACATATGTAAGGGAACATTTACAAGATATTTCAAGACTCTATCTTGAACAGGAAAAACGCCTTAGGGATTAGAAAACACTCTCATCTTCAAAATTAAAAATCTGAGAAAAACATATTTAAAATTTGTAAAGGCATAAAAAAAATTCCATTGCCTGTAAAGCTTTAATTTTTCAATCCGTTACTATCCAACTTATGCTCTACATGAAAATTCTACTTGAAATAAATATGACTGAAATATCTTTTTTAATTCAAAATATTCTAAGACATAACATTGAGATAACAACTGTTAATTTGATCAGTTATTCACTTTTATCAGAACCTTATATATCCACAAGAGTTTTAAATGCAAAATATTTATATAGAAATTAGTAGTTATACAAACGTAATCCAGAAATCACCAAGTTTGCAAACAATATCTATTTTTTTCTCAGTTCCCCCCCCTCATCGTGGTAGTTAAGCAAGTTTAAGTTTTTGTAGCATGACTTTCAAATACTGCAATGTAGAACTACAATAGATTTATTATAATGTAGTTTGTGGTACATCAGGGAAATATTTAGTTCATTCTGCAACATTTGTATTCTGTAGTCTAATTGTAATATTACCTGAAAAAGCTGAATTTTAGATTTACCATTTTCATTCATATTCCATCCCTTTCAAGTATTATTTATCACAGTAGCCTGCGTACATTTTGGTCATGGCATTTTTCAAAAGGAAAAAAAAATAATGAAAACAAAGTAAAGAGCTTTTAAATTATATAAACTATGTGTCAAAAAATATACTGGTCTTTAAATCGATCTTAATTAAGTAAATGTGAGAAAACTCAAAAACATGAGCAAACAGAAATGATTTTAGAAACTAAAATTGTAGTTAATTGCCGTTTCACACGAAATATTGGATTGTGTTAAAAATATTTTTAATTAATTCAATCTAGGAATGCAAAAATGCTTTAAAATGAAACCGAATTTAAAATCAAAACTCAGAAAATTAAAATTTCTTAAAACCTAATTGGTTTTTAGATCAGAAATTGGGCAAGTTTTCCAAATATATGAAATATATATTTGCAATAAATTGGGTGAACTCTCTGTTGGCCGTGAAGTGTAGAAAATGTCCATTTCACAATCCTCGTCCAAGGCCACAGCTCTGAATGAGAAACCTCCCGTTTCGAAGAACACAGAGACCGAAAAGCAATAAAATCCTCCCCTTCAAAACCAATCGAGACCTCCTGCGGCGTTAACAGGGGAAAGCACTAAACAGCCATTCGTTTTTAAAGCATTTTGCGAAATTTATCGGAGCATTTTCGGATAAGCTAGCTTGGAAAAGTAGATCGTTTTCGAAGTGAAATTCAATTAGCGGGTCATCCAGTCAGAGGGTTAACATAATCTCAAAACCAATAATCATCTTCAGTTTCATCTAGATCGATAGGTATTCTATGTATCTTAAATGACTTAAGTTACGTCAGGTTTAATTTCATTACATGTTTTAATTATCCCTTCCCACATTATTTCTAGGCTTTAAAAGATAAAATATTGCACATGTACATTTCAAGTTTCATCGGAAACAGATGAGCGCCTTATACAAGGAGTGGCAATAAAAATAGAAAAAGGAAAAAAAATTGAGACTAAGTATGTAGCTAGAAAAAAAAATGGAATTTGCAGCAACTGTTTCAGTGAAGACCTCCCACACACCTCATCTATTCATGTGGCCAGTGTGCTGATTTAACCGATCACTCAGCTGAGAGTACTCCACCATTGACTGAACATATACATTTGCATTTTTCTTGAAAAATGTCAGAAAACGGAACAGCAAATCGACATCAAGTTTCGTGTGAAAAATAAGAAATTAGTTATGGATACATTTCAAATGTTACTCAAGGCTTATGGAGATGACACTTATTCTCGTGCACGTATTTCGAATGACATAAGCGATTTTCAGGGGAAAGATCATTGTGAAAGATGATGACGCCCTCAAAGTCAGTGTTTAGAGGACAAAACATTGCTAAAATTCGTGATGTGATCCGGGCAGACCAAAGTTTAAAAGCTCGAGCAGAGGCAGACCTAGTTAACTTGAATAGGGAAACTGTTCGACGCATTTTAACAGACGAATTAATCGCAAAGAGTATTTGTATGAAGGCTGTTTCAAAAGTTCTGTCTGATGATCAAAAACAATACCGTAAAGATGTGCGTGTGGACATGTTCGAACACATTGACGGCGAGACAAATTTGTTAAAATTGGATATAACATGTGAAAACACGTGGAAATTTACCCATGAACTAAAAGGTAAGCACCAATCAATGCGTTGGATGTCTCCTAGATCCCCAATGTCACAAAAGCGAGCTTGTCAAAATCAAAATTCAAGGTAATTTTAATTGGCTTATTCGAATTGTAATGATTGATTAGTTTGCCAGTAGTCAGACTGTCAATCTACACTACATTGAAATACTAACAAGGTCTTGTGCAAAAATTTGGAATAAAAGGACACAGTTGTGTTGTGATGGATGGCTGTTGCAAAACGACAATATACCCATTCATTCGGCCTTATTTGTCTAGCAGTTTCTGAACAAAAACCTTTGGTGAAATATATTTTTATGCACCTGACTGGGCTCTATGTTACACTGTTTTTATTTACTACAGTTAATTTCTGCTGTAAGGAAAAACATTTTACCTCAGTTGAAGACGTTCAGGCAAGAACGGAGAATCTCCTGAAGGGCCTCCCGAAAATGTTGTTCTAGAACGTTTACCACAAATGAAAGAATCAAACGCAGAATTGTGTAAATGCTGAAAGGGAATACTTTGAGGGTGATAATATAACGGAGAACTGATTTTTTAAGAGCACTGATTTATTGGACCAGTCTTGGTTTTTAGTGTTGCACCTCGTACGAGGTATGTAAATTAAGTAATGAGACTAGTAGTGTAGTGTTTGATCTGGCAACACTGGGGAAGTGGGACATGGAGGTAAGGTAGAAAGACATGTTATGCGTCATCAGTATGAGTTTGAAGACGCTGAGTCATGTTAATTGTATGTAGTTATTTGTTTAGAGAAACTGGTTTTTCCTGTGTGTTCTGAAATGAGTGACAACGAGCAACGGTGTGCTATCAAGTTTTGCTTCAGACTTGGCCACAATACAACGTAAACTTTTGCAAAATTTCAGCAAGCCAACGGAGACAGTGTTTTGTCAAGGGCCCAGGCTTTTCGGTGATTTAAGGCATTTTCAGAAGAAGAGAGTCCATTGAAGATGAACCTCGCAGCGGAAGGCCTTCAGTTTTAAAAACCGCTTAAAATATCGTTAGAGTCCGGGATCCTGTTTGTTCAGATCGTCCCTTGACAGTCAGAATGATTGGGGGAAAGTTGAATTTGAATCACACCACCGTTCACCAGATTTTGACCAATGAATTGAAAATGAGAAAGATCTGCACCAAAATGGTTCCGAAAAACCTTTCCCAGTGAACCGTTTCTTGGCCACTAAAAACATTCCTGTTGCTCCTCAGCCCCCTTATATGACCGACTTGAGTCCTTGTGACTTTTTCCTCTTTTCGAAATTGAAGAATCACCTCAAGGGACATCATTTTGGGACACTGGAAAACGTTCAAACGGCTGTAACCGACCAGCTGAAGGTTATTTCAATATCCGAGTTCCACCAGTGCTATGAGGAGTGGAAGAAACTTCACCAGCGCTGTGTGGCTTCAGAAGACAGTTACTTTGAATAAGACAACGTTGAATTGTAAGTTTATTGAAATAAACAAGTGAAAAAAAATCAGTCTCATTATTTAATTTACACACCTCTTGTATGGTGAATATACCGCGAATTCAAGGACGAAGTTTTTGAAATTATAGGTGCGCTTTTAACGTTGGCAGATATGGAAGGTCTCACAAAAATTGTGTTTATTTTAAATCACAATAGCGATAATCAAAAATATAAATTGAAATATTAGCTGCTTCTTGCCAATGAGAGCGAAGAAAGACATGACCCAAATCAAATAATACGCAGTGAATACCATTTACTAAATAGGTACTCAAAAATTTTTTCATCTTGAAAGAATTTAGTGTTAAACAATATTGAAAAAAAAATGTAAAACATATATTCAACAAAATAAGTTTATTAGAACCATTTTATTTGTATATAGATTTGCATATCTGTGCATTTGCTTAAAAGAATCAAGGAAACAAAAATATTCATAGAAACTTAACAAAATTCAATCCAAAATTTTCAAGTGAAAAACAAAATTTTTATTGTGTTTCTTGAAATTAGATTCGTATTTTCTTTGCATTATCTTTCTTAAAATCAAATTGTCAACAAATTGTTCAATATCGCCCATTTTGTTATTCATTTCACCATTGGTTGTGTGTCTAAATAACTTCACATAATTTTTATTATGTTCCTCATTGCAGATAATATGAGAAGAAGTGTTGCATTATTTATTTAATTTTCATCGAAAAATTCAATATTTTTTTAGCTTTGAGCAAACTACAAAATGTCGTCGCACACAAACTATTATCAATTACTGCAGCGAATTATTCCGATAATACAGTAGGTTAGTCTATTATGCATACATTTTCTCAAAATTTCATGATTTGTGTCAGTTTAGTCTCATTATGCTTCTTCTCCATTTCTTTTGGTATCAAAAATCCTATACCTTTGAGAATCTTGCATGATGAAAACAATAAAACGTTATATAATAAAATGTTTGTTTAAAATAGAGGGTGGGAGACGTGAACCCCAAACTCACCGATTTTTACTCACACTGCGATGTACTCATCACCGAAATCCATATACAACTGATGAGATATTAGATGGTTTTGTTCACAGTGTTTGTAGGGATGGAGGATAAAAGTATTTTATATAGATGAACAAAATTGACTCGTGTCATAGGCAATTCCGAGTGCATTTCAAAGCCAAGTTATCCTTCATTCTACGAAACACGAGAAACAACATATCTTTCATTTCACACCCCTCTTAAATCTCTCTCGTTCGGCTGGTGTTTCCCGTATTTTGTTTATTTCTTGAAGGAAGAATTTTTCGTGATAAAAGTTCATTAAAGTGCATGCAAATGCATAGTAGTATGTTTGGACCGTTGTATTATTTGTGTTAACCAATTACTCCGTATTATGCGTTTTCGCTTTAAACGTATATTTTTCGGTAATTTATATAAGAGGAAATGATATTATGTTCCACTAAAATTCACGTATAATATTTTATTATTGAATAAACGAAAATGAAAGTAACACTTCATTAATCTGAATTTTTATTTTCACTACGAACAATGTACTAATCTTTTTTAATCTTCTAATGCATTTCTTAACTAAGAAGTGATACTTTCTTTTAAGAAAGCATGTAAATCAGTGCTTCTCAAACTTTCAATACTGGCGCCCCCCTTTTCAATCACAATTTTTATCGCACCCCTTCTATACATTAATAATGTACTGGATGCAATAATAATGCACTTTTTTTTACGCAAAAGCAGTAATCTTTATTATAAACTGTACAAATTCATGACATAAGTATTAAATTTTGTATATGTTGCTTTTAAGCAAAAAAAAAATAAGTAATAGGATAATTATTATGTTATTTTTCCTTTCTCTAATTTTTAAATTGGAACATATTGCAAAATGCGGTGGCTGCTTAGAAGACAAAACATAAATATCAGCTTTTTTTAGAAAGAAATCAAAGGGTCAGTTTCTAATCATAAGCATTCCTTTGAAAAATTTGCTCTGTAATTAATTAATTAGTTATAAAATACTCTGTGCAGCACTGATACATGAAAAGTATACCGGCTGAATTACCCGCTATTTGCACGAGTTCATTTATAAGAAAATAAAACATTATTGATATAATCGCTGAATTTTAAGGAGAGTAAAGCCAAGTGCGCGACATTGTATACAAAAATGTAAAATGATTTTTTTTAAATGATTGCTCAAATTATAATTAGTTTTAAGCGCACTGTAATTTTAATCCTCACAGAATTAGCATTTAGAATTGATGTTGAATAATGAACAATAATATAAAATTCCGATGAAAAATAATTGTATTATTTTTAATATTTAAAGTGAAAAGACTTCAACATGTTTTAACCCTGGAGCATTCACGCACTCGATACTAATGGTCGAGTGGGGTTATTGAGTCACCCCAATCCTTTTTTTATAATTATTTTTATTGTACACAATAAAAATCGTAATTCCAGTGAATAATTTAATAAGGAGAAAATATACTCACCTACTTTCAAGTATACAGAAAATATTTCGGAAAAAAAGTTATCACACTGGGAACTCAGTCAAAACAAGTACCTTAAGATTGTAAATAAACGTTTGCCACTCCCAAAAAGAGAGAGATATGTGACAAATATATTTTAGTTCACACGTTAAAACTGTCTAACAGGAGGATAGTGTCAGAGCCATTGGTAACATTTAAACAGTTTTGCCAGAATTACCGATTTCATGAACTCTGTGCTCGGCGTGACAGCTCCGGAATAAAAGTGTATTTATTACAATATGGATGCTCTAAAAAATTATGTAAAACGTTTTTCATTATGCTTTATATGTTTGGGAATAACTCATGGAAATAAGTCTTGGCCAAGTAATAGTTCAAAATGCTCTCTGTTCTCTTCCAAAAATCATAAAAATATTTTACAAGAAAAAATCGCAGCAGAAATAGTTTATTAACAACTTCCCTAAATGAAAAAAACAAATACATAAGAACAGGGACGTAACTAACCTTACAAGTAAGTTCGAAGGTCAAACCGCAGTAAATACATTCTGCTGCCTACAGCTGATGACAATAATATAACATTGAAGAATTTTTTTATCTTCCTAAAATATTTTTTTTGATTATGGGTCTGGGTTTTGTTTTTTCTCATTTTGGTTTGAAAAGAAACCGTAATAAAAAATCTCTTATCATGGGATTACAGCAAATCAAATAAAATGTTTTTTATTTGGTTACAGTGAAAAGGCTAAAATGAGGCTAAAAATGAGGCTTTGAAGTAGAAACTTTTACTTTTTATGACGTAATATCGCAGATGATATATATATATATAAATTATATCAGTGTAAATGTGTATTTGTTTATTAAGTCAGAAAGTATTTTGCTTTGCTTCATTCAAATATTTTTGTAATCTTTTATTTTCGATATGCTCGTGCCCCCCTTGTACGTTTATCGCGCCCCCCAGGGGGCGCGCCCCACAGTTTGAAAAACACTGATCTAAATGCACATTAATTACCAGAGTTTGTGAAACTTCAGTTTCTAAAACCGTATTTATAAATAAACCTTAGAATTAAAACGGAATTACTTAAGTGGAGATGCTATTTATAACAAGAAGTTCTTATTAGAGATAAAGAGGAATGAAACACCTAATGTGACTCTTTGCATACGTGTGATTATACAAATGACAATGAGAAACACTTAAGATGTATAAAGAATCCTTTATTAGCATGGTGTAGAACAGCTTTTGTCCTGTAATACAGCTTGGATTCACCTAGAAATCGATTCATACGTGCTGAATAGTGTTTAGAGGAATATTGCACCATTCGTCATTGAGATATTGTGAATGCTCTGAAAGAGATATCGGTGGAGGATAGGTGCATTATTATACAGGAAAATTCTATCGCCTGCAGCTGCGATGCTCGTTAAATCTGTCGAGAGCTGAAACGTCCTTCCGTTGGTGTGGTGTGTTACTTAGGAGAGGGGGTGCCAGCTCAGGTGTCATCCCCGTCACTGGTCCATGTTTGTTTCAAAATTACGTGGTCCATCGTCAAAAGTCCTAGTGCAACTGAACAGTGTGACGTTAATATTCAATCAATCAATGAATTCATCGTCAGCAGTAAAAAAAGTTTTCATCATGGGATGCATTTGGTCAGTTAAAATTATCTGCACTTATACTCATTAATCCTTCCTTTCAGGAATAGGATTGGACCATCAGAAAACGACGATATGACTGGTCATATCATGGCAGATTCAATTCTATGGTTGACAGTTGGGAGGAGACACTCATGAGTGCATGTGTGCTTTCAAGGTGCACTTGTTCTGATGGAGAGAGAAAAGTGTCAAAGACAACTAATCAGAGTATATTACTTTCTTTCACTTATCAATCGACCAGATTTTGTAAGTGGGACACCACTGTAGACGACGTTTTGCATTAACATTTGTGACAAGTGGTTTGGGAATTGAACCACTGCCGTAAATGTTCGGTTAATGAACGTGTTTTCTAACTGTAATGATTGGCACTGGACAATCCAGATGTTGATTGAGCTCTGGGGTCACTTTGGCAAAAGTTGGTTGCATTTTAGACATTACAATGCACCTCATTACCAGTTCGTCTCTTTCACATAACTTCTCTTTACATCCAATATTTTCCTTCCTCGAGTTTGTCTTATCACGTTGTGTGCGTGCTGTCATGTCGTTAGACACTGTACCTGTAGAAACGCGTAAAACGTGGAACGTTTCGGTTACACTTGCTTCAGCTAGACGGGCTCCAACAGTTTGACCAGCTTGGAAATTTGAGAGGTTTGACGTTTTATGCTTTTAGAATGATTCCCAGACATACAGAACTTCAATAAAGCTACCACATACTACCAAAAGTATATATTTTGTAATTTATATACAAAATATGGTAGAGCTATTACTATTTTGAATGCTTACGAAGAGCTCGTTCAAAAATTTCACTTTTATTTACAAGAGTTTTCAATAATTTAATAACTATCTGTTTAACATCTAGTGGTAGTATGTAATTGGTTATGGGTTACGATTACGAACTCATTGTTGGTAGTGTTTATGTGGAATAATTGGTTCAAATCACGCGCCATTAAAGTCTCACTAGGTAGAAACGGATGCACGTTATTATTGCAAAGCTCCCAATTTTTAATCTGGTGGGGTGGGGAAGATTAGACAGTGGTATGGCAGACATTCTTCTTTGTTTCATGGCCTTATTTAAACATTTTTAGTTCGGGTGACAACAATCGGGGAAAGCTTCTTCCTCCCTTATGTGCGAAAAATTAACACAAACAATAAATAAATATAAAAATCCTACTCACCACGGTAATGTATTCCTTTCTCTCTGAAAAATGTATTTATATAATAGACGTGTTCCTAAACTTGTCGTTGATGTTCTTTGCATTCAATCTCGTCTTCGTATTCTGGTGCTAATAAATGCTTGTCGTGTAAGGAAAGCAATGTTTGTTAAATAAGTACATATTTAAATTCCTCGCTTTAATTTGGTGTGCATTTTTCGAGAATGAGTATCAGCTTAGGTATCGTTTTCGTCTGTTTACCGTGGTCCAAATTACAAGGCTCGTTGCCAATAGTCTTATTGTCACTTTGTGATACCCCCCGTGCCCCTGGGGTATCATCTCTTCATCCACATGACCTAGATTTGTAGGGATAAAAGAATTACCACTCGAACCTTCCATAATAATTGTAGTTTATATCTCAATATATATTAAGCAATGCAACACAAGTCTTATTTAGAGGAAAAGTATCAGGGGTGATATGGCGTACTTAATACTTGTTAGCAAATAGCGCATTAAATCACTCATTATCTTTATGATAAATTAACCTCCTAATCTTTATCCATAGCTGATTTAAATAGCTGGAATCCACTCTATAATTAATCTTTAACAATCTATCACACTTACCGATATCTCACGGTGATCCGCAACCAAATTTTACATCCACCTCTTGTACTTTCTTCCTTTAATGTAAATCCTCTATATACCTTATCCGACTGCTATGCAACTTTCTGGCTTCTAACTGACTTCTATATTTCTCCTATAATACTCTCCAGTCCCCTGTCGACTTCTTTGCGAATGCAAAAAAGCTCTAATATATATAATCATTCCTAACCTGCACATCGCATTTTCTGCCTGAAAAGGTTGGAATGAAATGCCATTCTGGTCCCACAGATTCCCCAAGAGGATTAAAAAAAGGCACGATAAAACCTCGTCACAACTTGGATTGTGATTTTCCTAAACATTTCCTGAATCAAACAATGTTCTTTCCTAAGATTTGTAAAATTATATAAACGTTTTATTCTGAGAGTTAAAAAACCATTTTTAATATCGTACAAAAATCCATAACGTTACATTCGAAAAACATGCGAATATGTTATTTAAATGTTTTATATTCAAAAACTAATATTTGTTCTGTTTTCGTTTGCAACAAATCCTTATATTCCATATTTCTCTTTTTAAATGGTTTAGTTATTCTCGAATAACTGAATTACTCCCAATTCAGTTGCAGGTTATGAAAAATCATCAGAAGTGGGGAGGGGTCTCAATGTATTTTAAAATTTTTATAGAAACAGAATTTTTATTTTGTTTTAGCGATACAAGATCTAAGTCTGTGGATTAGGGAACTAAAAATTACTTAACTATAGATCAAGTTAGGAATATGAAATGCATTTGTTTATGTAGTATTTGGATTTGTTAAGTAATTTGTTGTTGTTGTGGCTAATGCCACCTGTCTGACGTAGTCAGAACGAGGCCCTCGAAATTCATCGTGGCATGGGCAAGAGGTACGCCTGTCGTTGGCCTTGAGCACCATACAGGTGACAGTGCGATTTAAGCTCAGTGAAACTTCCCCGAAGGGACGATAGATGGCGACACGACCTCTATCTCCACCTCCACAATTTCTGCAAGTGAACTGAAGGGGAGGGAAATATTCTCCAGTTCCTGTGCTAGTGAATAAGCCCACAAGACTACGGACCTACTGATTTAACGAGCACGTACTCCGTGTGCACTCGGAGGGTATTTGGTGACATCGAGCATCGAACCCAGGCCTTCCGGTCTGGAGTCCGATGCTCTAACCACTAGGCTACCCACGGCCCAAGTAATTTAAAATATGTATATTATTTTACAGTAAAAAAATATTTTATACGATAGTAAAATCTCATTATTTTGATTTCAAATGTAGTTTTTTCGGCAACACTGAGAGTAAGGCATAAGCATTTTATCTCTAAAAATGCTAAATGTATTCTCTTAAATATCTATTAAAGATGGAAAGAATTCATGAAACTGAAATACATGGGGCACTAGATAACGGAAAAAGCAAAGGAATAAAGACTTCATTTATTTAAAAATAAAATTCATTACAATTAGATTTCATGCGTTCCTCTCACATTTTTAGGCCTTATATTCTCCGTTATAAATTATATTTAATAATTTATTTGATTTATTTCTATGCGATTTACGATGTTTTTGACTTTAGTTCTATTTTTTATCTATGACATACTTGTAATACTGAAAAAAAGTAATAGAATTCGCTTCTCCAACTAGCTAACACTGAAATTTGTGTATGAACTTATATATTCCTGGGAATTCAAATTGCTAAAACGTATTTTAGAGGGTTATAAAATCTCATTAATTTGATTCAATTGGTACCATAAGAATAATAAGTTACCATAAGCATTATTTTTTAAATACCAAAGGGATTAATCTAAGCAACTATTTAAACAATTAAGTACGCGAAAAACTGGACTTATATGAAACATTAAGTAACAGAATTGCCGAAAGTAATTCCACCTATTAACCCATTTTTTAAAAATAAAATACGTCAAATAGGTAGGTTTTTACTAGTTTATACCTCTTTTATTATTGTTTTTGGGGTTTTTTTTGTTTTGAACTTAATTACGTCAAATAATTTGTGGTTTTTTTTTTTTTACTTTATGATATTCTCGAGATTTTGAATTTTCTTTTGAGTTAAAGAAAATTAATTATGAGTGTTGCTACTCCCAAAAGACAGGACTAAATTTTAGGAAACAGCTCTTTTACGGCATAATTAACTATAGTGATCAATAACAATGTTAAAGTTAAAAATAAATATATAATAAATTAAGATATCTGTATGACTATATCCTTAAATATGTTACGTGTTCAGCCATGCCTAACTTGAAATGAGATGGCAAAAACAGCAATTTTTTAAATATAACGTTAAAGGCATGTTAAGCCACCCATTCGGTATAGTGGTTAGTGACACTGACTGCGGTGCTGTAGGGGTTGGATTTGAATCCCAAGTAATGCATGAATGTTTGTGTTGTAATCCTTCTCTTTTTGTGATGTGTGTTTCACGCTATCTTCTATGTATGCCCATGCGTGATAACTTGTGATGTACGTGATTATGAATGTTCTTAATTAAAAAAAAACTTAAGCAGCAACATTCCAGTTATTGGTGCGGGTTCTCATAATTTACAAACTATGATACAATCTTTCAATATAATACTCTTTGCCCACCGGTCAGAGGGGGACGATGCACGTTAAATATGTCGAGGCAAAAATGCCATTCCCTTGTTTTGGCGTTGAATGTAGGAGAGGTGGGTGCCACCTCGGTGTCGTCCTCTTCACTTGACCGTGGTACAAATGTATGAGAACCGTCGACAGTAGCTCTGATGCAGGTTTGTAGTGCGATGTGAATTTTACTTCTCACATTCACTCACTCCTCATAACTTTGTCCTAACTTTCACACCATTCCAACCTGAGTAGTTTGAGCCTCTACCGAAATAACATGTATCAGCTCATGTATACAGTAGCATGGGCACACGAACTTGTGATTCAATAAAATTAGTCACAAGCAGTATCATTATTCCGAATATTTTGTAGCAAAATGCATCAACATTTAATTGGTATTTTTTAAAAATTTTAATATTGGAGTGTACCAACTAATTTTATATTAAATATTGAGTAATATAAGAGTGCCTAAGATTTGTCATTTCTTGGTTGTTGTTTTTTACTTGCGTAATTATTATACCAGGAGTTATGCTCATAAAAAAGGTTAATTTTGAAAATAACTTTTTTTGGGAATTAATATTCAATCTAGTTTAAAAGTAAAAGTTTAAAATGAAACTTTGTTATTGAAAGAAGTAAATTAATTACAATAAAATGTACAGATACATAAAAAAAATCTCTTATTATTAAAGTAATATACAAAAATCTGGACAGAAAGCTAGAAATTTCAGAAAAGAATCCTGCTATTTTTCTTTCAGAAATATCTTGTAGTCTATATTTCAGAAACCTTATTCCTTTTCGACTGGAATTAATACCATGTTTTTCATCCCATATTGATTGAAAGAATATATTGTTATTGAATTCGAGGTACGAAACGAAGTGAATAGATTTTGTAATGCTTCCAAAGTAACATGAAAGGCATACATCTGGAAGGCCACATTTTTGCTTTATTGTCACGTACAATAAGCAAAAAATTGATTCTTACAATTCAAATATAACATTTCCAAGAAATAAAAATAATTAAATTTTCAAGTAGAGTAATTTGAAATATTTTTTTTGCGAAAGTTATAGAATTTTTTTGTTACTTAACTATTGGATTTAAATTTATGGATGTCGATTTTCTATATTTGTTATTCATGTCTATGAACTGTTATAATATCAAAGAAATAATATAATGTAACAATATTATCAGTCTCTTATGCACCATTCAGTGTCCACTCGTATCATTCGACACCATTTTCAGCAGAGTGGAATGTTTGCAAGGCGTCAATTGCTTCATTTAATCTTGACTGGAAACCACAGGCGTTTGCGCCAGCAGTGGTGAGATGAACGGCGAATATGGACAACGGAATGGAATGACGTTGCATTTATTGACAAATCTCGCTTCTGCCTACATATCACGATATTCGTATTTGAATTTGAAGACACCGTGGTCAGAATACTGAACTGTTGCTTTATGCATCGCCCCTCTGATCCTGCCCCGGTATTATGTTTGGGGTTGGTATTGGACTCCACTGCCGCACCACTCTCATACGTATTGCTGGTACACTAAACATCCAGTACCATATCTCGCAGATGTAAGAACCCATGGTCCTCCCATACATTCAGCGTTTACCATCAGCCATATTTCAACAGGATAATGCGTGACCACACATGGCATGCAATGTTCAAGAGTTCTTCATTACCCATCAGATTGACTTGCTTATTTGGTCAGCTGTTCTGCCGATCTATTGCCAATCGAAAACTGTAGTCCATGCTTGCAGAACGACTGAATCGTGTTATACCACCCACTGCTACACCAGTTAAATCTTAACAAAATGTGGAAGCCACATGGACTGCTGTACCCCAAGGATACATCCAAAGCATCTTTGATTGTATCCCGAAACGTGTATCATAGGTTTTAGCATACAATGAGGACTGCACTAACTAGTGATTTTATCATCATCCACACGTCACAAGAAGCTGTAAATTTACTCATTTGATCTTTTGAAATATGTTATATGCCACATAAATTTCACTGTGATATCTTCAGTCGTCCTTGCTGTTGCATTTTGTGTGACCAGCAATGTAATGTTTGATGGATTAAATCTTCGATCTATTCAAGAGCAAAGTAAAAGGGTTGGTTTAGTAATTAAAATCTTGTTTTTTTAACCGACAGATATACATGTTTGAATTATCTTGTATTATATTTTAAAATAAATCGGGGTTCGAGGAATTTATTCACTCAATCACAAAGAGCGAGACAGTTCTGGATATTTATTGTTGAAAAAACAATCCTTGAAATACAGGATAGAGTACTCTAATACGCTGACTAAATTTGAGAAAGCCTTCACGCCTTTTTCTGTGCTCAGACACAACTACCAGGATCTAAAATACAAGTATGTAATATATTATTCACAAGCTTTCTTTCGGCCTACACAATAGCTGCTGTATTAACGAATTGCTGGTCGACTCTTTACAGTCAAATTAATACAACCCTTCAACAGTCAAAACAAGACTAAATCAGTTACGGTGAGTGACTCTTTATTTATAGGCCTCACAGAATTTTCTCAAAAAATCCACTAGCGTCATGGATCGTGATATTAGTAGATTTCTCCATTAACATCCAGAAGAATCCATATGGACGCGGAATCGTTGAAAATGGTTTTCAAAATTGTCGCCAAAAATGATGCCAACTTGGCTCTTCCAGCACGAATTCGACAAATTTCAATTATGGAACGGTGTTGATTGCGGATATTACAATTGTAACATAAAATAAATACAACATAGAGTAATATAAACATATTACACAACCAGATATAAGAGTAAATAATTTACATATTGTTGTGTAATTGCACAAGAAAAGTTCGTAACAATATATATTATTTTGGAATAAGAAATATTTCGTATCCTGTGCTGTAAGTCAAATGCTTGCATTCAAAATATATTGTTTGTGTTAAAATTGAGTAATAATGGGGTTATAATTCCTAACTGACTCCGTTTTTTGAATATTTTTGAAATACTATATTTAATAAAAATAAAACCAAATTTACATATTTGAGCAAGTGAATATCGAAATAAAATACACAAAAGCTAATAGAACAGAAGAGGGGAAGATATTAAAATTTCATCTTCGTATTTGCTGAACTTAATTTTATTCTTAAGTAATTTTGTTCCTAGTTTTCTTCGCTAGATTTTAGATTATTTCTGCTTTAGAATATTTTGTATCGTGTATGCACAGTATAATTCAATAGGACTGCCTTAGATTAATGTTAATATTATTTATGTTTGCATATTATCTCAAACTAAAATTTCATTACTTTTTATTTTTTTCTTTTGATAACCAATTTTTTTTTATATTACTCTTTTTTTAATTGATGAACATATATATCTAAATTAGTCAAATAATCCTTCATACAAAAAATATCCAGAAATTTAAAATTAACACTGCTGATTCCTGCTTTGAGTTATATACTTGAACTGAAAAATGCACAAATATTCATTGCGTTTTTAATGAAGAAATTTTATATCAAACTTTGACTTATAGCGTGAAGATAACGACTTAGTGAAAACTTTGATTTAAGCCTTCAAATAAAAGTATAGCTTAAAACTAATCTTACATTCAAGATTGCTAGGTAGGAGGTTTGCAGCAAATAAAGTTAAACCTACATTTGCTAAGTTTTTCTGACTTTTTCCGTTAAAATATATATATTGCCGAAAAGACTTTTTAACAAATATATTTTCACACAAAAAGGTACGTGTTTCATAATTAACATTATTTTTTACACTTTTCTAATCATAGCTTAAACCTTAGACATTTATTTCACTTACTTTTAATGTTTATTAAACTCTATTAAGTAAATATTTGATTATTTTGTGTGTAACATTGAAACCATCGTTTATTCCCTAAATATTTGCAATGGTAAAATAATTTTTTAATATTATAAATATGATCGAAAGAAGACGTTAAATAAACAGTGTTCAAAGTGTCCATACTATATGTATTCGAAATTAATAGGAAAATAATTTCTCTACGCTTATACAATATTAAACTCTTACTGGTTTACATTTAACATAGATTTATATCAATCTTCTTGAGGTAATACGACAATCAAAGGAAGTAGAAAAAAATATAAATTTACATCTTGAAGTAAATTACTCGAAATATATATATATATATATATATATATATATATATATATATATATATATATATATATATATAATATTTTTAGTATACAATATCAATAATAATAATGATGAGATTATGTTGAGGGAATTATACGATGAGCTTCATTTAATTTTTTGATTGCTCTTTAAATGGAGTTACATGCAAAATTTGTATTATATAGCACTGAATATATATAACAAGATATATGTGCTTTTACTACATAACTCTTATATAAAGTTGTTTAATAACATAAATAATAATTGGAACTATGCATTAATACTATATCGACATACCGTTGCCGTATGTTGTTGGAAAAACGGTTTTTGTTTGAGTACGAAATATATATATTTTATTTATTTCGCTGATGTATCGAATACAATAATGCATTCGATTTTGAATTAGTTTTAAATGCTTTTTATTCTCGAACTTAAACGGAAATTAAGTTAAGGTTTCCAACTACGTGTTCGGAACCGTAATTTTGTAAAAGCGCATAAATTGATAATATTTATGATATTTAGTGTCACTTTAGAAAATGCATATAAAATTGTTTTAAGAATATTATTACAATAAACAATTATTTAAGCACAATATTTTGACAAAAAATGAACATAAAATGACAAAGTTTCAAAATATTCTCCTTTTGTGAAAAAATGCTTCTAATGTAATAATATTTTGCCTGCAAATAGCTCAGACCTCTGTACAGAGGCTCAACTAGGATTTTTGAAATATATAACTTAGAATTGGATTTATACGTATTTTGCTACAACAGATGGGAGAAATTTTAAGAAAAAAAAACGCCGATAATCATTTCAATTGGTGGTAAGTCTGAAAATAATGTCAATTTTTCAAAAATCCTAGTTTAGACTCTCTGGAGAAGTCTTTACTTTATATAAACAAAATATTGTTATTACAGATGCATTTTATATAAAAGGAGAACGTTTTAAAAAAAGGTTATTCTAAGTGAATTTTTTGCCAAAATATTGTATTTAAATGATTTTTTATCAAAATGTTCTTAAAAAAATTTTATACATATATTCTAATCTAAGTGACACTAAATATCATGAAAATTATCCATTTCTGTGCTTTTTTAAAATCATTGTTTCGCACGTAGTCGTATACCTTAAGGTCGACGTTAAATAAAATGTAACTAAATGGATAATAGGGATATTTAAATATATTAAGAACAATGTAATTTAACCAAACATAAACTGAATTACATTTTCCTTGTTCACTCCAAAAAATAAAACAAACTATTAACCTTGTTTTAAAATTGAGGAAATTATACTTTTGATTTAAAAGCCATCGGTTTATAATGTTCTATTTTTAAATTTTCCGTACGAATTATATTTTTACTATATAGACACAAGTTCCTTATCGTGATTCATTTTTTAAAAACTCTTTTCTTTACATATTTGCTTATTTATACAGTTAATAATAAATTTCCGAACCCCTTACGTCACAAATATCCGTTATGTACTTTTTATAAAGTTAAGATAATAGATTCAAAGGCATAACATTGAAACTACTTTCAATACATTTAGTGTTCTTTTAAACAAAGGGTGTTTTCAAATTTCCTGCAGATGTATACATTGTTTCGTTCTCAATGAAAAGATTAAATGTCTAGTCATTCATTAAATTTCATAATCCTTATTTCTAAAGCACGAAGGGCCCATATGTTTTCCCTAAAAGCATGGTATAAAATAATATTATTTTAATTTGTCCTAATTTTAAATGCATATTTAGAAGAAAGCTAAGAAGAAATTGATATGAAACATAGTGAATTGTTAAAGATTTTTGTGTTATTTGGGTCTCTGTCTATTTCAAATGGATTTGGTCCACCCTCAAGCCCCCCTGCAGATTCCACAGGGGACTCTGGTTTTGATGATCACCTGTATCCATGCTATACTTCCATAAATTGTGTCTACAGAGGTATACAATAATAATTTTTTAATGCTACATTTTTCGAATTGAACTCTGAACGAAAATTTGCAGTTTTGGTTTTTGCATTTTTCGAATAATATCGCATTAAGGATCTATTTTCCAAGTAATATTACTTTTGGAATGATAATTACTTATAATTTCTAAGAATATTGCTTATTTAACCCCTTAATGTATTTGCCGGTGTCTGACACGGGCGAAAATTACCGACAAATCTGCATATGCCCGTGTTTCACGCAGGCTATCCTGTATCTCGCGTTAATTATTTACACAATATTATTTTATTATCAACTAATTAATTATTCATTAATTATATATTATTGCTAATTAATTAACTATATTATTTTACTATAAACTAATCAATTATTCATTATTGTTTATTAATTATATAACTATATTATTTTAATATCAACTAGTTAGCTATTCATTAATTATCTATTATCGTTTACTAACTCTATTTAACTATATTATTTTTCTATAACTATTTAATTTTCGTTATTTATTTATTATTTGTTTATTAATTAATTTACTCTATATTACTTAATAAATAAATTAATTAATCATCAATTGCTCATTTTTGTGAATTATTAATTAAAACGATATTATTTTAATTAATAATTTATTCAATACCTATGTAAATTCATTTTCTGTCAAAAAAACTTGACCATTTTTTACCTTTGCATCCGAAAAAAAACTTGTGTTTTAAGGTTTTGTGTGTTAAATCAAAGAAACGTGAATTTACGTAGTACTTATCATTTTACTATGTAAGGAGAAAAAAAAAAGATATGCTTATATAACTGGTAATAATTATATAATTATAGCAAACATTTTACAGTATATTGATAAATATGAACTTGCATAAAATATTTCTTTTATAGAATTAGAATTTGATAAAATAAACCAAATAAGCAATCATTTTTCTACCCTATAAAAACTAAGATTGTATACTGTTAATAAGGAGTACTTTCATATCCTTAGCATTTAAACTTACGAAGCATTTAAGTAAATATTCTCTTGAATTACAGAATATTTTAAAAACAATGAAAACAAAGCTGTGAATATGTTGCTATATATAATGAAAAATATTCTAATTAACGTACAATATACTTGTATTAAAAAATAAAGATATGAAATAAGTAAAATGCAACTAGTATTCATTTTCTATTAATATTCTTTACTCTGGGGATTTTCTTAGCTTCATAGATAGATTTGATGTAAAAGAATATTATCTGGAATATCAAAAACATAATTAAAACCAAATTAGAAATCAGAAACGAGTTAGATTTGAAGATATCAGTTTGCAAATAATGGATTGCAAAAGGTGTGGCAATATCAATGTTGAAAATAAGATGGTTTACATTTCATATATTTAAAATCTTATACTTGAAAATTAATGTTATATAAATCAATATAATTTAAAATTATTTTCTTTGTAATGGTATACCTGAATCATACAAGACAATTATATTTGAAAAATATTATGATTAACTTCGGAATGGAATATGAATTAACAATCTATGTTTTACTAATTCGTTCCCATCATGATCTAATTGAAGTTTCCTAAAATATTTTCTCTTTATTTTATCATATTATTGTTTTTTTTATCTTCCATGCAAATTAGCTTATGAATATTTTTTGCCAGTGATTTAAATATATACTTTTAGCATATGTTACATACTAACACAAAAACTACCTATTATATTAAAATAACACCATTTCCCCAAATCTTGCTTATCTTTAGTGTAATAAATGGAACAAATCTTTTACTACTTCTTAAACTTGTTTTTTGCTTTTCGAAAAACGAATTTAAACATCTATTTACTTATTTCCTAAATTTACAAAGAAATATATAATTTCTTTTGGTTATGGAAATAATTTCCATTTTTTTAATCAATTTTCTTTAACATATTTAAATTAATATAAACATAATTAAAAATCATTAGCTTCTATATATGTTCTTAGACAGTTCTTCAAAAATTGAAGTTTTCTGCGTTGTTAGAAGCTTTAGATTTTTTTCACCTTTAATTTCTACAAGCAGATTGTATTCTTTCTTTCAAAAAATTTCACTGTCTGATAATTAGAGAATGCCTCAACCTCGTTGTGTTAAAGGACTTGACTCGACCTCACTCCTATTCGTAAATAGTACACCACAGTAATTTTTAAGGGAAATAACGTCAAATACTCAGATCTAATCAAGGATTTTCTTGAAAATTCACTGCACAGTTTTTGAATACATAAGCTTTAATATTTAAGATATAAAATTGCCAATTATATACCTTTTAATTTTTTTTAAAGAAATAATATTTCTTTTCTAGCATAAATCTTTCAAATATCAAAAATGTCAATTGTTAAAAAATTATTGCAACATTGTTTAACCCTTTATCGACCGCATTATGATTTACTGCAGTTTTTTTCATGGGGTATTTCTTTTTTGAGTCACTACATTTAAATTAAGGGATATACATAAGCAAAATACCCAACTTTGGGAAATTGAATTAGGTAGAGCTAATTAATTAAATAAAGATATTCAACTGTAAAATTAATTATATACACTGTTCACTTAAAATAAATAGTCAAATCATTTTCTAAAGTCATAATTTACATACAAAAAATAAGACACTTAAATTTTGACATTAACTATTTTTTCAAGACAAAATTGATAATCCTCGCAATCCGCTGAAAACGCCGTCAGCTGAAAACACAATTTCTCCTAAAAACTGTTCGACTTTTCCGCTAAAATACTCATCATTGTGCCCGGACTGCCATATATCTTGGAAGAGTGGATTTCAAGGAATATTCCTGCTAAATATCGCCAGAATATTCGTACAAATGGTTATTTTAAGTAATTTTAAAGTGAGTGGTACTTGTAAGTACCTTCTTTCCATAAAAGGTTAAATGTCTTTAACCCGATTAAATAACTTATTTTTGAAACTGGATAAATATTTTTTAAAAAAAAACTATTAGTCGGATGTAAAAAAAAATATCCATTTAATTTCTTTTTTACGTAATTACTCTCTCTTCAAATTTGGCAGACATTTATTTGCACTTAAAATTTTTTTCTCTCTCCAGTAACATTTATTTAAAAGCAATTTTTAATATAAAGTTTTTAAGAAAATTTTGTGTGGAATAGTGATTGTGAAATAGGTCAAAAATATTGAAATATGTTGCAAAGTTTTAAATTGAAATCAACATTTATAAGAGAGGAATATCAAGTGTTTGACTTAACCCATTGAAGTATTTGAGTAGAACTTCACTTTAAGAGTTCATAAATTTATGCATATCATATACTAGTTCTAAAAACCACAAATGTTTTAAGTGTTTATCCTTTCATAATAAATGCTCTTAATATATACCATTAATAAATTATGTATTTCAGTTTCGAAACTGATTGTTTCGTTTATTTCACTAATTGAACCCTTTTTTCAATTAACATATTTATTCATAAATACCGCATAAATGCACTTAAGCAACTTAATTTTAGAATAGCACAAATGCTGGAAACAAAAATAGATTTATTTTATTCTATATTAGAGCATATTTCTAGCTAAATTAGAGCATGAGCTATCATGTATGCTATTAAACATCTTTTCCATTCTCACTCAATTTGTACTTAAGTGTTTTTGAAGACTCTTTCTTCTTGTTGTAACAAGATATATATATATATATATATATATATATATATATATATATATATCGTTTTTAATATTTCGTTTAATAAAAGTGCATATTGTTTAAATAATATCTATTTTGGCCATTCTGTTATTGCCTATAATTACACGAATTTCCTTGTAAGATTCCCGATACTAAATTCGAAACCGGATTTCCGGTTTTTGTAAATATAAAACCAAAAAACTCTGATGTTATAAATTTTATTAAAAAATCCTGATATCATTACCATGTAATTGGACAATATTTAGTTTTGTTTCAACATATTTCATATCCTTATACCTTCTTTGGTAATTACTTATAGTTATCTTTGTAACTATACAGTTTGCTTTTTATTCAAAATTAAATCAATGAATTTTGATTCTGTAAAACTATTTATAATTGTAAACATGAAATATTTTAGGTTAAAAAATATTTCTTTCACATAAATGAACTGTTGTCCTGAATGATTTCATCGTTTTGCACAACAGTTAAACATTCATCAATTTATTTTGATGCATTTATCTAAATATCTTATGTATTTAGAAATTAGGATAAGCAGAATAGAACTTGTAATTCAAACCAATAGTAACAAAATTTATGAGTATAATTAGATATTTAATACGTTCAGTTATTCAAACATATGATGTATTTTAAGAAAATGCTGCAAGTCAAAACATTTTTCTAAATGTCAAGAGGTCACAAAATATAAATTCTAAATAACTTACGTAATAAAATTGATAAAAATATTTAATATAATGCACTTTAAAATCCTTTTCCATTGACAGGAAAAGTATAAAATTAAAAAAAAACTTTTCATATAATGCTCTATTTTTTAATATTCTGAAAGCTGAAGGCGCCATATAAGAAAGTTGCGTTATTCTTTCAAAAACTTCGAAATATTGGAGGGAATAACTGAAGATAAATCTTGTAGCATGAAAATGTAGATATATAGGAAAAATTCTATTCAAAATTATATTTTACGAATCTTAATATTTTGAAGCATTTTTGCAACATTTCCGAAAGTAATGCTTTTTACATTTAACATTACTTTTCTATTAAGGTGATGTTATTTTCTCCAAATAACTTTTTAAATGAGAATTTTTTCAAATCATGGGTATAAGAATTGTTATTCATATTTTATTATCTTACTTTTAATTTCTGGAGCTAGATGTTTCAGACACATGTTTAAATATGCAAATTGAAATTTTATATGAGTATATATTTCACTATTTTTTTTTAAAAAAAATTATTGCATGAATGTAAAACGTTTAAGTATTATTTTTTGCAAACACAATGCTAAACATATATGAAGGTGCATTTTAAATCTTCTCGAAAAATTAAGCAAACCGAGATGTTTTTTATAATCTTTAAAACATTATTATGCAAAGATAACTAATTAATTTTCATTTCAAATTCTAATTGATAATTTTGTTAAAAATAATTAGAACTTCCCACAACTCAGCTGAAATGAAATACGAAAGTGATAACAGATTGAATAAACTGTGGTAAATACTTTGTGACTAATACTTGGTTTCTGATAACACATTTAAACATTAAACTAATTTGGCATGAAATGCATGAATTTTTAGGGATTTAATGGTACGATTCATAATAATATCTTTAATTTAATGATTTTGTTGCGACGCTGATTAGTACTGCTGTGTTATGTGGTGCTGCGCTGTTAAGCCTGGTATACTCCTATTGAAAGTTGCGCTAAGACGACATTGGAATGCCCGTAGATGTGAACTTTGTTAAGTCACAAAAAGTATGAGAGTACAAGTAAATCTGGAAGTCGATTGGTGGGAGATTACGTGTAGAGCATTGAAACTTGTAGTAGTGCCTCTCTAGTCTCTGTGAAGTTCCTCAGTGTATCGATGTAGGTTGAAAGTATTTCTAAGTGCCTGTTTCCCGCAGGGAAACTTTAAATCCCTATCTTTTTGCCTTTTAGCTGCATTTGTTCAGCTTTACCTTAATCTATTGTTGAATTTAATGATAATAAAAATTGATCTTAACTCAGTGCTTCTCAAACTTTCAATACTGGCGCCCCCCTTTTCGATCACAATTTTTTTCGCGCCCCCGCCCCTTATACATTAATAATGTACTGAATGCAATAATAATGCACTTTGACGCTAAAGTTACAATAGGCAATCTTAATTATAAACCATACAAATTAGTAACATAAGTATTAAATTTTGTATACTACTTTTAAGCAAAATAAATAAATAAATAAAATAATAGAATAATTATTATAATATTTTTCCTTTCTCTAATTTTTAAATTGAACATACTGCAAAATGTAGTAGCTGCTTAGAAGACAAATTATAGATATCTGCTAAATATAGAAAAAGAATTCAGAGGGTCAATTTCTAATAATAAGCATTCCTTATAAAAACTTTGCTTTCCAAGACAAACTCATGGACGTCATTAATACTTATTAAAATTGTTCTTAATTTAGTATTAATTAATTAGTTATAAAATATTCTGTGCAGCACTGATACACTAAATGTATACCGGCTGAAGTGCCCGCTCTTTGCACGAGTTCATTTATAAGAAAATAAAACATTATTGATATAATAGCTGAATTATATGGGAAGCAAAGCCAAGTGCTCGACAATGTTCACAAAAACGTAAAATGATTTTTTTAAAATTGTTGCTCAAATTATAATTAGTTTTAAGCGAATTGTAATTTTAAGCCTCACAGAATTAGTATTTATAATTGATGTTAAACACACAGGAATTTTTCCAGGGGGGGTCCGGGGTCGAAAGTTCACCAATCTTGTATCAGGTTCCTTTTGATTTTGTCGATTTTCGGGAACAAAACACAGCAAAAAATTAATTCTTGAATAAATAATTAGCATTAATTAATAAAATTAATCATTATTAACAAATACTTAACTAAATTTTGCGTACTATAAACTTAGAATTATAATCAATCGGAAAAAAATCAAGGGCTTTGGGGGAGGGGGTTCCGCCCCCCCTTGTGTGCGCCACTGATGTTAAATAATGAAAATAATAATATAAAATATCGATGAAGAATAATTGCATTATTTTTAATATTTAAAGCGAAAAGACTTCAACATGATTTAACCCGGGAGCAGGCGCGCACTCGATACGGTCGGGGTTATTGAGTCACCCCAATCCTTTTTTTGTATAATTATTTTATTGTACACGATGCAAATCATGATTCAAGTGAATAATTTAACTAAGAGAAAGTTTACTTACCTACTTTTAAGATTTTTTCAATTTTTCTTTGGTAATAAATAAACAGTTTTGCCAGAATTAACGATTTTGTAATCTGGGTGTCCCGCGCGACCACTTCCGGGTAAAAAGTATATTCATTATGATAATATGTATGTTACTGCTAAAAAAATTGTGTGAAACGTTTTTCGTTATGCTTTATACATTGAGAATATTTATAAAAATATGTGTTGGGCTAGTAATCCTTCATGTGCTTGTGTGTGTGTGTGTGTGCTCTCCGTGGTTTTCCAAATATCATAAAACTCTTTTGCATGAAAAAAAGCGCAACAGAGAACACATAAGAGAGGGGTCATAACTAACTGTACCAATAACTTAGAAGGTCAAAGAGATTACAGCTATAATGTGCAGTATTTCAAAAATAATGACAGTGATGAATTTTTTATGTTCCTAATGTTTTTCGATTCTGGGTCCGGGATCTGTTTTTTCTCTGAAAGAGTAGTATGTTAGGTTAAAAAAAGTGTAATAAAAAAATCTCTCATCACGGGATGACAGCAAATCCAATAAAAGGTTTTTTATTTGGTTATAGGATCAAAGATAGCTAATTAGGTATTAAAGAAGTTTTTATTTTTGATGGCTTAATATCGCCTATAAATTATATCAGAGTAAAAGTGCATTTTTTATTATGTCTGAAAGTATTTTGTTTTAATTCATTCCAGTAAACTAATTATTTTTTTAAATCTTTTATTTTCGATATGCTCGCACCCCCCTCGTAAGGTCATCGCGCCCCCCCAGGGGGGCGCGATGACCTTAGTTTGAGGCCTCGTTGGCCCCACAGTTTGAGAAGCACTGTCTTAACTCATTGCGGCCTTCATGGAAATGAACAAGCAGACAAGTTGGCCAAAGAGGCTTCGACGCTGCATCCACCTTGCCTTCCGATGCCTCTTCGAAACGCCAAGCAATTTCTCAGGTAAAAATTTCGATAGAAGAGAATTTCCACTCTTATATACCTGGCTGTTGGCCAATCTTGGTCTCTTCTGCTCGTTGGCTAAAGACGTGCTCAGCTTTCTGCCCTACCTAGGGTGGAGGGTGTGGCATATTTCAGAGTCATCATCGAACATGATTACCTGCAAGCCCATCTGTTTACGATTGAGCTGTATGATTCACCGCTCTACCCCCTCTGTAACTCCGGCCAAAGACTGGAGAGCATCTGTCCGATTGCTCCGCTCTTCTTCATGTTATCTCGCAAGACAACTGTGGAGTTTTCCTCTCTACTAGAGTGAAATATGCTTTATATTGGACTGCAAGACACTTTATGACCGAGAGGACGTTGGCTGGTGTAATTAAAAAATTATAATAGAAATTTAAATTTAAGCTAACTTTGTTAAAGAAAAAAATTACAGTTGATTTCAGGAAATTAAAATTGAACATACTAAAATGAGGACATTTAGTTGTAAATGTGGGTAGCATATAAAGAGTTCCTGGGTTTCTCCTTTAGATGTCTCTTTAAAGGTAAAATACGACACACTCACAAAAGGGACATGTGATGCAGAATCACTTCGGTTTGGATGTAGCCAGGATAACTATACCACTGTTCGTCCAAGTCCCTCTCTCGCGGTGCACTTATCAGTGGCTGGAGGGGGGACTGAGCCAGCCCTCTCACTGTCGGCAGGATTAAGGTTCAAAAGTTGACTTCAATTGAAAAATAAACGTTGGGATGTCCAGTCTGAAATACTTTAAAACACGAATCTACTTGACCGTTGAGACGTCTCTGGTTTCCTAACAGAAAATGGGTAATTTGGTGAAGAACACTGCATTTTTTGCAATTTTCTTGCTTACAACCAATGTATATACGTATTACGTGAAACCGTTTTTGCACTCAAAATACTACATAAAGCCAACTATTTAATTTTGTAGGTAAAAACTTGAGATTTATGAAAGGAATTTAAAATGCTACTCATGATTCACAATAAATAATGCACACACATGAAATTTGATTTATTACATCAAACTGTGTGTAAAAAAAAGTTGATATTGGTATTCTGTTAACATGGTTGATGTTCGTAAAATACATTTATTTAAATGCTTATTGAAAATATCTTAAGAAATGCACAAATTTTATATTCAGCATTTTTTTAAAAAAATAACTTTTGATACATGCATAAATAGCAATAAGTAGAAAAAAATTCTAGTTATTTAGCTCAATAAAAAAAAGAATCAGCATTTTAAAAAAAGATAAACTACTTACTTTTTCTTTTTGAGGTAAATCCTTTTATAGTATCCTATTACTTGTGGCACCATTATTTTAAAATGAAGATATGCGGATCTTTTTTTTTTTGTGCTTTTTATATTTTTTTAGTACATTTTAAGAAAAATATATCAAAAACAAAAAAGAAAAATGAAAGTATTATTACTAAAAGGGGACAAAATGGGTAAAAAGTTCCAAAAATTACTTAAACGGGCCCATTTTGTACAAAACGTTTAAGAGCACATTTTCAACTTTTATGTGTTGCTTTGCTATTCATTTTTGAAATGACCTTTAGGATATGAGATATTTTGTATTTTACTAAAAATACAGCATTTGATCTTAGTTATATGAAAATACATAAGAAAACAGTGATTATATTCACGTAAGGGGATGTAAATTTTGTAGTTAAACAGTTATTGATAAATCTGAAGGTTAAAACACTTCTACAGTTATATAGAACATGTACAAAATATTTCAATTGATTATTTTCAAAACTATATTTGAGCAGTTTTGGTTCCCGTTTGAGCAGTTCCAAAAAAATAATAATTACATTTCGATTAAAACGCATTTTAAAGTATGGTATCTTGCTTAAAGTTATGTCATCCGCTTCTACTAAAATACATGTAGTGCTTTTGGAATGTAAATAAAAACGGCCAATAATGTTTACATAACTCTGGACTTTTTGACTTAGAGTTTAAAATTTTGTGTGATTATAAAATATTATATAAAAACTTATTTAGACTGAAGGTATCCGACTACGTTCGAAACCGTGATTTTGCAAAAGCGTATAAATTGATAATATTTATGATATTCAGTATCACTTAGATTAGAAAATGTATATAAAATTGTTTTAAGAATAGTATTACAATAAAAGATTATTTAAGTATAATATTTTGACAAAAAATGAACATAGAATGACCCATTTTCAAATTATTCTCTTTTTGTGAAAAATGTTTCAATTATAATAATATTTGACCTGTATATATCTCAGACCTCTGTACAGAGAAAAACTAGAATTTTTAAATGTATGACTTAGAAATGGGTTTATCCATGTTTTACGACAACACAGGAGAGAAATTTTAAGAAAAAAATGCCGATAATTATTTTAATTGGTTGAAACTCTGAAAACAACGTGAATTTTTCAAAATTCATATTTGACCCTCTGTACAGAGGTCTGAGGTATATACAGGCAATATTTATTTTTATAATAAAAGCCTTTTTCACAAAAGGAGAACATTTCGAAACAGGTTATTCTAAGTAAATTTTTTGCCGAAATATTGTACTTAAACATTTTTTTTTCTGTCAAAATGTCCTTAAAACAATTTTATACATATATTTGAATCTAAGTGACACTAAATATCATGAAAAGTATCCATTTATGCGCTTTTCTAAAATCACGGTTCCGAACGCAGTCGAATATCTTCAGAAAATTTCATTTGAATTTTCGAACGACTTTTTTCAATTGAATTTTACTGCTTTGCCTTGCGAAGAAAATTTGTTCTCTTTTTAACAAAGATCTTAGCAAATGAGCTGTTTCCTTATTTTCTTGTTAAGTGTTTTTTCCATAAATCTTCAACAGGTTCTCATATAGGGGATTAGGTTTTGTGTTACACAGTGAGTGTGTACAAACGGAAATTTCATAAAATGGCTGTCTAAGTATTATATTTCTACAAAGTTACGTATATTATTATATTTCAGAACTTTTAAGATACTATCAATTTTTAGTCGGAATATAATCATCATTTTAACTTAGATATATTTCTTCATTGTTTTCTTAAATTTCCACAATTTCTTAAACTTTTATTTCATAGGTATACAAAAGGAACTTCATTTTAATAAAAATGTTATTTCTAATTGGAGGATCCAAAAAACTGTTATAAATTGAATATTCTACAAAAATTAACTTCAGATAAAAAAATTTTAAAAATTAAAAAACCTTTTGCAATTGTAACAGATTTATTTCAATTATTTTCTTAAAGATTGCCAGAAAGAATAATTTAACTTTGTACAGCAAGATTTGGATGGTGAAATTTAAAGGAAAAAAGTTATTGAAATTTATTTTGAGCTTATATATTTTGAAAGTTTGTTAGAACTTGACACAAAATTATTTCTTTTTACAACATGTTTTAAATTTGTATTTAATTTTCTTAAAAGAAAAAGTTGAAATATATTTCGTATTAATATATCCATGAGCAAATGAATTTGTAAAAAAAAGTAATATATTTGTTTTATGAATACAATACAAAAGGAAATAAGTACTTGAATATATATATATATATATATATATATATATATATATATATATATATATATATTTATAAAAAATTAATTCATTTCCAAAATTTTAACTATACAAATATGTTTCGATTTAAAAAACAAAAACTCATGTTTAAACTTTTTATTACTGAAAACTTTGCACAAGTTCAGAATGGGATTTTCGGATTAGAACATAATAATCCTCTACATTCGAACACAGGAATTAAATAATTTCCTGTTATTTTTTCCACACAATCGTATTGTGTTTCTATAAAATTTCAATAAATGAATTTTTATTACTCTTACATTTTAATCTTATGGTAGCATTCAGAAATTTTTCTACCACAATTTATACATTAAAATAAATTTTTATTCATATTTTAATTAAAATTCATTTTCTTTTCAAATCGAAATTAACAATAGATCAACCTGCAGCTTTTTTTGATTGTCTATTTTTTATTCAAAAGGTTCTTTATAAAATTTTGATTCTGTCTTGATATACATCGTTATACATTAGTTAATATGCATGTATATATATATGTTACCAGCAAAGAATGAAATCCGGCATTCTGTTCAATACCTAGGCATTGTATAGAATGCCTATTACTAGCCGGCAATGAATGAAATAATTCATATTTCATACATTTCCTAGGCATTCTATAGAATACCTAATGAGAAATCGGCAAAGTATTAAATACATTTCCGATTTGTTTCGAATATTAAGTGGCAAGACACGAGACTTTTAACTCAAGCCTCAGGCTCGGAATTTGTCCGTTGCGCTTTGTGATTTGCTTGGGAATTTCAAAATACTTAATTTTACTTAAATTTGTTCAACAAAAAATTTATTTTTTCCTTTGCTGCACATTCGTGCAACCAGCCCTGACTAAGCCCCTTATCGAAAATTCGTTGGGGGCCCATTTTGGAAAATAAGTAAAAACGATCGCATTGGTAAAATTTATTCGAAAGTGTCAAAATAAGTATACATAGACATATGTATTGAAAAACTCTATTACTTAAGAACCAGCTTATTGTCAGTTGTTTAATATGTACTTTTCTGGATTTTTTTTCTTTGGCAAACACATTTATAATAATATCCATAGCAAATGATTTTAGTTTTTCATGTCCATTTGTTTCTGTTGACAGTATTGTAAGTCCGAAAACCAATTTAGCCTATGAAAGCTATAAGATGATTTTTAATAATTTTTAGCTTAGAAAACTTTATAGCTGTTGTAGTTGTGTCAGTAAGGGTAAAAAGTTGTAGACATGCTATAAGGACATTCAGAAAACTGTAGGTGAGGCTATTGAAATTAATTAACGATAGTTCTATGAACTCCTTGATAGAATGATTTACTCAATTTCGGATTTCAAACAGCTTTTTGAAGTAATTAATTGTTCATAGATATTGTGTGTTAAGTATTTATAATGTTTCGTAGCTAGTTTTGTAGTTTTTTTTTTTTACTTTTTAGTTTGAAAAGAAGAAATGCCGGTTGAAAGATTTCGAAACTCTTGCTAGGATTAAGGAAACTAAAGTCCTTGTCCGATTTGAGATAATAACACATCCAAACAGCGATATTACATACACTTTGAAAAATGATTCCGAATCTGAAATTCACTCATCTTCAGATAACTCAACAAAAAAAAGTTCTCTTCTGTTTTGTTTCTGAAAGCATGGCATTACACCAGTGCTTCTCAAAGTTGCAGTACTCGTGACCCAATATTCAATCATTATTTTCATCACATCCCCCCCAAAGAAAACAATAACAATGTACTGAATTCAATAATACTATACTTTGACGCTAAAACTACGATACAACTTTAAACTCTTAAGCACTCTCCGTGTATATAAACGTCTCTCACCTTTTATTTCTCCAGACGTATATATACGTATTTCCAAAGTTCGATTTTTTCTGTGCACTGCTATCCGTAAAATTATTTCAAGACTTTAGAATGCAATAAAAGGACCTTGACAATGTTTGTGCAGGATTTACTTATTCCAGATTATTTTTGCTCCTTTATTTCTCTCCCCTTCCCCAATACATCCCATACGCGTGCCTACGTGGATAACGAGTGAATCGCGAAACTTATGATTGGCGGTCAAGGTTTAATTATAAACTGTACAAAAATTACCAAGATAAGTGTTAATTTTTGTTATAAATTATATATATGACCACCCCCTGGGGTCACTGATAATTAATAAACTTGATTTTAACATAGAATTGTTGTATTAATTATAAAATACATTGTGTAGCACTAATATATTTATAAGTATAATATATCAGTGTAAATGTGTATTTTATTTTTATTATGTCAGAATGTACTTTGTTTGTTTACTTTCAGTAAATTAATAATTTTTTAAATAATCTTTTGTTCTCGACTTTTCAATATGCTCGCCCCCCATGCAGGGATGTCACGCCCCCAAGGGGGCGCGCCCCACATTTTGAGAAACACTGCATTGCACCCAATTCATTTGCAAAATCTCCGGACTCTTTCAGTAAACAGATGAGTAAACTTTGAATTCTTATTAGTACCAGTCTGCTCAGACGCTTATTCAACAGAGTAATAGTTTTTGTAGGTCATTTCTATTCAAGCTGTAGGGTTATAGAAATAGAGTGTATGATTTCATACAACCAAGAAAAAAAATTATCCCACGCATTTTATAAAATCATACCTGTCTAATATAGTAATTATATCTTTATGCTTGTCACGATTACCTTTTTTTTAGTTAAAATTAAGTTAGGTTTACAAAATGCTTTCATTATTACTGAGTAACAAATCTAGCAAATGATTTTTAAAATATTATTAACTTTTATTGGATTTTAGCATAGCAGCCTAACATAGTCTTTTATATGGAAAATAGCGACTTCTACTTATCTCACACAGTATTAGGAAATCCTTTAAATAAAAGTAGCAGTAAATAATTTAATATTATTATTTCAAATACAATTAATTAATTGCCCTATGTATTGAGACAATACGTATGAATTTCTCATTTTGTTTTAATTTACTGAAACGTGTATAATATAAATTTCGGGATAAATGCATGGAATTTTTAAAATTACGTTCTTAATTTTTATAATACCAGGATTTAAATGAACGTAACTCCTTTTTAACTCTACAAATATATTATTTATTTCACATGGTTTTACACGATGTTTCATGTAACTTATCAACCGTTTAAAATAAAGTCGGAGGCAATATGAACTCTTTTGTACAAGGGGATTCACTACTAGACCGACAAGCCTGCAGGGTGTGTAGGGGATACATGCACAACATGAAATCACATAAGAATGCAAGATCGCCAATGCTGTTGTTGCGAGCTATGGTGCGAAGAAGTAGAGAAAAAGAAAAGAAACAGCAACACATTAATGAAACAGAAAATATTTTGTCGAAAGGTTATACTAAAACTGGTATTCGAAATTATGATCACAAGTCATTCAAAAGAACTGAAAGTGGTGTTGCGTGGAATTCCTTACGTTCTCGAAGATTCCTAGCATGTCACGTATCCTTCCTTTAGTTGCAGATATTCGAACGATGAGATCTTCAACTGAAGGAATGGACGTTTCATACACCAAACACTTCATGTAACCAGAACCAAATTCACGTCACCTTCTGTTCACACATGCAAAGGTCGAGTGATTTGGAACACCCCTGTTCAAGTAGTGCCACACAAGTTCACAAATGATGACTTCAGCAGGATCTGTTTCCCCAAAACCTTCCGTTCAGTGCAACCTACTAAAAGACTGCCTGGACGAAACTTCCAGTTTGTAAGGAATTCCATGCAGGGATACTGTCTGGCCAGCCAGATGAATTCTGAGCATAATTTCAAAGCCCTATTGTAGAGTACAGCCTTCCAATAAAAAAATGATGTGTTGTTGTTTCTATTCTTTTTCTCTTCTTTGTACCCTTGTTTGCAACTACGGTATTTGCGACCCTGCATTCCTATGTGATTCTCAGTCGTTTCTGTACTTCCTACACACTTTGCAAAGTTATCGGTCTGGAAGCGAATCACCCTGTATAGTATTAGAGAAATAATTATTTCCATTACAACCCTAATAAGTCAGAATTGTTGACTGTAGGAGAAAAAGATGTATCGGAAGACTCAAGGAGTGTTAAGGCATCCGAATACGTTCGGAACCGTGATTTTTCAAAAGCATATAAATGGATAATATTTATGATATTTAATGTCACTTGGATAAACCAATGTATATAAAATGGTTTTAAAAATATTATTACAATAAAAAGTTATTTATGTACACTATTTTGACAAATAATGTACATAGAATGACCAATTTTTAAAATCATCTCCTTTTCAGAAAAATGCTTCTATTATAATAATATTTTGCCTGTGTATAGCTAAGACCTCAGTACAGAGGCTCAACTAGAATTTTTGAAATACATAACTTAGAAGTGGGTTTATCCTTGTTTTACGACAGCAGAGGGGATACATTTTAAGAAAAAGACGTCGATAAGTATTTAAATTGGTTGTAACTCTAAAAATAATGTGAATTTTTCAAAAATCATAGTTGAGCCTCTATACAGAGGTCTCAGCTATATGCAGACAAAATATCATTATAATAGAAACATTTTTCACAAATAGAGAACATTTTGAAAAAAAAGTTATTTTAAGTTAATTTTTTGCCAATATATTGTATTTAAAAAATTCTTTTTTGTCAAAATATCTTTAAAACAATTTCATACGTGTATTCTAATCTAAGTGACGCTAAATATCATGAAATTATCCATTTATGCGCTTTTTTAAAATCACGGTTTCGAACGTAGTCGGATACTTTAGATTCGCACTATTTTATTTGCTGGGATGTACCCTTTTGTGTGACTTTTCACTTTATATTTCATGTAAAATCATTTTATGTTTATTTTTGGGTGTAACTAAATTTATTCTGATGCATGTTTAAATAAAATTACATTAAAGTTATTAAATCAAAAAAATTAAAAGGTACATAATTAACGTCGCACCTTCAGTGGGCAGCAGTAAAATTATCAAAAGTTGGCTGCGGGGATAAAATTGAGTTATTTTATGTACTACATAAAGCTCATTTGGCTATTGGACAAGGAAGAATATGATAGAATTCCGAAAGAACTTTCAACCAAATACAAAACCGTTACACTTTAATATATTGAACTGTACATCCACCTTTGTAAACCTTGTCAGAAAAAACAGAAAATTATCTAAAAAAAAGGCATTGTTGTGAAACCTGTAATTTGTTTTCCTAATACCAATATATGGGGACTTTTAATGAGTGGAAAACTGGACGATTTCTAATGACATCGAACTTTTGAAGGAATTTTTAAATCAAGTATACGTGAAATCACAATTAAATTTGTGCTCTAAGAACTTGCTTAGTATTAAACATATTTCTGACCACTAAATTCCTCTCCTGTCAGTTGAAATTGGGACAAGGATTCGTCAAATGTATGTGTAAAACAAAGTATAAAAATAAGAACTATTTTTGCGTGAAAAATGTAATAAAGTGTAATTCAAAATGTCATTCAAACCTACTATGTTGCAACGAGTAGGTTAATTTAAATTTCTTATTTTTTTACATGAAAATTTTGTTTTCCTTAATAAGAAAGACATAAATTTTGTTTCGTACAACTTTCATTTTGATTTTATGTAGAATTTTATAATGGTACTCTCATTATTTCTTCAGAATAACATTAGTATCTTTAGGAATGTGCATCATTGATATAATAGCCTTATCCTAACCTGTTTAAATACTTTTGCCTAAATAGCTATGGGCATTCTATAGAATGCCTAGGCATTTTATACAATGCCTAGTCAAAGTATGTAATAATTCTCCTATTTCATACTTTGCCTAAAAACGTCAGGCATTCTATAAAATTCCTCGGCATTCTGTAGAATGCCGGCAATTCATACTTCACCGGTGATATATATATGTATATATGGTGTGTGTGTGTGGTGTTTGAAAGTCAGTATCAGTAAAAAACAGTTCATTCAGCGAGCAGTCGATACATCTTTCTCTGAGAGAAAACGGCCGCCAAGTGAAGATTTTAATTGGGCTGAATACTTATGTCCAGTTAAATAACACTTTTTATTTTATGTTTTCGATTTGAAAGTGAAGGGTGGCATATGGAGGCTATAAAAATAATGAACTGAGATTTTAAAAGTGTTATGTTTGGAATATTGTTTATAATAAGTAATTAGGTGTTTAATTTAAATGTTTAGGGTGTAATCTTGCCAAAAGGATGAAAAAGCTTTCTGGTTGATACATCTCCCTTTATTATTTGAAGTAGAACATACACCAAAACACACAATATATAACACGCACTTAAAACTACTATGTATAACACATAACATACAATAATGGTTTCCATAGAGTTTTTCAAAGGTTTTTTTTTAAATTTTCAATTATCAAAATTTTCCCAATTTGAAACACAAGAGAATTTTTTTAGTCAAATTCTCTATGAACTCCTATAAGATAAAATAGCAATAGAGTTTTTGAAGTAAATTAACATCAGTAGTGACTTTATCCCACTGATTTCAGCTTTTAATTGCGTAAAGCATTACTCTAAAAGTATAGCCAATTAATCTTTAACTGAGAGTTTTGGAAGTCTGTTTTAAATATTTCATTAAAAGGAGAAAATAAATGGATTACTGGAACTTGAATGCTTTCAAACACAACTTGCAACGAAATAAACATCTTCCTTCTAAAATAAAAATAAAAATAAAAGGTAACGTAGCATTAAAACGTATATTAGCATCCTCATAAATATTTGAAAACTTGAATGTAAAATTAAGTGTTTTGTCCTTTAAGAACTTCAAAAGATTTGAGAATTTAACATCGGTTGCAAAATATATCTGCAAAAATAATATATTTTATATTTGAATAACTCCGAAATGCTATTTTGCGAAATAATTATGTCTCTAGTAATAGAAATATGTTCCCTTTCTTTCGTGTCTTCTATTTTCTATTTTTCAACATAAAGTTTTATTTGCTTTTTATTTTGGTGAAATACTTCGAACAAAATGCGTACATATCCTATAAGATTAATATGAATGTACTGTAAAATGAAATTCAAGTATTGGGAAACATGATCTTTTTTCTATTAATAGTAAACATGTATTTCTGCCAATATTGTTTTGTACCCGAATAATAAAGGTTTTTTGGTCTTGAAATCTACATAAAAAGCATTCGATAAAAGGTAAACGAGTTCAAAACAAAAAAAGTCTGTTCTTGCTAGATGCTTATTTTTTTCCTGCTTGGAATGAAATTCGATTTACAAATGCCAATGATAAGCATAGAGACAAATCGAGACAAACAATACATACCAAGCTTAATTTAATCATAAATGTATGCGTTTATATTAAACATATTATATATCTATCTATCTATGCATATCTATCTATATAATTAAATATCTTAATCCAATATAAATAATTGATTTAAAAAGCGTTTTGACTCCGAACTTTTTCTATATGAAAATAAGTTCATAATAATAATGTAACCACCAAATATTTTCCCTCCTTCAAACTATTTTTTTCTTAAGTAGATAGAAATAATATTTTTGTGAATATTTTTAATGAATTGAAACTATTCTTATTTTTGTAAGGTTTTTTATTTCTGTTTAATAGCTGTAAAGTATTTTATAATACATTATTTGAAATCTGCGTTTGAAACTTTTTATTTATAAATATATTAAAATATTGAACTGATTTTTTAATTAATTTAATTTTTGTAAAAATTTATTTAGCAATTTTTAATATGGAATATTTCACAATAATCATAAATATTAGACTTGAATTAAATTTTTCAGGAAAAATAATAATATAGAGATAATGAATATTAATGGTTGTTTTAAAATAAATGTTTTTAAAAAGTTAAAATACTAAAATGTTTGAATATAAGTTTAGTACATATATATGCACGAATTTGTTATCAAATCTATTGTTATATTTCGTATTCTATACAATCAGTTTATAAAATATAGAACAAAATTTATTAGTCATGAATGAATCACAGTTTATATATTTCAAGTACAGTCTTTCTATGTCAAGTGCATTAACGTCTTAACTGCTGATTAAAGGGTAAGGGGTTCACTTCCCAGTGCCACCGTTTTTCACGTAGGCACGCTTACAAAAATTATTGAGGGAGAGGTTAACAAATAAACACATTTTTTCCTCAGAAATCTTTTTCTCTTTCGCAAAAATTGTCAAATTCATTTTTCTGAATTCCAAAGCCTTTGGAATAGTTTAACTGATGACAGCTCAAAGAAAAGAAACGTATTTTAGGAAGACTTAGATATACGTTCGAGACACTTAATGCATTGGTTCAGCTAGACGGTTATATTCAACGGAGGCGGTAAGTTATTATGGTTTACATAAAATAAATCAAGACCATTTGAACATTATTATAATTTTTGGAAATGTGATGTTTTAAGAATGATTAAAAACATATTTAAACACTAAAATGTTAGCTTCATTTAACGTAATCTTAAAATTAAATTGATTATGCTATCGCTAACAATGCCTGTATCATATATTATTTTCTGATTAAAACAGAGAAGGTGAATATCTAAACTATTCAATTAGAAGCATAATAACGTAATTGTGCATATAATTCATAAAAATTCGGTGAAAATCTTCTTCGTGAAGCTTAAAACGAGCCAAGTATCCATTAAAAAAGCTGAGCCCTTTGACTGACTTGAAACTTCTACGACTGGGAAAAAAATTAACTATTTTCCAAAGACACACACTCACACACACTGAACACAGTGAACAAGGTTACGATTTAGACATATCTCATAGTTTGAGAAAATGCATTCTTCATAAAAGGTTTCTCAGATGGGCAAAGTGAACAGTATTACATTCTGTGAGTATGACAATTTATTGTCCCATCTGTACCAAATCCAATAGTCACTCAATTTATTTCTCTTCGATAATGAAACTAAAGTGCTTCTACATTCCATCTCTTCATCAGTTGTATCCCCGTGATATTTTTATTCTTTCTCATTAATGAAACCGAAACCTGCAGGGACATTTTGCATCGTTATATGAGTTAAAAGGATCTGATGATTTAATGGCTCAATGCAAAAGATATCTTCTGCCAAATGTTTTAGAGGTTAGACGGACATTGTCAAAGTGTGTCGTTGCCTAAGGGAATTATTTTGAAGGCATGTATGCTTCGAAATTTTAAATTATTCCAAGTAAATATTTATGCGTTAAGTTTCCAAACTTTTGAAAACTTTTTTTCTCGCCTTTTGCTTATGATTATTACTATTATTCCCACATTCCATTTTAGTTTATCAAGAGAATAATGTTCTTGATCCATGATGGATGACAATGTGAAAGAATGATAATTATTTGTTGATTACCCTTTTTTTAAAAAAAAGCAAGCATGTTTTTTTTTATTCCTTCATTCTCTCTATCATCCTTCAAGTGTTTTAATTTATTTTGCAATATCTTGAATGATTTTAAAATCTTGATTTATTTCAACCCAAGCACCTCCTTCCCGCTTTACATATATAATTATCACAAAGAAAATATATGCTGGTTTAGTAGTAAATAAACTCAATGGCGCAACAGCTGATGAGGGTCATGGCCTACCGTGCTCTTCTCAGTTTTCGCGACTTTGGGCACTCACTGAAGTGCATGAACAAATGTTCTAGTCAAGTGGTCAGTCCGACGTGAAACCTACAGTTTTTAGTTCCCAAGCAAGCTTGGTACTCATTTATCGACTCACTGAAGGGATGGACGCCTGAATCGAGCTTGTCCAGCCCTCAAGTTTGAGTCCCGGACCTGTGGCATGAAAGCGCAATACTCTACTTTCAGCCACTGGGCTTTAGTAGCAAATATGTCTCATAAATGACAAACAAATGAAATTCTGAAACCTAGATCCCAGAATATGAGACGGATTAAAAATATGAAAAGCCAATGGACAAAGGTGTAAAAATATTATGTATTCAAAATGCACTAAGTAAGTGTGTCCTTTACTTGGGACACACACACTGTTGTATATAACACTGTGTACTCAAATGTGTATATAAGACTTTAAAATTCTCCGTTCAGAGGAAACTTATACATAGTAGTCCAAGAAAAAATGATGAATATACAAGCAAATTTAATAATAAAGATTAGTTTAGCTTAAAAGTTATGTGTATTCGGACAATATGCTAATATGTATATATATATACATATAAAATTATAATGCAATAATTTTTATTAATTTCCTTTTTTTATCTTTGTTTTTCCATAGGTACTGCAGAGCATGACAGAATAGATGAATGTGTTGTCGACTTGGATACATACGTACAGTAGCTTGACATTATTTAATACTTTTTAAACTATTGTTTATTTAAACTTGTATTTTTGTTTGAAAAATAATTGTTCAGCTTTTTACTTTTATTTAAATGGAATTATTTTTAAGACTTGAAACTTAAACTGAAAACTTAATCTGAATTTTAAAGCTTTTTACATAACTTAAGTTTTATAGAAGGTAAATATTGAACATATATCCCTGAAATTATTTTCACGGTCAAAAAGTTCATTTCTTTTTAAAAAGAGTATTTAATTCCCTGAGATCCAATGGCCAAGTGGTGATGCATCGTGCTTCCCCACCACAGGTCCGGGATTCTATCCTCGGGCTGGGCAAGGTCGACACCTCCTTTTAACCCTTCAGTGGGCCGATAAATGAGTACCAAGCTTGCTTGGGGACTAAACACTGGGGTTTCGCTTTGGACTGATCACCTGATCGGGACATCTGCTCATGCATCTCTGCGCCCAAAGGTCACGCACACTGAGATGGACACAGTGGACCTTGGCACTCATTGGCTGTTGCACCACTCAGTTTAGCTTAAATAATTCTCTTGGTTTAAATTTTGACTCAAAATTTGTTTTTAGCCCAAAAGATAATCAGGCGACTTACAGTTTCACTTTGAATTTAGCAAGCTGATAGGAAAAATACTTGTATATGAATTACCGTTTTTGTTACCAAATATGTATCATTTTTGATTAAGTGAATCCTATATCTTTATTTATTTTGTGATCAATGAATTAAAAATGTGATGCATTTTGAATTAACCAAATATTGATATAATGAGGATAAAATTTACTATAGTGTAAAATGGTAAATAATTTAAATGATCTTTATCAACCTGAATCCGAATACTTTTTAATACATTGTTTGTTTTATACACGCACTTAATATTTTATTATTTTTTGTAGGATATGCAAATTGGACTTAATTTTTATAATAAGAGTATAAAAGCAGAAGATTATGATGGCATTTATGATTTAATAGACCACATTTTCTGTCAAGTAGACACTAAAACAAGGGTAAATTTTTGATTTTTCTTAAACATTAAATTATTCATTAGTCATTCATGTATGTAGATATTTTAAATGGAAACTTAAAGATAAATATATTTAAATTCATAATTTACTTTTAAATTAGAGTAAAATTGTCTAAAGAAAAAAAGTATATTAGCAATTAGCGCATAAAAATATTAATATACACTACTGGCTAATAAAATTGCTACACCAGGAAGAAATGCAGATAACAATATGATATTTATTAAACTAATATATTATACAGTGGGTGATCGGTTAACGAATAGATCGGTTAACGAACAAATCGGTTAAAGAACGCTTTCACGAAAGATTTTTGTGTTCGGATAATGAACACATATTCGGATAACAAACATTTTCAAGAAAGATTTTTTGGGTTTGGACAATGAACACATATTCGGAGGTGATCAAGGAGACACCCCTGAAATTATGGATGAAATTTTGACAACTGCTAGAGATCTGGAACTGAAGGTGAACGAGAGGATGACATAGAATAGCTCATAATGGGACATTAAAATGAACTGACGATAGAAGAATTCCAAGAAATTTTGAATCAAGAACACCAAGAAACAAAGCGAAATGTGTCTCTATCTGAACAAGAGGAAGACGAAAGAGGACCAATGCCGACATCTGCCATTAAAGATCTTTTGAAAAAGGGAAGGGCTATCAGAATGGCACCCAAACCAAGCAGATGTCAGTAGGGTTGGGAATCTTTACAACAACAATGGTATTAATTACTTCCGGAAAATCCTGAAAAAGAGAGAAAAGCAATCGACATTGGACATGTTCTTCAACGCCATATAAACAAAAAATGAAAAGGACTGATTAATATGCAAGACTATATATATATATATATATATATAATTTTTTTAAAAACTTACAAAGAAATTACACATTTTTTAAAATTTAATTTTTAGGGTCTCCAGAACGAATTAATTGATTTCACATAGAAATCTGTGTTGAATCGTTGATCTGTTAACGAACAATTAGGATAGCGAACATAGTCTTGGAACGGATTATATTCGTTAACCGATCACCCATTGTACTAGAAATAACAAAGGATTAAATTTTTAAGATATTTGGGTGTATCAGTACCCAGTACCCAGAACAATCACCTGTGGCAGTAATAACAAAATTTATAGGACTGGGCATTGATTTAAACAGAGATTGGATGTCCTGTACAGGTACAGATACCCATGCAGCTTCAACACTTGCCACAGCTCATCAACTGTAGTGACTGGCGTATGGCAGTCACTCGGCAACCATCGCCCAGAAGTTTTCTATTTTCGAAAGATCTGGTGAACGTGCATGTCAGGGCAACAGTCTAACATTTTCTGTATCAAGGAAGGTCCGTACAATACGGGCAACGTGCGGTCATGCATTATCCTGCTGAAACGTTGGGTTTGGTAGGGTTCAAATAAAGAGTAGAGCCACGCGTGTCGTAATACACCAGAAATGTAACGTACACTGTTGAAAGTGCCGTCAATGCGGACGAAAGGTAAGTTAGACATTTATCCAATAGCATTTCATGACATTACTCCAGGTGATAGGCCAGTATGACGATGCCGAATGCACGCTGCCCATGTGCGCTTACCTCGAAACCGCAAAACACGGATGGGATCATCTTGATGCTGTAAACAGAGCGTGGATTCATCTGAAAAAATGATGTCTCACTATTAGTGCTCCTGTTCGTCGTAGATCACACTATGTAAGACTCTTCTGTCTGTGATGTAGCGTCAACGGAGCCGCAGCCATGGTCTCCCAGCTGAAAGTCCATGCTGCAGCAAACGTCATCGAACTGTTCGTGCAGACACTCGTTGTCTTGTAAACGACCCCGATTCTTGTCTCAAGGCTCTTGACGTGTCTGTACAACCCATCAAAGTGATGCAAGGTAACATGCCTATATTCTCAACTGCTAGTGATAAGAAACCGTTAAGATCCAGCAATGCGCCCCGCATTAACGTCCTGAACCCATCGATTCCTTATTCTGCCAATTATCATTGGATCTCGACCGACGCTAGCAGCAATCCTGCGATATGACAAACCAGAATCACTTTATGCTTCAATTTGACCTTTATCAAAGTCAGAAACGTGCTGGTACGCATCTCTACATTTTACACGAGGCACCACAAAAACTTTTCACCAGGCAACAACGTTTAAATGCAATTTGCGTATGATAAACCGGCTGAGCAATTCCTCAATTAACACACTGTAGGTGTCACTATTGGCTCCTGCTTTGTCCGAATGCACCGAAACGCTAATCCGTTGCATATCACAGCATCTTCTTGTCCTTGAAATTTCCAGTCTGTAGCATGTAGTCTTCTTGGTGGAGCAATTTTAATGGCCAGTAGTATAATACTATTTTCTTTAATTGGATATACCATTTAAATTATTTAAACAATGAATTTCATTATTTTGTTTGATATAAGTGCTTATCCTCAGTAAAACATTGGAAAAGAAAAAAAAAGAATAACAATTTTTTTTTTATAAATGGGAAATGCAATGCATTTTTTTAAAAAAAATGTGTTGTATTTATAAAATTCAATATTTATAAAAGAGGAATATGTCATTTGTGCACTGTAAAATAAATAGGGAATCTTTTAATGCAATATTTAATGTTTATAAATAGCATTTATATTTTCGGACTCTTCTAAATCTTGAATTGTATTAGTTTTACATCTATTATTCTCATCTTTTAGAAAAAGCTTCTTTTTGTTTAACAGTGAGTTCTTTGAAGGCTCGTTAATTTACGCAAAATGAACTCCTGCTTGAATTACAAAATTCGTTTTTCTTTATGATAAAGAACACTGCTTATCTCCATTATTTTTAAAACAATAGATTATTCGAGGTTTGGGGCTTAAGTCATGGTATCTTTTTTTTTCTTGTATATACACTCAGGAACATTGAAAATAGCGACCCAAGAAGAAAGCATCGGATTGAAATGAAATTAAATACACATAATGACACATATGAGAGATTAGCTTGATCTCAAAAACAAGACAATTAAACGAATACAGGGTGTGCAACGACACAAATACTGGGCAACTTCAATGGCGCGTTGGGCCACCTCCAGCTGCAATACATGCCGCCACACGGCCCGGCATTGAGTTTATTAGACACCTTTTGTTGTCCTGAGGCAGATGGGCCCACAAATCTTGAACAGCCAACTTTAATCATGCACAGAGTGAGACGATGGCATTTGCCGTTTTAACTGATTCCACGCGTGCTCTACAGGGGACAAATCGGGAGCGAGTCGGCAATGGAAGAGTCTGAAAATGACGTAGGAAGTTTTGAGAGACTCTTGCTGTATGTGGACGAGCATTATCTTGGAGGAAAAGTGCCCCTGGGAGACTATTTAGGAAAGGTCCTACATGGGGTCGAAGAATATCATCAACGTAATGTTGGCCCGTGAAGGCTCCACGCATCACAATTAAAGTGAACGGGCTATCATAGGCTATGCCCGCCCCAGACGATTACAACAGCTGTAAGGGCAGAGTGACGTAGAACAGTGTGGGGAATTGTACCTCTCACCAGGGCGCCTCTACACCCGTACACGGTTATCATCTGTCCCCAAAACAAACACGGATTCATCACTAAACACAACCTTTTGCCAATATGTGATATTCCACATTGATCTGTCTTGGCACCACTGTAGACGCACTTGCCGATGTCCCGGTGTTAAAGAGAGTGGATGGAAAGCGTGCTTGGATTTAAGATTTGCTTCTGCAAGGTGTCTGGAAATTGTTTGTGGAACAATTGCTACACCTACGTCTACTCGTATCGTTGAACGAGTCACTGTGGGATCCACAAGTGCTCCTCGTGGTCTTCCTGGTCGTTCAGACCCTGTTTTCGCGCGTGGGTACCTTTTCCTGTCCACTGCTCCCAACAATTTCTAACGGCACACTCCGAATAATTCACCTGGCTAGCAACACTGCGCGTCGACCAGCCTGCAGTTTTCATCCCGATGATCAGGGCTCTCTCAAACTCGCTTAACTGTGAGAAATGTCTTCTAGCACGTTTACCTGGCATGTATCGCTTACCAAAGTCTTCCTACAATCGGCGGGTAATCGTCGTGTTTGTGAATCTTCGAATTTGCGCTGGCTGCCGCCACCTCGGCATGTATGAGCATGCGTATTGGCACAAAACTTAGATCATTTGCATATCACATTACGCTGTACTTATTTGTAAAGTTTCGCGATTGTACTTAGCTTCCTTCTTGGGTCGCTTTTTTCAATGTTCCTGAGTGTATGTGAATGGATCACAAATGTATATGTGTCGTGTGGAAGTTCTGCTGGCACGATGTTTATACAAAAGAACAGATGGCTCTGTGAAAGTTGGTAGTAGCGCAGCGAGGGATATGAAATCAGTCAGTTGGTGAGTGTCGTGTGATGGAAGTAACCCACGTTGAGCTGCGTTTTTACATTAGAATAGCCCTTCTCCGAGGGAAAAATGCGATGGAATATCATAGTGAATTAGTGGAAGCTCCTGGAAATAATACCTTATCATACCGTACAGTAGCACGGAGGGTGTACTGTGTTGTCATTCTTTTGAAGCGTGAAGACTATATTGCCCTGTACACTACCCTTATAAATTAGTGTGTTAAGATATTTCAGTGCTATTTATTGTCCACACAAGTAGTTAACACCTTGTCCTTTCTTCTGTATATGTCACATTTTTCAACCGGACTGGTATCTTCGAGAAAAACATCAGTTGCCATGACTTTTGCCCCAACCCTCGTACATGAATTTACCAATTATTCAGCTTAAAATGCGACTAGAGTTAATAGTTATTCAGAAAAGGACATTTTTTATGATAGTAGATAATTTGATCGAATAATTTTAACAAGTTTCATAAGTATAGTCTGAAACACAAGAAAATTTTTTATGAGAGTTTAATTACACACCTTTGTTTATATATATATATAATCAGTAATATATAGTTATGTATGACATACAGCTATAAATCTTAATATTCAAAACATAAATAGAAGAATAATCAGATAGTTTTGGTAAGAACGGTAAGAGTTTTAGTGATAATATTTATAAATAATTAAAGTTTTGCCTCAAGGTGGTCCTGCTAGCTATAGTTCAGTTAGTTTATGTTTACATTTTTATAAAAATAATTATATATTAATAATGACTTTTATATTTTTAGCAGAGCAAATGACTTCATTTTTTACGAAGAATGATCAATATTACCCACAATATTTATTTTTATACTAACCACTTTAATCTAGCTATAACTAACAATAACCTTTTAAATTAGTTTCCTTCATGTATTATTGTATATTATGGACAATAAAGAGCATAGTACTAATTATGTTAAAACATATGCATTTGATTTTAGTATTATTAAATTTTCCTTATGAAATTCGGGTACTTAGCAGCTTGTATTTCTGTATACTTTTTATATTATTAGGTTCTAACATGTAAAATATATGATTTCTACCTGTGCGTTTATGAGAGTTTTATCCCAATATGACTTCTTTTATATATTCATTCATTATATATCCTTTTAAAGATAAGACCTTTCACTATATCATTTGATATATTGTAAATACATATACTGTAATTTCTATCTTGTTTTATATGTTTACTCATATAATCAATTCTCAGGGTTTTAGAGTATTATTTTTGTATGTGTGGAAGAGTTATTATAATGTTACAACAGCAGCACAAACCATCAATACCGCATTCGGAGATGGCTCAGTAAACAAACATACCATTTGACATTTATATGCTAAGTTCGAATCTGGTGATGATAGTTTCACAAATGTTTCCCTGGCAGGCTGGAGACAGTAGTGGACAACATATTCCTATGAGTGATTGTAGAACAAAATCTCAGCAATATTGGTAGAGATTAAGCAAAAGAACTAAGCATAACTCCTACAACCATTTCTTGTCTCCTAAAAACGATTGGCAAAGTTAAAGAAATGTGTAAATGGGTTCCTCGTGAATTGAATGAGAATAAAGAAAAAAAATTGAATCAACTTCTACCCTTCTTCTTTACAACCAAAACGATCCGCTTCTAAATCGAATTTTAACGCGTGACTAAAAGTGGATTTAAAAGTTCAGCGCAGTGGTTGGATGCCGAAAAAGCTTCACAATACTTCTCGGAATCAAAACTTCAACAAAAGAAAGTTATGGTGGTGCTCAGCCGCTTTGATCCAACACATCCATCACGAAACCATCACCATCAATTGAAACCATCACAGCTGATACGTATTGTAATGGAATTGACAAATTGTACAAGAAACTTGCACATAAACAGATAGCATAGGTAAATAAAAAAGTCCCAGTTCTTTTCCATGATAGTGCAAGACTGCGTGTTCCAATGATTACTCGTCGAAAATTGTATATTTTAGACTATGATAGTCTAAACCATCCACTCTATTCTCCTGAACTCTCACCTACGGATTATCTCTTATCAAACTTCTGGAGAGCTTCCTAAAGGGGAAATGCTGCAGAAACCAGAGGGATGCCGAAACGGTGTTCAATGCATTTGTTGCCTCCAAAATTATAGAATTGTATGATACCGGTATAAAATAACTTGTTGCCCGTTGTCAAAAGCGCGTGAAGCTAATGAGTTTTATTTTGATCATTAAAGTTTGTTACACAAAACGATATACTTATTTAAAATAGACTGAATAAATCGGACATTTCATATGTTACAACCCAGTATTTTTACTTTTATATATTTATATTTCAAAGATAATGCTATTTTATTTCTTTTTATATTATTATTCTTTTAACTATAATATTATTCAATTTTGTCTGCATACAGTCACAAGCTGCGCCGCGTATTAAATGAATTTAAATATATTTTAATTTATAATTGCCTTGTTCTGTATGATTGATATCCTTTTCATTCCGAAATTTTCCTATGGAATAATTTATTTTTTTTATTAAAAGATTTATTTATAATTGTGAGTTTGAGCGCGTGAAGATTTTTTTTCTTTGACGAGGAATATTTTGTGAAACTAAAAATGTTTGCTTATAATAGTTAATTAAAACTTACCAGGAAAGGCTGATGGGGGTAATAAATTATGCTCATTTCTAGCTAAAAAAATTGGGATCTGTAAATAAAATCTTTATACTAGTTTCGGATTTATTGTACATTTGTAAAAGTCTCCAACGTTTTAAAAAGTATAACTTAAAAGAAAAAAGAAACTTTTTTAAAAACAAGCGTTTATTTAAGGTATCCGACTACTTGCGAAAACTTTTTTTTAAAAAAAATGGATATATGGAGATTTTTTTGTTGTTTTTAAATTTATTTAATGCATTTTAAGAAAAAAAGGCTAAAATTACGAAGAGAAAATAAATTATTACAACTAAAATGAGAAAAATTGGGTAAAAATTGACAAAAAATTTAAGAAATGGGGCCCACTCTGTATAAACAGTAAATGAACAAATTCTCCATTTTTCAATTTTGATCTATTACTTTGCTACTCCTTTTTGAAATACCCTTCAGAATAAGAGGTATTTTAATTTTTACAAAACACTAGAGCCCTTTATCTTAGTTATTATATGAAATTGCTTAGAAAAACAGTGATTATTTTCACATAAAGATTGTAACTTTTGTAAAAAAACAATGATTGATAAATCTGAAGGTTAAAACCCTTTTTTACTGTTATATAGAACATAAACAAAAAAATTCAGCAAATTGTTTTAAAAAAACTTTTTGAGCAATCACTGTCCACGTTTGAACTTTTCGAAAAAAAAACAACACATTTCAAGTAAAGCGTATTTTAAAGTTTGACAACTTATGTAAAGTTATGACATCTGCTTTTGCTAAAACACTTGTAGTTTTTGTTCTAGTGAATGGAAAATAAAAAACTTGGTATTTTTATAAAGCTAATAGGATGACCTATAAAATAAACTCATACAAAATAATTGTCAATTTTTTAAAGAAAAATCAGAATTTTAGGGTAGTCGGATGCTTTGAATGCGCTAAAAAGAATAAAAGTTGGAAACTTTCGTTTTATTTAGGGTTTTAGCAATTTTTAAAAATTTACTGTTAATTTTCAGTTTTTAAAATAACTTCCGCAATAAGAATAATATATTCTGTAAATTCAGCTTCAGGCACCAAGAAAGAATTCGAAATATGATTTTTAAAATTCTCTTATGTCTTCAATTTGAGGCCGACTTTTTTCGGTTCCCGGCAACCTGGAACCCTTCTTTGACTCCAGAGCCACGAAACTACGTACGTAGACTGGACTTGACCGATGCTATCGATAGGTTGTCTTTATGTAAATTCATGTAAGTTGTGAAGTTATGGGGATCCTTTTTCGAAATCAGGGCCCACCACTTGAAGGGTCCGGCTTCAAGACTAAAATTTAAAAATTATATTTTTATAATCTACCCTGCGAGACCTTTCTAAAAATGTAACACTTAAGTGAATAACGACGTAAATTTTGAAACTATTAGCGAAATCCGATGAAAAAAAAAACTTTTCTTTTCGGATATGGGAGTGGTGGTGGTGGTGGGGGGGTTACACCAGAGCTTAGAAAATTCAATCGTATACGCAACCTGACCAGTTCTATCTAGAGATATTTTTTGTATCAAAATTCGTGTAAAGTTAGAGGTGCTAGTTCCGATAAGGAACCCCCTTTTGTAGGAACCTCTTTAAGGCTAGCGCCTAGAAAATGCATTGTCATTCAAACTAAACGAGTAAACAAAATTTCAGCTTAAGAGGTTGAAGAATCAGCTTAAAAATTGAGTTGCAAGATTCCACCTGAACAAATTACATTGCAAGTTAAATAAAAGTTTGTAATAATAATAATAATAAATGAAAATAATTTAACAATTATTCCCGCTCAATTATTAAAAAATATGTAAATATATTTTGTTAATATGTAAAAGAGATGGTGAAATGTCCCCTGTCAGGTTTGTTGCTACTTAGAGTATTTCCCTATTTATATTTTAAGTTCACATACAATTGAAAATCATCCAACAGAAGTTCAACTATGCAAAACAACAATTTTTTTTCTTAAAATAAATGTTAATTATGATTGTTTTTATACTTCGATAACATTAATTTTCTTAAAATATTGTTATTTAAATTTCAGAAAGAAGTGTTTGATAAATTAGCACAAGGAGCTGTGGAAATATATTCAGTAAGTTCATATTCAAGGTATTTTATTAATAAAGCTTTTTAAAGCGCTCAATTGCATGAATCGTATGCTCCATTTTCATGTTATACTCATGTTGCAATTATTTGATATTGTTTTTAGATGGGTTGTGAGCGTAGATACCGCAAATCAGCTTGTGATCACTTCTCAGTCTTGGTGGTAAGTAAATCATTTTGCTATAATTTTTTAAAAGTACTTAAAATGGGGTTTGCAGTATTCATGGTGGTCGGATTGAAAAACATTTGTAATTATTTTAATAAATATGTGGTATAAATAAACTTCGATTATATAATGAAAGGGGGATTTTTGTGTTGAGCATGAGAAGACATCAACGTGTATTGAAGGTTGCTTTTACATTTATATTACTTGAAATTTGGATTTTTCTAACACGTATAAGTATAATATATCAATATGTTACTTTTATTTCTCATTTTAAAGTCAGTAAGAAATTAATTTTTGTTCATCCCTTAATTGCGTATTACAGTGTTTTTCAAACTGAGGGTTGCACCCCCTTTGGGGGCGTGATAACTCTACAAGGGGGGGGAGGCGAGCATACTGAAAAGTTCAAAACAAAGGATTATTTAAAAAATATTATTAATTTACTGGAGGTAAATAAACAAAATACAATCTGAGGTAAAAAAATATAAAATACACATCTACATTGATATAATACGCTTGTAAATGTATCAGTTCTCCACAATATATTTTATAATTAATGTAACAATATTAAGTAAAGAACAATTTAATAATTATCATTGACCCCATGGGCTTGTCATTTATAAAACTTTTAAAAAAATAACACTTATTTTGATAATTTGTATGGATTATAATTAATCCCTTAAATACCAATTAAAAATTACGTGATTCGCTTTCCAATGCCACCGTTTTTCACGTAGGTGTACATGTGTGAAGTATTGGGAGGGGGCAATGAAAAGTAATAAATAGAGTTAAATCTTTTCTGAAATAAATAAATCTTTCTCAAACATTGTCAAGATCTTTTTACTGCATTCCAAAACCTTTGGAATAATTTTATGGATAGCAATGCAGAGAAGATCGTACTTCGAAAAGACGCATATACACGTCCGAGGCAATTAATGCTTTGGCTACGGGAGGCGTTTATATAGGCCGGTGACACTTAAGAGTTAAAATTCGTACTGTAGGTTTAGCGTCAAATAATAGTATTATTGAATTCTATACATGGTTATTGTATGGAGTCGGAGGGGAGGGGGGTGTAATGAAAATTATGATTGAATATTGGATCGCAATTATTAAAAGTTTGAGAAGCACTGGCCTATTAAATGGTACGCGATGTGGTCCCCGGTGCCACCATTTTTCTTATAGGAGAGCGTATGAGGCCCATTGAGGGAAAAAGAAAAGGAATAACTATAATTTCATTTTGTTCTGAAATAATACGTAAATCTTTCGCAAATATTATCATTTTTTTCTTTTTTTTTGTGGGGAGGATTTCAAAGTCTTTGGAATAGTTTTATTGATAGCAACGCAAAGAAAAGAATCTTATTACGGAAGGTCGTATATATCCGACTGCGCCATTCAGCACACTATTAGAGTTAAACTGATATATTCGCCTCTGGCATTTAAAGTGTTAAATGTAATTTTTGAAGTAGTTTATATATACACACAGTGTATAACTTAAGAAGATTGGTACAAGTATTTGGAAGCAAACCACAAGAGTAAACAAGCATTTTAACCACTTATCTAGGACATTATGATTTAGTGTATTTTTTCATGCATTATTTTACTTGAATCAAAATTAAGGGATATACATAAATAAAACACTCAAGTTTGAGAAATTCAATCCATTAGAGCTAATTAATTGAATCGGCCCTTTAATGTACCATCAGTCCATAAAGGTTTAAAATATTATCATTATTCGAAAAAGACCGAATGACTTTTTTTAAATCTATTTTAACTCTTAAATGTATTAAATATCCAGAGAACACTAATATTTTACATCATAAAATATTTGTTTTAAAATATTGTTAAATTTCAAAAAATTATTTACTTTTTTTACGCACAAACTTAATTTGAAGATATTAAAAAAAACTGTTTTATTTTTTTATTTCTACACAAAAGTTCATTACATGTTGTACATTTTGAGTGAGGATTTAATTGAAGGTTTTAAAAACACTGCATCCTGGGTTAGGAAGTACTAAATCTTCTTAATATGAACGGCTGCACCTTTTGTCTTTTTCAGCCTTTTGATCGTCATCTTAAGAAACTAATGAAAATTCCAGCATGTTATTTGCTGGGATTTTTTTCATCTGAAAAATCATCTGTTAGTACATTACGATTTCAGAGTGTGGGTACTTTCATAAATCCAAAATCTCTGAAAGACTGAAATTCTTTTTTCCAGATTTTATTAGGAAAGGAAATAATAATAATAATAATAGCGCCTTCAGCCAGAAAAAAAAAGCATGCATATTGCACTATAATGATAACTATAAAACACAACAAAAATAAAAATAAACCACACGGCCGAAAATAAAAACTAAGTTCTTGCTCTAACATCCAGTGCCACAAAGTTATTCATCTGTAAAATTAGTTATATAAACTGTTCGGACAGTCTTCGCAATCCGATCAAACTATCAGCTTAAAACGTATAAAACTATTTGCCTTCCTCACAAAAATACTCATCATAGAACCCGTTTTGCTATATATTATGGAAGAGTGAATTTTTCAAAGAATATTCCTGCTAATTATCGTCAGAGTATTCGCAAAAATGGTTATTCTAACTTAATTTTAAAGTGAGTGGTACTTATAAGTACCGTCGGTAGAAAACTTTTTTTAAAAACTTTTTGTATATAAATATACGGAGATAAAATGTTGGAGCCATATGATAAGCGCACCGGAAAAACTGAAACGTAAGCATACGAATGAGACGTGATTAGGTAGAATTATTATAACAGCGCAGTAAAATTGAAAAATTACTATCAATTACAAGATCGCTTTTCAAAGGTATGACCACACACACATATATACACAAATTTGGAACTCTTGACAGTTCTGTGAAGGATTTAAAGAACCCTAGACTTGAATGAGAGCTCAAAATGTTTATTGAATATATCATACTATACGTAATTTTTTATACAAAAACAAAAAATTATATTTAATCGTCTTCTTAAAACTTATTTATTTTTTACCATAATTGTTCTTTGAATATGATTAATATTGTTTAAAATACAAGAATGTGAATATCACAGTTTTATCATTTCTCTTATAAGGTTTATTTTGTACTTCAGATTTAAAACAATTTGAATTTCATAATTTATTTTAATCATTCTCATACGCATAAAAAACTATGAAAATGATATAGTTTTAAAATTTTTAAAATTGCGTAGTATCTAAAAAAAAGTAAATGACATCAATAGTGTATCAAAGGATTAAAAATATTATGCTTCGAAATATTGTACTTTTGTTTCGCTTATTCTAAAAACAATTTGCGCAATGGTTATCGATATTTAACTTGTAAAATGAGATTTCCTTGTTTAACATGCCAGTTTTAGAAAATATAGAAACTCGTTTGCATAAAATATGATTAAAATGTTTTTTTTAAATTTAATCATTAAGTTCTATAATATTCCTTCCTTAGTAAAATTATTAATAATTCTAGCTAATTTATTATTGCTTATATATATTATTTTTCCTCGTTCTGATGATTACGACGAAAACTAGTAATGACTTATGTTTTCTCTGTACGGAGTGTCCCCAAAATAGTGCCGGAACTCTACACAGTCAAGTTCCTCGTTGTTAGTACATAAAAATGCCCATAGAATTATACCTGTATGATCCATACAGGTACAATTCTGTAAGATCTATATAGTAAATTAAAATGCATGTGATGAATGCATGGTGGTTAGTGAATATGACATAATCCGTTCACTGGATAAGGCATTTATCATTATACATCAGCTATGAATTTTACACATTTGATTTCTCACAACATTTAACACTATACTGTCCGTCGGTGTCGATTGCACACCGGGGCGTGTTTAGTTTGTTCTCAATCCCGCATTTTTGCAGGGATTTTGAAACATTTTCTTGACTTTTTAATATTTCCCATGGAGATTATACTGAAAACGTTTTGAGGTTCTAGGTCAGGGTTGGCGAACCAGTGGCCCGCATGCCATTGATGGCCTACGACACAAAATTTTTGACACACCAGTGATCAAAATGGCTTACATTTAACTACAAAATAACAAACTTTACTATGAAGTATTACGAAACTCGAATGATCGGTCGTGGGGTAGCGGAAGTACTGTTTGTTATCGTCTTGCCTTAGTTACTTCGTGGGCTACAATTGGTTATAATGCAAAATTTGTCTACACTTAGCATTGGCAATGTCGTTGACACAATTGTGTTTTAAAATATATTTTTTGTTATAGTTACGATTTTTCACTGTTATTTAACATGGCGAGTTCAGAAAAAGAACTAAAAGTGCAAAAAAGTAAGTGTAGTAGTGAATTTCAAACTTGATGAATCTAGAAAAAAGGCATTTTTAGTAAAGGCAACAAAGCGGTGTTTATGTTCTTGAACAGGGGTATATAGAACATCGTCGGTAAAAGGGCATTTTGAAACGAATCCCTAATCCTCTTGTCAAAAACGCCAAACACAGCAAAACTAATTAATTGCTTAGAAACCATTTGGTGGATTACTCCACTTCAGTTACTAAAAGTAACATTTTAAAAACCTAATATAAGTAATTTGTCATCCAATCTGCAACGTTAGAAGTCACACTAATGTGGCTTTATAATTTTAACTATACGTATAACTAAAGCTTTTAGAACTATACTGTGCAAAAGGTATTTTTTCGAAGTAAATAAAAAGTTTTGAGTTGCTAGTACTTAGCTTTATTATTTGCCCAATAATCACAAGTCAGATTTATTTGACGGCACTTCTATACCTCTTTAAATACTTCTTTAGAAAAAGAAATGCCCCGCTGATCTATAAAGGTCTGCTATCCCTGTTCTAGGTTAATGTGAAGAGATTTCACATGTAAATGTACTTATAAGGTCTGCTGGTGTCGTTGCGTCACCACTGTAATTTCACATTATAAACAGTTGCCGTTCAGCAAAAGATAGTCCCCTAAGAAGATACCATTAGTAAAACAAACTTCCAAAAGTAATATCGCCCATTTATTTGAACTTCAATTGATAGTTATTGGGTTCACAGCGAAAATGATTCAGTTATACTAAAATCGTTGTTTTGGTCCATAGCATTTGCTTATCTGCTCTTACGTTCAAATTACGTAAATGCAAGTAATTTGAAAAATCTGGTAAACAGGGAATTTCAAGGAATTACAAATTAACTCAAACGCAAGAAACTATGAAATTAAAGAGTGGAATGAAAAATGTAACTTAAAAATGTATGTTTCTTGCATGAAAAAAATATACTAAAATGTACACAGGAAAAATTGAGTATCACTGTATTCATTGCAAATGAGGTATATACAAAACATTATGCATAAGAACAATTAATAATGTCGAAAAAACTCACATTCTCACGTTCTATTTTGCTTATTATACCAATATTTATGAATATTGTTGTTTATTCCCTTTTACAAGATGAATTAATTTGTTTTGTTACAGTTTTTTATGATATAAAGGGTCATAACGTATGATCATTACATGGAATAATATTAAAATGTCTTAAAATAAATACTTATGAACAATACTCTAGCAAGTCTTTAGTTATTACAATTATTTTATATATTTTATATCTCGGAGTGGAAACGACACCGGCAGACTTTGAATGGTCATCGAAATCCCAGACGTTCTAATATTAAATGAAATTTTTTTAAGCACAAATTAACTGATTTAGAAATGATTGGCTTCACTACGGTTGTCTGTTTTCAATAATTTTGAAATTTGCAGGATTGCCTCTTGACATTACTCAATGATTTGAAGGAGGAAGAAAAATGTGATATCGAAGAGTTTGAAAGAGCATCATCATCAAAATAACTACACTGCATCCTGTTACAGAGTTGCAAATTACTTGTGTATAGCGTTTTTGAATAAAGTAATAGAATTAACCACAAAAGAAATTTGAACAACATCCATTAGAATCACAAAATTAATTTGTTTTTCATTGTACCGTTTTATATTGAGAAGCACGATGACAATTCTATCGGAATTGAAGCTAAATCTTGAGATATTTCATCTCATTAATGCAATTAAACTGGTTAAGGTATTCGACTACTTACGACAACTTTTTTTTGAAAAAATGGAGATATGGGGATTTTTAGATTTATTTAGTATATTTTAAGAAAAAAAAGTTCTAAAACTGAAAACAGAAAAAAAATTATAGCTATTAAAATGGGAAAAAACTGGTAAAAATGTACAAAAAATTACATAAACGGGGCCTGCTCTGTACAAAAATTTTATGAACAAATTCTCAATTTTTCAATTTTGATGTGTTTCTTTGTTATTCATGTTTGAAATCACCTGTAGGAAAAGACAGATTTTTATTTTTACAAAAACTAGAGCACTTTATCTTAGCGACTATATGAAATTGCTTAAAAAAACAGTGATTATATTCACATAAAGGACTGTAAATATTGAAATAAAACAGTTATTGATAAATCTGAAGAAATAATAGAGAAAAATGACTTCTTTTAATATTTAAGTATATACATATTAACAAATATTAAACATCAAATAAGCTACAAAAATAAAAATAAAAAAATATCAGTAATCATTAAAAAAATTCTTTAGTTTAACTACCTTGTTAGAAGCACGATGGGAGTTATTTTATTATTAAAAATATATATATAAAATGCATAATTTATAATAAAAAATTGAAGTAACTGAGGAGTTATCAACACAGCTGACTGCCTATTGTGTTGTTTGATAAAAAATAAAAATGTTATTGCAATAATAAACCTGAGCAGCTTCTACAAGCATAAGAGAATAATTTAAAAAAGAAAAAAAAACTTGTCTATAAGATATCTAACATATTTCAATTAAAAGTTTTACTCGTTAGTTACCTTCATCATATAATACCAAATGGCACATATCCACTTCCGTAGTATGATATTTCTTCTGCTATACGTCAACAAACACAGAAAAGTTTTATACCTCGTACATTAGGAAAAATTCAATACCAACGGTTCAAGTTTTGAACGAGTAATTAAATAAACTTTAAAAAAACTAGTTAAACTCCTCCAGATACATTAATGTATGTTGAAATCATAAATGTTTGAACCTTCAAACAACCAGTAAATATTTCAGAACTTTTGTATAAAATAATATATTTGTTTATTTATTACGAAATTCGCGCTCTACGGCAATAATCTGTTTGTAGTTAATGCAAAAAAAAAGGATTATAATTATTCTGAAATTTATCTTATGGTGAGTTCTACTCCAAAATGTTACGGAAAATACAAATAAATATTTACTCCTTGAAAGGTAATGGTGCATCTATTATGAAGTCTTACAAAAATTATTTTTCCTCTAACATCATCGTAGTGATATCAGAGAATATAATATGAAATACGAGCATCCTGCCTGTCATTGATTAAAAAGAAAGTCTAAAAACAAGTAAAAAATTAATTTAATGTGAAAAGAAAAGAGTATAAAAATAATCAAAGGAAATAACATGAAAATAATGAAAATTGATTCTAGAGAGTGTAATATCTTTTCAAAAGCAACAATAAACATTTAAAAAAATTACACATTACTTTTTGGAATTATAATTTGTTTTATGAATGCTTATGCAAACATATGAATTATAACCTTCTGATAATTCAAAAAAAGTTATTTCTCAAATTCTATGAATCAATGCATCTCAGAATTAAAACGGAGATACTATAATAGAGATTTCATTTATAACAACACGTTCTAATAAGAGATAAAGGGGAATTAAATACATAATGTGGTTCATTTTAAACATCCCCAAATCTATTGTTAACTTGGTCTGAAATCTAACCGAGGGAGCCTAGTGGTTATGTCACAAACTCGTATTTGGGGTTGTTTTTCTTGCGCCTAATATTTTTAAAGAATTGCAGTATAGAAAGGCTCTTATACGTTAATTTTGTAGAGGTTCATTTTCCGGATTTTCGTGTAGGCTGGACGTTTGGAGAGTGGAGTTTTACCTCAGGAGTCGTTCTCGTCTCGTCCGTCACCAGCGAATTTCCTATTGCTGGAGAGTGAGTTACCTCAATAAACATCTCATCATTCTTAATCAATTCTCTTTCATGAAGTTTAATACATTTTATAACAGATTCACTTTTATAATTAAAAATCCAAATAAATAACGTTACTTTCACAAGCCCTTAGAATCTTTTTTAACAGAGTGTACTTAAGAAGTAAACTTCATTATTCTTTCTCTTTCTTTAAAATATTTTCGTTCTCATATTGAATTCTTACATAAATAGTAAGTTTATTTTCGAAAAACTGAATTATTCCACATTAAGCTGCGGGCTATGCTAAGAAAACATCAAATGTTAAATTAGGTGATCAAAGTTTAGTTTACGTTTATTTCATAAACAATTTATATCAGTTTGTCCAAATATAATTGATGTCTGGATTGCTGAACTACAAATTATATTGAAGAAGAACTAGTTAATACTTTCAAAAGGCGTTTCGCTTAAAGTATTTTGTTTCTATTGGATGATTTATAAAATATTCGTATCATTACATATTATTAAAAAGTATTTTATCAAATTATAAAATCCCATTATTTTGATTTAAATTTAGGTTTCCTGCAATCTTTAACATTTCGTAACACACATCCGTAATGTATTATTCCGCAATGAGTAAACATTCTATGTAAGTTATTGCAGGAATTTATTTAACAACATATTTAAATATCGAAAGAAGATCGTAAAACCGAAATACATGGCATTTTAGATAAAGGAATAAGCAAAAAAAAATGATAAAAATAATAATTCCCCACATATTCATTTCTTAAAAGTAAAGTTCCTCTCAAGTAGATTTTAATAGTTTAAATCGAAATTAATGTTTTATAAAATAATATTTTACATTTAATTTCATCTGATAGCTTGTGGTAGATTTCCTCTTTTTTTATGAAAGTCTCAAAATTTTCAATTTTTTTTCATTGCTACTCATGAAAATCTCATGATAATAAGAATAAATAATTCTTCAAACATACAACACTAAAATTTACAACACAACTCTACTATTATAAAATTATATAGAACAACCATTGCAAATCTTGTATATTATGACACCTACTCAGAGGAATTTATTCGTACGTGAAGGAGAACGTGCAACTTAGCAACAACAATGCCGGTCATGGTTTCACAACCATGAGCCTCTTACGAATGACTTTGAAGAAAATATATCATAATGCAATTCGTATATGTGTTATGCATCAATTTTAAATATTGGATCGTCTTAGGAAATTGTTTTATAATTTAAAATTCGATTAACACCAGTGCATAAGAATTGCTATTCCATTTATTTTTGTTTGGGCATTTACTTTAAGGTATTCGACTGCGTTCGGAACCGTGATTTTGCAAAAGCGTGTAAATGGATAATATTTATGATATTTAGTGTCACTTAGATTATAAAATACTAGCTGCATGGCCCGGATTTGCACGGACTTTCTTTTTCCCTCATGACGCCAGCAATTATGTGTGTGTTTTGTACGCGAGCAACGTGAGTGATTCCTAAAATTATTTTATTAAATTTCCCTTTTTCGAAATTTGTTCCACATATTTTCGATTTAAGACAGGTTTTTCCCCCTCTCTCTAGCCCGGCATAACACGGTTTTTAGTGTAAAATTACTGTTTCCTCTTCCCTTCCCCCTCACAGATAAAATATAGCTTCAAATTTCGATCTATGACTTTTAAAAAACAATATTGCATTAGTTGAAAAATTATTAATGTGAAGCCACAAAAGAAAACGATTCTTTAGTTAGCTTAAAAATGTCTCAGAAATGTGTATATTTATCCAAAATAATAGACAATGTACTTTTTTAATTAACAAATAATTAATTTAGTAATGAATTAATAGAAATACTTTTAAAACACACACACACACACACATAAATATATATATATATAACAGTATGGGGGAAGCGTAGATATATATTTACATGTACTGAAAAAAACATTCAAAAAGAAAAAAAAAAAAAAAAACTAAATGATAAAAACATTTTAATATTTTATTTTAAATTCATAGTTTTCCTTCCACTGTCATAGTTACAAATTTTGTGTAATGAACGCTTAAAATAGCGTAAATAATTTATATCAGGAAGTGTAATACATTAATATTACTTTTTGTTGTATTTATTTTATGTTAAAATCTTGCCACCACCTCTCTCTTCGAAATCTAGTTTTATTATGAAATAAAAATAGTGATGACACTGATGAAGGGAATCAATGAAAAGCAAAAGCGCACTGAGGGATGGCGTAGACAAAACAGAAGGGATAAAAAGATTGATGAATGCTGTCACGGACTTTTTCAAATTGCAGAATTTTTTTCCTACTTTCTTGACAATTATCGTTATATTTTGAAAACTTCTCTCAATATCTTTATAAACTTTAGCCTATGTGTTATTCTGATTTATAAGCTATATTACTGTAAAGTTTCATTAAAATCCATTCAGTTGTTTTTGCGTGAAAGGCGCACAAAGATACTCACAAACTTTCGCATGTATAATATATATTAGATATATAAAATTGTTTTAAGAATAGTATTAAAATAAAAAAATATTTAAGTACAATATTTGGACAAAAAAGGAACATAGAATTATCCTTTTTCAAAATATTCTCTTTTTGTGAAAAATGCTTCTATTATAATAATATTTTGCCTATATATAGATCAAAGCTTTGTACAGAGGCTCAACTAGAATTTTTGATATATATAACTTAGAAGTGGGATTATCCATGTTTTACGACAATAAAGGGGAGAAATTTTAAGAAAAAACGCCGATAATTATTTAAATGGATTGTAACTCTTAAAATAATGTGAATTTTTCAAAAATCATAGTTGAGCCTGTGTACAGAGGTCTGAGCTATATGCAAGCAAAGTATTATTACAAAAGAAGCATTTTTCATAAATGGAAAACATTTTGAAAAAGGTTATTCTAAGTTAATTTTTTTCTGAAATATTGTATTTAAATAATTTTTTTTGTCAAAATGTCAGTAAAACACTTTTATACATGTATTCTAATCTAAGTGACACTAAATATCTTGACAAATATCCATTTACGTGCTTTTTTAAAATCATGGTTCCTAACGTAGTCAGATACCATAAGCATATTTCTACACATGCAAAAAATACAAGGGTAGCTTCAAAATAAGTTTTGTGTATTGATATTGTACCCTGCTCCAAAAGAAAAGTTAAAAAAAAATGTAGCTCTAAAGCAATGAAAGGAATGAGAAATAATACAATGTAAAAAACAATAACAAATTAAAATCTGTTATTAATAAAATGATATAATAAAATTTTGATTTAAAGAAAATAATATTTCAGAAAATAATATAATTTTTTTCAGAAGCAAGCTCAAGTAAGGCAGCGAGCAAGAAATATGATCTTGTCCACACACATTTCAGAAACCTTATCCCTTTTTGTCTGGAATTGATATGATGTTTTTCATTCAATTTTGATTGAAAAAGTATTATTACTGATTTGAGGGGAGGTATGATAATGTAAAAAGAAATCGCATTCCTTCTCAAAGACTTTATTCTTGTCTTATTGTCATGGTTAATAGATGAAAAATCAATTATTTAAACTTTGATGTAATGTCCCCCAAAATAACAAGAAATGATTTTTCAATTTATTTTCAAACACAATAACTTAAAGCATTTTGTGAGAATTACAAAAAAATTTTAGCTAACAAATACCAAATTTCATGAGTGTTTTAAGGCAATAGTTGTTCTTTATTTTTATACTTTTGATTATAAAAAAGTCATATAATGTAAGAACGCATGTAATAAATTATTCACTGATCATAAAATAATTATTGTACAAATAGATATATTATACAAAATATAAATTATTTAAGCAGTTCAAAATTCATTTCGCCAAACATTCACTGTAAATCAAAGTAAATTAAACATACAATATGGTTTCAGAAAACTAACTATCAGGACATCTTAACATATAGTAGGAGGGTTAACACAATTGAGACAGAAAGTAGTTTGAAGATGTTTGCTCAATAGCTAAGAATTTGTAAACATTTTGTATCATAATCTTATCTTAGAATAAAAAACATTTTATAGGACAAGTACAGTTGTTGGAAATGATAGTGAGAATCGGCTAAAGACAATATCAGCTAGTGAGAACCAAAATATTGTAAAGCAGGGGTGAAAATACACCCAAACTAGATAGCGGACAGCATTGCTCATCAGCTATCTACACCAACTAGACAACAGGTGTTTTGGTTTAGTGTGGTTATATTGTAAAGTGGTTTATTCACCTCTGTCTTGCAAGCAGCATATTTTTGAAAACAGCCTATCACTGGCACTGATTAGAATGGTGTACTGAACTCAAATACTGGACATCTTTTGAATGGAGACGGTTTATAACAAAAAGACAGATGAAGCTGTTAGTTTTTGGTAGAGGTTGATTTACTGGAAGTAATTAATGCGCTATTTTTCCCTACACATATACCTGTTAGCTTTGACTTATAGTTAGTGGAAATCACAATCCACAGCTACATTTATTCCATTCTGTTCAGGAAATTCTAGTAGATTTTTTCGTTGACTGGATTTAACAGTGTGCTCTCCTGATATATTATTTTCTAGAGTATTGAATTCTACTTTCAGTCATAAAATCTGTTTTCAGGATTAAAATTTAAACGACGAAAGATAGAAATTGCAACTACAGACTTACATTTTTAAAACGTTTTTCCTCTTAACGTATTTTTAATACTTTCTCAAATATGTCACCTTTCTTCATTATTATTTCTATAAAGTGTCATATCTAAATATATACTTGGGTTTTGGGGTTAAATACTTTTAGAAGCGTTTTGTATGATTCGAATACCTGGAAGCACGAATTAAAAATAAACATCTGTCACAGAAGCTCATTGTGAAATGAGAAATTTTACCTCTAGAAATGTTGGATAATAAGATGTGGAGAGTGAACATATTGCAACTACTGTAATTAGAGGAAAACATATCCCTTACGAAGAAAATTTTGGTTTATATATTATTTTCCTTCCTGTCTAGACAATTCATTGTATGCACCCATTTCATTCTGTCAATAAAGCCTTTTCTTATTTGTACCATTCTACGAGTCATTAATGTTTGACCTGGACTTTTTTTTCATCTTTTAAGTTCAGTATTTTCTTACTGTTGTATGCGTTTATCTATCTCAGTTTACTTTTCCCTGATGAATTAAGGTAAGTTCCGGAATGTTGGTTCAGTTTTAAGCAATATTGTCTATGTTTTGGCAAAATGTAATATGGTTGATAACTATTATTCACACACACACACATGATTTTAACTAAAATAAACTAAAACACTATACTTTTCGAATAACTGGGACAAATGAGAAAAAAACGATTTTGTCAAGACCCTTAGCTTTTAATAATTGTATACCTTAAGTAGAGTGTAACATCTCTGTGTCAGTACGAAGTATGTCTTCCTGTAGCAGAAATGAACTTTTTTACATGTCTTGACATTGATTCCTCTAGTGTACTGCAAATGTTCTTGATTTAAGCATTGTGGAGCCCTACTTGTATACCACTTTTTATAATTTGTTCTGTTGTCTTTCTAAATAAAGCTTAAATGATTCTTGAATATATGCCATAAGTTCTCAAAAGGATTTAATTTTGGCGAATTACCAGGCCAATCAAGCACTTTCCGCCTAAAAATCTGGGCTAATTTTGAAGTGTGACAAGGAACCACACACAAATCACGTTGAAATGTTCCGTCAAATGTTTCCAAGAATGGAACAATCTACTGCGTAACTTTATATGTATTTGGCAGAATTCCTCATGCCCTTAAGAGAAATTAAGCTTCAAGTACTATTAGTTATGTATAAATTACACAGAATCTGTTTAGAAGGATGTTTTACGGTCCATTGGATATGATCTGTGTAGCAGAGTTTCACCATCACTTTTTCTAACTGTACATGATTTGTGTCCCTGGGCAAATTAATGTTTCACGGCGGAAAAATCACTTTTAGTAGTTTACAATTAATAATCGGAATTTTCCGGCCCAGTTTTATAATCTTTTTTTATTTAGAAATTGTTTTTTTTTCGGTCTTGTTACCTTACGGCAAACTACCGTAAGTCTTTTGCGTACAGTTGAGGTACTCATTTCAACACCATAACCCAATAAATCCCTTCGAAGGTGTATGATTGTCTTTCTTCGTTTTATGTTTCTATTCCTTATTAGAAATTTATTAGTTCTTGGAGTAGTTTTCTGATTGTGCCCACATTTTCACTTTTCTTTTTGGATACTATGAACTGAAATCCTGAAATGTTCTTATAATTCTTGAAACACTTGATTTGTTCAAACCAACTGCACTAGCTATATCTCTCCCAGTCATAGAAGTGTGTTTATTAAGACACGTTTTTTTGGAACCCTTCCTTGGAAATAATATTTATTTTTGAACAAACAAAAGTAAGACGTATTACTTTGAACGCAAAATTATAACGGACGGCGGCTCCACTGAAAGGCTCACAACTGAGCAACTCATACATTATAATGAATCAAACAAGTAAATTTTTTATTGGATGTCGATTCTTCACACTACTTCAAGACAAATACAATTGATTTAAGGTGGTTCGAGTCATCAATAATAATAAAACAGCAAGAAAAAGATGTTTGTCAGAATTAATTCGAACACTAAAGTAAATTGATTCACTTTTCTGTATTATATTTTCCTTTTGTGAAATCTTCAGAAATATATATATATATATATATATATATATATATATATATATATATATCTGGATTGACAAGATCAATCTGTAGTGTTTTGGCATTCTTTGTATGAAATACTTAACTAGAAATGTCAATTTTGTCTCATAGATTTCTTATTGAAATATATGCTTTTTGTCTCATTTTCTAAGACTCAGGTCTTCTGAAATTTAAGGTTTAATAAATTTTGAATATTTTTTATTTCCTAAATAATCTTTCAGAAGCTACTGAAAGACCCTTGTTTCTCTTTTACAAATGTATCATAAATGTTACATAAAAATGCAAATAAATCTGGAAATTTTGAATAAATAGTTACAAATATTGTAAAAACATTTCAGATCATACCTAAAACCTGTATACAATTTTAAGGAAAGTGGATAAAAGTACGTTCGTCCATGATACTTTTTATGAAAACTTTAGCGATCACGAAGCTCAAATTTCGAAATTTATATCCTTTTTCATTATACTGAATTCCAAAATGTTATCGTTAAAAAAACTTAGACTTTTGTATATCTTTGAAAAAAGAAATCTAAATTAACAGGCTGCAGAAGACAACAAAAACCCAATTCAGCCCCTAAGAATTTCGTCCTGGAATTAACACAAAGTATTTTGGGATCCAGTATCTTTTTTGAATCACACCAGATATTGTCTTTTTCCTTGAAAAAAAATTATGTTACGGCCTGGGGGTTAAAGTACTCCATCTTGAACCTATATTACCTTACCATTTAATCAACTCTATTACATAGCACTGATTCAGTCTTTATTTTCTCAGGAAATTAAGAATTGCCCTCCTCATGTCTTATGGAATATGGTTTTATGTTAACATGAGGCGTTCATAAAAACTTAGTTGTGATTATGTTTGCATTAATTACTTAGACATGGATTATATATGTATTCAGAAAAGACTACACCTTTGATGTATATTACTTAAAATTTTGTTTTAGATATTACTTGATCAAGAAATTAAGTGACAAGAGAACATGCAGTTTCCCCCCATATATTGTAAATTATGTGAATACGTCTTGTAAGAGAAAAAAAAACATCAAAATTTAAGGAATAAGTCAAAATTATTAATAAAAACTTCATTTCGAAATGAGTTACGAAAAATATTTTAAACTGGGTGTTGATCAGACAATTAATTAAACATGTTTCGATGTAGATGAATGCGATGGAAAGAAATCTGTCAGGTCCGTTTGAAGAAGCTTTATTTTCTGTGTTTTTACTCAGTTACAATAAAATACATCCGGCGGCTCTCGCGCGCCCTCTTACGATGAAAAATAAGAAGGCGTTACAACATGCCTCCCACCTTGAAATATTATTTCAATATAAATGTGAACAATATAAAGTTACATAAATGAAAATTTAAAATTTAAGAAAACTTTCACAACAATGTAGTATATGCATATTTAAATGAGCTGCAAATAATAAAAAATAGATTTAAATCGGTAGAAGACTTAATTTTGTTATATTTCTTTTAAATATTCCATATGATGTTTTGACATTGACGACCCTGACTTTATTGTCTAGACCAGGACGCAATTGAACAATTCTACCCATTTTCCATCTAGTAGGGGGTAAATTGTCATCTTTTATAAGGAACAAGTCATTCACTTGAAAATTTTTAGTTGGCAGAAGCCATTTTGGCCTTTGTTGCAATCGAGTTAAATACTCCTTGTGCCAACGTTTCCAAAACTGTTGAACTAGTTTTTGAATTTGTTGCCATCTAGTTAGATAGGAATTATTTGAGTCAATATAATTGGGTTTAGGAATACTTGTCAATGGCCTTCCAATAATGAAATGTCAGGCGTTAAGGCTTATAGGTCATTTGGTTCATTAGATATGGGCGTTAATGGTCTGGAATTAAGACAAGCCTCTATTTCAGTTAGAAATGTTTCAAATTCTTCGTATGTTAATTTCGTTTCTCCAACAAAGCGTTTTAATTGATACTTAGTTGACTTTATTCCTGCTTCCCAGAGACCACCCATGTGTGGTGCACCTGGAACATTTTGATGCCATTTAATACCATTATCAGTTTAAAATTTACTAACATTTTGATTATAATTATCTGATTTTGCAAGCTTTTCAAATTCCATGAGTTTGCGTTTTGCGCCAATAAAGTTGGAACCGCAATCACTGTATATGTCGCTGCATTTTCCTCTGAAGGAAATAAACCTCTTCAGAGCTGCAATAAATGCATCTGCTGAAAGATCAGTCACTAGTTCTAGATGAATAGCTCTAGTAGTGAAACAAACAAACAGAACTATGTATGCTTTAAAAGATTTGGAACTTCTGCCCTTAATGGTTTTAATTTAAAAAGGACCAGCATAATCTACTCCACAGTGCATAAAGGCAGGAGCAGGAGAAATGCGTGAAGATGGCAAATCGCTCATCATTTGATTAGTGATGGAAGCTCTTACTTTGCAACATTTTATACATTTTCTGATTAAGTGTCTGATGACATCTCTAGCACCTATTATCCAATATTGTTCTTAAATACAAGATTGCACAAGTTGTGTACCAGCATGCAAGAGAATTTCATGATAATGTCTAACAATGAGATCTGTTAGAATATGCCTTTTTGGCAGAAAGATGGGATGTTTGTGGCCGTATGCGAGATTTGCATGTCGCAAACGACCGCCCACCCTCAGAATATTTGAACAATCTAAGAATGGATGTAGAGATAAGATTTTTCTTCTTCAAGATAATGATTGATTTCCTTTTAAAGCATTGATATCATTGTTAAACACAACAATTTGCACTGATTAAATTAATATATACATAGCATTAGTTAGTTCACTAGTTTTTAAAAGTCCAATTATTTTATCATTTTGAATTTCTACAATTATTAATAAATCTTAAACAATATGTGTTATTACACGTTTAAGTTTAGAAAGAGAGGATAATTTATGAAGTAAATCATTATCATCAGGCAAGTGATTTGGTACAATAGTTGATTGTAATGCACAATACCTTTCTTCTGGCAGAGCATCATTCAATGAAGAAACAGAAGAGTCTGTCTGAATAGGAAACGTTTCATGTAAAAACTTGGGACCACACAGCCATATTGAAGTGAGTAAAGTTGAAGATGATACACCACGGGTTGCAAGATCTGCAGGATTTGCACTTCCACTGATATGATGCCATTGGGTAGCAGAAGACAACATCTGGATTTTCGCCACTCTGTTGGCTACGAAGGTCTTCCATCGGCTGGCATGGGTCCAACCCAAGCAAGTACGATAGTAGAATCCGTATAAAATTGGGTTTGTGATATAGGGTAATTCAGAGCTTTACAAGTTAAGTCCATCAGTTTAACTTAACAGAAGAGCTCCACACAATTCTAGTCGAGAAAGTGAGACAGATTTCAGTGGGGCAACTCTTGTCTTGGCTATTATTAGTTGAACGTTGATTTTTTCTGTATTTGAAACAGAGCGACAGTAAATTGCAGCTGCATAAGCCTTTTCGGAAGCATCACTGAAGCCAAATAGATGAAATTGGTTGTCTGAATCGACGAACAACAATCGTGGAATTTTGATGCCTTTGACCAATTGCACATCCTTAGCAAGTTGTTCCCATTCAAGTGTAATGTCTGGAGGAACCCTTTCGTTCCACGGCAACTGTTGTTTCCAGTCTTTGCATGATTGTTTTATACTGGATTGTGATGGGCGACAGCCATTCAAGTGGATCGAAAGTCTTAGCAATTGTAGAAAGTAATGTTCTTTTGGTTAAGGGGCCTTCAAAAGATAAAGGAGTGATTTTGAAGTAAAATACATCTGAAGCTGGATGCCACAGGATACCTAATGTTTTTACTGTATCATCATTGTCTATATTCAAATAAGCATTAGATAAACGCATATCTGAATCGATTGAATTTAAGAGTTCGTTGAAATTAGAAGCCCATTTTCTCAATACTAGTCCGGCACTGGAGAACATTTGAGTCAATTGCTTTTGTAGTTCCAAGGCTTCAGAGAGTGAATTGGCTCCGGACATCAAATCATCAACGTAGAAGTCATTGAGAGCTGTTTTAGAAGCAAGAGGAAAATTATTTGCTTCGTTTAATGCCAACTGCTGTAAGCACTTTATTGCAAGGTACGGCGCTGATGCAGTTCCATAAGCTATTCTTGTCAACCTAAAGTCTTGAATTGGCTCAAAAGGTGAATTACGCGAAACGATTCTCTGAAAATCCGAATCTTGTAGTGTTATTTGCCTATACATTTTTCCTATGTCTGCTGTAATGGCTATTTTGTGCGTCTTAAAGCGAACGAATAATGTTGTTAAGTCAGTCTGTAGCTGTGGACCAACCATTAATTTATCGTTGAGATAAACCCCATTTGAGGACTTTGCAGATCCGTCAAACACCACACGAAATTTATCTCCATTTTTATTGGGTACTGGGTGATGCGGGAGATAAAAACAGGAACTAGCTGGAACGTCATACTCGTTTTCAGGGATTAACTCCATGTGACAAAGTTTCAAATAGTCGTTCATAAATTTGTGATATTGATCGGAAAGTGATTTGTTTTTACTAAATCGACGTTCAATTTGCTGTAGACGATGCACGGCAGTGTCTCTAGATGAACCAAGTTTATCACTAGATCCTCGGAATGGAAAATTGACTGCGAACCTGCCTGTTGAGTCACGAGTATGAGTTCTTTTGAAATGATTCTTGCAAGCAATTTCTTCATTCGTGAAAGGTTTTGTTTTATCGAGCTCCTCTAATTGCCAAAATTTATCTTGCTGAAATTCTACTGCATTGTAACTTGCATGATTTGAAATAATTCTTTGGCAAGAAAGTTTTGTTTTTCAAGAACAACCCAACCGAAAATGGATTCCATTGCAGTTAAAGATTGTCTTTGAACATTTAAATGTCTATTGAGCATGATTTCTCCAAATACGTCAGCACCTAACAAAATGTCTATTGGACCTGGCTGGAGACAGTTGACATCCGCTAATTTTAAATGCTTAAATGTATTCAAAGCAGACGCATCGACTTGAAATTGAGGAAGGTCACATGTGATTTTGGGTAAAATTAATGCATCTACAGTAATACTTGTGTTTTTGTAAAAAAGGGATGTTATTTCTAACTGAACTAAGTCTGCTACCCTTCCCACCTTTCTCGAACTTAAGCCGTCTACATTTATGTTTACGCTAGTACGGTTAAGTTGTAATAAATTTACACAACTCTTTCTAACAAATGAACCTTGACTGGCTGATTCGATCAGTATTCTGCATTTTGTAAAGCTCCATTAATGTCTTTAACATTAACAATTGCAGTAGACAATAAAATGGCCTGAGAGGCAGGTAGTGTTGCGTTATTGCTACTAATCGTGGAATCCTCCGTGTGTATATCGGATACCGTGTTGTGAATTAATTTTTTGTTGTTATTCGAAATTTTGCTATTATTTGGATTTTTTGAACATAATAACGAATTATGTGATTTGGAACAGAATTTGCAAACACATGCACGACATTTGGATATGTGATGCGTTCTATTTTCCCTAAGACAGTTAAAACACAATTTGTAATTTTTAGCAACATTCCATTTTTCTTTAATCGGAAGTTCTAAAAAACTATCGCACATGAATAATCAAAATGTGCATCGCTATTGCAATGTACGCAAACATTCAACACTATTTGTGAAGAGTAAGAATTTTTTTATTTGTGTGAGTCAAAACATTTTACTTCCATCCGCTTCGAAGAGAACATATGTTTTTTTTGGCACTTGGCTAAAGACGCAATAGCGGTCGCTCTGCTTAAAACGAACGATTTAAATTTGGAGAAAGAGGGATTTTTTGTTTGTTTGTTCGAGAGTCCAAACGCGTAATGTTTCGGAGTCGAGTTTCCCCTTAGCAAGAAAATTATGAGGGGTGTCCCAATATTCCACGGGCTGCCTCAATGTTTGCAGGGGTGTCAATGCACTGTTGGGTGGTGTCAATTAGCTTTCGCAATCCTGAAGCTGATTCTTGTTTTAAAATCGGCTGCGAAACTATTTTATTTAATGCCGCATTTATAATTTCTGCTTCATTCTCACAGCGCTCAGTTAATGCATTCCACGCCTTTTTATAATTATCATTTGTGATTTGAATGGATTGTAATAAAGTGGCTGCTTCGCCTTTTACAGAGTTTAAGATACTGCAGTTTTTGACTATAACTTAAAGTACTGTTATTCCCTACACTCGCTAGAAATAAATCGCGAAAAAGAGATCCACTCTATATAATTTGAAGTGAATACTGGCAATTCTATGCGAGGAAGTTTAATATTGTTTACATTAGTGTTAACAATGTTTTGGCATGCATTAGTATTATTATCATTAACAAGTTTTTCATTTCCTCTTTTAAAATAATTTTTAGTGTATCTAATTACGAAAATAAATCATGCATTTCCATTTCATAAACGTTAAAATCTTCATCTTCACAAGTGCATAAAAGATTATCGTTTAAATTATTTATTTCAATATCTATTGAATTAACATCTATTTCATAAACTTCAATAATGGATACAGAAGTTTCTTGATTTTGTAAATCATCTACTTTTGAAATTAAACGGGTTAACTTACCTTTTAAGATTTTCTTTTGTTTAAGAATGGCGTCCATGTTGGATTGTTTGTGACCTTCCCAAACTCAAAGTTCAATGCTTGCAATGATTATTTAGTAAAGTCTGTTTTTGTGCTTGATTACTTCGAAAAATATCGCAGACCGCTTTTCACTTCATCAATTAAATGTTTTGACTTGAATGCTCTGGTAGCTCGACGGACCAAAATGAATGCGATGGAAAGAAATCGGTCAGGTCCGTTTGAAGAAGCTTTATTTTCTGTGTTTTTACTTAGTTACAAAAAATACACCCGGCGGCTCTCGCGCGCCCTCTTACGATGAAAAATAAGAAGGCGTTACAACAGTAGATCTGAAGAAAATAAAATTACCTTTTTAGTCTCGTTCATTATTAATCATATATATTTAAAGAAAATACTTTTCTGTAAAAACTTTAGTATCCACATTTTTATAAATTGAAAATTAAGTGCGTATATCTGACATCTTATAATTACCCCGATTTAAAAGGGCATTACGAAAACTTTATGTTCATTATAATTAGTTAATGGATTTGTAATTATAAAACTAAGCTATTAAACTTGAAAATACTTATTATTTCTTGCTATTTGAAGCAAACAATAAATTTCTTTATTTCTTCTATCATTATGTATACAGTTTTATACATAATTTCTAACTGGAATAACATAACATACATATGTTAGATCAAGTATCTGAAAGTAAAGAGTTTTTTTTGTTTTGTTCTTTGAATGCAATCATTTCATGATAGAAGAAAAATATCCCAGTGAAAATATCTAATAAACATATCCAAATTTTATTTTATTCTTAACATTAAAATATTTTGAATAGCTGATTTCTTTTGGGAAACTAAAGTAATAGATTTTTTTATGAAAACTCCTTAAAAGATTAAAAAAAAAAGATATGCAATATATAAATTCATTTTATGTCTGAAAACTTATGTAAAAACAGTGTTAATTTTTCTGCCGGGGTGGCGTTGCACAAAGAGGTATTTCAATATTTCTGAACAAACATTAATATTACCAAAAATTATTGCTTAGAGAAATTATTGCTGCTAGTAAAAAATATAATTATGGATAATCAAAGAGGAATGTTTCAGTTTGAATTTATGAAAGTTAGCAAAAACGAGATATGAATGAAAAATGATTAAAACTATTTTCAAAACATAACTCAACAAACTGTAATAAAAATTTGAATGAAGTAATGACTATATAATTATGAAAAACTTGCAAAACCTATTTTAAGGTATCCGACTACGTTTGGAACCGTGATTTTAAAAAAGCGCATAAATGGATCATTTTGATGATATTTAGTGCCACTTAGAAGAATGCATGCATAAAATTGTTTTAAGGACATTGTGACAAAACAAAATTAGTTAAGTACAATATTTTGGCAAAAAAAAATTAACTTAGAATAACTTTTTTTAAAAAACGTTCTTCTTTAGTAAAAAATGTTTCTATAATAATAATATTTTGCTTATATAAATTAAAGACTTCTCCAGAGACTCTAAACTATGAATTTTGAAAATTCACATTATTTTCAAAGTTACTACCAATTGAAAAAATAATGGGCGTTCTTTTTCTTAAAATTTCTACCTTCTGTTTTAGTAAAATATGGATAAATCCATTTCTAAGCTATATATTTAAAAAAATTCTAGTTCATCCTCTGTACAGATATTTGAGCTATATACAGGCAAAATATTATTATTATAGAATCATTTTTCATAATTAGAGAATGTTTTGAAAATTGTTCAGTCTCTATGTTCCTTTTTTTGTCAAAATATTATACTTAAATAATATTTTATTGTTATAATATTCTTAAAAAAAATTATGTTCATTTTCTAATCTAAGTGACCCTAAATATCATAAATATTATCCATTTATGAGCTTTTGCAAAATCACGGTTCCGGAAGTAGTTGGATACCTTAATAGTTTACGTGTGCAATTTAAAAAAAAAATCAATTTATTTTCTTTTTCTTTCAATTTCGTTCCAAAGCTCAATGAACTTTTAAGATAGTTTAGTTTCATATAATATTCAGTTTTTAATACTTTAATGATAATTTATGACAGTTTTACCTGTATTTATGTATTTGCTATGTGGAGGGGGCTGATGCATATAAAGTTTGTCGGGACTCAAATTCATTACAGTGGCCTAGAGTGGAAGTTTGGTGTGGCAATCCAGGTATTGTCCTCTTCATGTCCGATTGATCAATTGTTTATCAGCCTCAAGCTACTAAGCAAAATAAGAGCTAATGAGAGCAAACTTTGTAATATTAATCAGGGTTACGGGACGGCACTTAAGCTGAAACCCCCCCTCTTCAAACTACCCCACCCAGCTAAAATACATCTAGTAGTCTTTAGTAGCAAGAAGACTAGCACAAACTGCTCAATATAAAGAAAAATGACCATGAACTAGCGACCATCACTGCTCTGATCTTGCATCTATATTCCCCATCTTGCATCTACATTATTTTTTTCTTCTCAGTTGTTAGCATGAAATGGTTTATATAATATAGATTATTACTCCAAAAAATATGCATTTTACAATAATGTCTTATACATTTTTAAATTCTTTCATTTAGAAAAGCAATTTTTGTTTGCAAAACAGAATCGTCCCACTCAATGGGTAATATGTCTTTCTAAGTTTATGATTTTATAAAATTCAAGGTCTTCTTGGTATATTTATTCAAAATGTTCTTCAAATTAATGGTTTTTTTGTCATAAACATCAAATAAAGATACTTCGTTAAGACTAATGATTATTTATCTTTTTTGCGTTAAAATCTACACATATTTTCACATAATGTAACTGAAAAAAATATCATTATAAATAATTTTCCCTTTCAAAAATATTTTCTTTTTAAAATCAGGGGTATATTCATATTCTTTTTGGTTCTTCCACTAATACTCTAGTTTAGCGGTCTTCAACCTTTTATTCCCAAGGGCAACATGAAAAAATTCCCAAAGATCCGAAGGCCCCATCAATAAGTTTACGAAAAAAAACCCACGGGCCACAAGTCAGCCGAAAAATAGTGCAATAAAAATTTTGTATAAACAAAGAGGAGTTGCTTTACAAGATTATAATTGATTCTAAGTGAAGAGACGCTGTTAGAGATTTGTATATATATATATATATATATATATATATATATATATATATATATATATATATATATATATATATATATATATATATATATATAGTTTCGAAAATAGTTAAATATAAATTTTTTTAAAAAAAATTACGTTATAGAAAAATTTTTGGAATATTTGTCATTTTTAGAATATTTTTTTCCTCAAATGGATTTAAAACATCTATAGAATATTTTAAATATCAATAACAAGAGAAAAAATGTACGGCAAAAATCTAAAAAGGCATATTCTCTTCAAACTGCTTCCGATTCAAATGCGGGGACACTAAAATGCCTTCGACAGCCCCGCCGGACTCGTGGCCTCCGGACCGAGGATTGAAGACCCCTTCTCTAATAGGCAAACCATCTCCATTAAATTGCTTAATTTGAGAGCCTTTTTCTGTAAAGAGACAAGATGGAACCTTTATATGAAGTAAAGTAGGAACATATAGCTGATGATGTTAATTTAAATCATAGTTCTAAAATTTATATATGAATTTTTCATGTGTATATTGAATTAAAATTAGGAGCTCAATGTTGAGATTCAAGGAATTAAGCCAGCGTTTTTCAAACTGTAGGATGCGCCCCCTTGGGGGCACGAAAATCTACAAGGGGGGGTGGCAAGCATTTTGAAAAGTCGAAAACAAAAGGTTATTTAAAAAAATTATTAATTTACTGAAAGTAAACAAATAAAATACTTTCTGATGCAATATGTATCATTACTGTACAATGTATATTTTAGTATTAATTTAACAATATTAAGTTAAGAACAAGTTTGATAATTCTCAGTCACACCATGGGTTTGTAGTAACACTTATTTTGATAATTTCTACGGTTTATAAATAATTCATTAACTGCCGATTAAAAGTTGCACGATTCGCTCCCCCTTGGAATAATTTTACGGATAGCACTGCATAGAAATGATCCTACTTTGGAAAGACGTATATATACATCCAGAAAATTAATGCTTTGGCTGAGTGGGACGTTTTTATACGTCGGTGGCACATAAGAAGTTCAAGTCGGATATTGTAGCTTTAGTGTCAAAGTATAGTATTATTGAATTCAAAACATTGTTATTGTATAGAGGGGGCGCGATGAAAAAGATGACTGAATAGTGGGTCGTGTATATTGAAAGTTTGAGAAGCACTGAAATAAGGGGTCTTAGGGGTGTTAAACTTTTCTAGAGGTCTGAAAATATAAACGATTTTCAAACGAGTATAGTTATTTTAAATTTAAATTAAATGATTCGAATCTTTTACACATATTTTGTAATAGAATGGGGCTTCAGAAAAGCATAAAATGTTTAAAATATAATAATAATTTTAAAAGTCATAAGCATATGAAAATTCTATAATAAATATTAAGTATTTTTTGCTTTGCCCACGCTATTTTCTAAAATATTAGCCTCTGATATATAAAACTTTATAGAACTATACAATACATCATACTCTTTAAACACTACCTAATTTTTAGAGTATTACATATTCTTTGTATTTCAAAATATTTGCAAAATATTGCATTTTTTAAATATTTTTTTAAAAATGTATTTTTTTTATTTATCAAAATATGTAATTTATTATTCTATTTATATAAAAGTTGCTACAAAGTAATAAGAATACATTTGTCTTTATAAATAAACTTATATATATATAGCTAGTAAATAAACCTACTCTTTTAGAAAATAGCAAACGCAAAAAACCTAATAAATATTTCTTATAGAAAAGTTTCTTACTTTCATATGCTTATAATTTTTTTTTGAAATTATGATTATATTTTAAACATTTTATACTTTTCTGAAGCCTCATTCTATTATAAATAATGTGTAAAAGATTCGAATTATTTAATATAAATTTAAAGGAATTATACTTTTTGAAAATTGCTTATATTTTCAGATCTCTAGAGAAATTTAAACGCCTGAGACCCCTGCCAAGTATTTGCATTAATAGATGGATATCTTTAAATATAATCATTATTACAGAATAAGACTGACTCGATACCATTTGATATTGAAAAATTAATAGTAATTGAAAGTGATAAGAATAAAAAGCGTGTTGATTTTTAATTTTAGAAATGTCTCAGGCTTTGTTTAATTCTCATACCAACGGAACCGGAAGTTTGCTGTTCAATATATATATATATTTCAAAGTAGTTATTTTGTAATTCCTTTAGCAAAATTATCAATAAATCAGAAACTATATTTATATTCTTTCATTCGATATTTTCTGTTATGAAAATAATCGAAAAAGTTTTAGCAAAAAAAAATGTTATTGAAGAAATGTAAGGACACTGTTTAAATTTGTAATTAAATGGAATGTTATTACACGGACGTTACACAGCTGAAAAATAAAACATGCAAGCTAACTAAAATTATTCTGAATTACTCTTCCTTATTCGGTAAAAAAAACTATTCAAAAGTGATTGTATTACAAGCTCAAATTCTTTTTTTTCTTTTAATACTATCTCTTTGTTGTGTTTAATTTCTGAATTTTCTGTGGGAATTATGTTTTTATTTTAATTACTCTTTGTCAAAAAAATTAAAAGAAAAAACACGAGCCATATATTTCAGGATGTACGTGCGTTTGTTTATTTATTTCACAACGAATTTTCTATACCTGCATCATGCATGACTGGTTATGTACCTTTTGCGAAACTTAGATAATGCATGTTGTGATGAGGATGAGGAAACTAATTTCAATACTATTTGGGGTTTTAAATAACGTTTCATTTCACTTGATTATTTGAAGAAAACAATAAAGTTTTATTATTTCCTGCAGATGTTTATATTGTTCTTTTTTCCTTTTCATTGAAAAGATTAAACAAAAGTATTGAATGTTCATTGATTAATCGTTGCAATCAACCCAATTTCTAAAACACAAAGAGTACTACAGAATTTCCGAAAAACATATAAAATACTCATGCTTTAAAATTATTCTCATTACAAGTGTATGTTAAGAGGAAAACTAAAAATATTTGATATGAAATATACAGAGTTAATACTTATTTTGGTGCTTTTTGGGGTAATGATCATTACGAAAGGATTCAATGTACCACCAGCCCCACCAGCCGCTCCAAATGATGATGCAGATAATGTTGCTCATATGTATCCCTGCTTCACTTCTATAAATTGCATCTATAATGGTATGAAATAATATAAAATATATAAAGTATAACACACAAGATTTAGAGTATATTTTAAAATTATTTGCTGCATGATAATAATATTTAAGATGAAACAACAATAGGAAACAAAAATTCATTGATATGTTTTCTATTATAGTCAATTTATTGAACACCTATTAAAAATCGTATGTTGAATATGGGGTTATATTAATTTTTTTTTATATTTCAATTTACAAAAGTGCATTCGAAGCAACAATTTGTTCATGGTCTATATAATAATATTTTTAAATACTTCTCTCTAAAAATGTATATATTTAATCATTTCATAAATTTGTGCATTATAATATTTCATTGTTTTTTTTTTAGTCTTAAAGATTATTCTACTTTTGTGCTTTAACTGAAATATATTACAAATATTAACAGGACAGTTAAAAAAGACATCTAACAAATTCTTAGTAATTTTTATTTTTGTGGCTCAATATATTTTGATCTAGAGCATTTGATATGTTTTATTAACATTCTTCGTTTCATTCATTTGTTATTAAATTAGTTCTTGTTCATTATGTATTTAATTGCTACTTAATTCTTTTTTGAATATATTTCCTATTTTGTTCTATTCTTATCTAATGAAAAATCTATTTGTTGAATAACTAGTAAATGTGCTGGTATAAGGTTTTGTATTTCTTAAACTTTGCTGGAATTAGGGAAAAGTAGTGAGTTGGTAGAATGGTTCTGTGCCTACTTCCACTTAATTGCATTTGAATTTTAGACTTCCAAAGTGAGGAGTGTTCTTCACAGTAAGCACTGAAGATTTCAGAGGGAAAACAATAAATTAAAAGGCAACTGATGAATATAAAATTAATAGATTTCTTTGTAATTCACGCAATTTCATGTTTTCAAAGTTCAGATTTCTCATTATCATGTCAGTGTAATGATAAATCAATGCGGGAAAATCGAATTAAAAATAGTGCTCTTTGCTAACGATCATAACCTTAAGTGATGAATTTTTTGTCCAAAATGTTCCAGAAAATATCTAATTTTTTATTCTATATAACTAAACATAATATTAAAAAGAATGCAAAGTAAACAAATTTTATTTTAATTTTTAATTTCACGCTTTTTTTAATTTTATAATTGTGGAATAAAACCCCCCGCCCCTAAATGCTTGCTTTTTATAAGTACATTCTGCATGTTATATGAAGAATTTCATATATCTTAAAAGAATTTCTCTAATTCATACAAAAAAGTTCCATGTTCATACCCCTTTTTTTCAAATGGTTGAGGGTTTTCTGTGTATATTCGTATATATAATTATGCACACATAATTTGAAGCATCCGTAATTGCAACGGGGGGGGGCAGAAATAATATCGGCTTTTTTGGGTTTTCTTTCTATTTTATTTTCTTCTTAAGCAACAAATTGCCCATTGTCTTACTAATTACTTTACCTTTTCAAGAATGAAAAGCCTTATGTGAAAAATTTTCTCTTTCACCACAACGAAAATCCCGAATGGGAAGTATTTCTGTATCATATGTAAATAGTATCTCTTAAAAACATTAGCAATAATAATTTTACTATAAGAATTGAAAATATATTCAAATCAAAGATAGAAAGAAGAAAAAAATTCCAGTGAACGTACATGTTATGGGCAAACCAGTTGCGGCCAGAATACGGTACTTCAGGCAGTGTACGGGCAAACCAGTTATGAAATTAAAGCATGATAGAAAAGTAATGGAAATTAAGCAAAAGAAAATGCTATTACTTATTTTTTATTGTGGATATTGGGGCAAATTATAGTATACCATCATTTCTGAATCTAGGAAAAATTATAGCCAAAACAATAGTGAGCATTTGAAAAAAATAATTGCCTAAAAGTTGATATTATTAGAAGTATTCTAAGTGAAATAATGACAATCCTTATGGTTGTAGTACAATCAGTTACTGTGCTTTCCTGTGGCAGGCCAACGGTCATGGTAAAGGACTTGCGGCCAGTGTGTCATGAGTTCGAACAAGTCTAGTGCCCATTTTACGTCATGTAGGTGGGCTGCTGCACTTTAAATCTGTCGAAACTCTATGTTCTCTCGTTGTCTTAGTGAGGAAGTTTAGTAAGGAGGAGTAAGAACAGGTGTCGACCTCGTCCCTTGAAATTTACGACGCTTGTCGCCAATAGCCAGCCGGCTGTTTTAAAGTCTTGTTAAACAAATTTTTAATTTACCTAATTCTTATATTTAAACCTTTACATCATTACATGTGTTTTGATGGAACTGTGCATTATATTATTCATAAGCATATGTTTCACAATTTTTGTACCTAGACTATATTTTGTTAAAATCTTTATAAAAATACAATATTTTTTAAGAGGAAGCTAGTATTAACAACAGTGTTTTCAATAATTTCTGGTAAATTCAACATTGTTTAAGTTTGTGCCAATGATGTCAAACAGTTTAAAACAGGAAAACTGTTGTGTAAGATAGGATACTTCAAAACTATTTGTCTATCAAAGTGAGAACAAAATTTTTTGGTAACAAACATTTGAGAATCTATGCTTTAGATTACGTTTTAGTTCTTGAATCTTCTAGAACTTTAATTCTTGGCAAAAAGCTTCATTGTTTTCAAACGAAATAAGAGTTCTAACTTAAAGGTTATGGTTGTAGGATTGGTTTTGTTTCACTTCTGTTTCTGCATAATTACAATTATTTAGATTAATGAATACCAAGTACTCACATTTAAAAGATTACAATCTCAAAATTTCACTAAAATTAAATAATCTTGTAACTCCTTCCAATTTCATCTTACTTCTGGTTAAAATATGCCAATTTCTTATGTTTATTTTCAAACATGCATATCTTTTTAAGCAGAATAGCAGAATTTCCAAACATAATTCCCTAAAAATTAATGTAAAAAAATATATTTAAATAAATGAGTAATTTACTTGTAAAGCTTACTATTTGTATGGCAGAAATCATTATACCTTGGAATCAATACCCACAAACTATAAATATAGAGATCAGAAGTACCTAGCTTTTATTTTGAATTAATAATTTTATTTATATTTTTTTGCATTTAAGTAAATGATTATGAAATTATTTATCAAAATTTGATCGTGTATGATACATTCGATAACACGGTAGGGTTAATAACCCAATATAGCAATTTGGAGAGTAGAATATTGTTTCTCTTCTTACTTTTTTCCTTTTACACATTGTCTCTTTAATGTTGAATTTCTCTAGAAGGTTGAAAATATAAGCAATTTTTAAACAGGTATAATTATTTTAAATTTAAATTAAATAATTCGAATCTTTTACACATTGCTTATAAAGAAATGGGGCTCCAGAAAAGTATAAAGCGTTTAAAATATAATCATAATTTAAAAAAGTATAAGAATATGAAAATAAGAAACTTTTCAAAAAGAAATGCTTATTGAGTTTTACGTCGCGCATGCTATTTTCTAAAATATTAGCTTTAATTACTAGCTATACAATGATTAAAAAATTAAATGCATCCTTATTACACTGTAGTAATATTATATTAGCAGAATAATAAATTATATTTTTTTAAAAACAAAAAAAATTATGTTTTCAAATTTTTTTTTAAAAAAAATTCACTATTTTTTAAATATTTTGAAACACAAACACAATATACTATTCTTATATGATGTAAGGTTTAAAGAGTATTATATATACATTTTATAATTCTGTAAAGTTTTGTACATCAGAGGCTACTATTTTAGAAAATAGCGTGCGCCACGCAAAAATTACTTGCTATTTATTACAGAATGTTCATATGCTTAAAGTTTTTTAAATTATGATTATATTTCAAACATTTTATACTTTTCGCAAGCACCATTCCTTTATAAAAAAGGTGTAAAAGATTCGAATTATTTAATTTAAATTTAAAATAATTATACCTACTTGAAAATTGTTTATATTTTCAGCCCTCTAGAGGAATTTAACACCCCTGGGACCTCTTAGTATCAAATAATACACTGTTGTGTTGGATTAGTTTTCTTCTCTGACGAGGAAATGTTGTCAAAAAAGTGTTTTTCAGGCAAGCGAAGGAATGGGGGGGTGCTCAGCAGAAGGAGATGTACTCTTTTTTGTAGAATTTTCAACCAATTGGTACTTTTCAGTTATTCGAAACCACAAAAAGCACAGGTGAAATATTTCGGAATCTTCCGATTGCACAATGTAAAATTTCACAGTGCCCGAGCTACACTAGGGATGGGACAGGATGGTATGTTTCGCTGCTCGAGCTCAGATTGGAAAAATGCGTGAAGGAGTTATAGCATTATTTCTTTGATGCTCAACGACATTAAATGACACAACTAATTTGCATATCATAGTATGGATCATAACATTTTGTGCATAATGCGTAATTGTGTGTATGAAAAGTAGAGATATTAAGATTGTCAAATATTAACGTCAAAAATGCATTACTGTTTTGATAGTTTTTTATTAAAAAATATTTACAAACACAAAATTGTCTGAGATTTTATCAACATATCATATTAAGAGGTCTCTTTGTAATTTTAAAAAATGAGTTGTGCATGTTTTATGTATTTGTAAGCAGTATCATTCTTGATTATATAATTCAATATCATTACGTCTTCGAAAATATTCAATTTAAATTTGTTATACATTTCAGAAGGAAAACCATATTTAACACTAGTTTTTTTAATTAAATTTTTAATCTCTTAATTAATTTGTATTTTAACAGCAAAATTATTTGATTAGAAATTATCAAGTTAAAGCCTGTATCTTTATTCTTATATTTTCTAAGAGAAATGTTTATTGTAGAATATTTAAATCATCTGTAATAAGATACTTATAATGTTTATTTACGAATACAAATATTATTATTTTGTATATATATATATATAAGTCTTAAAATTCATTTTAATTAAAAAATATCTGTCGAGTTCTTTTTAGCTTAGAACCTTTCTTGAAAAACAATTACAGCTGATTGCAAAGTGTAGAAAGTCTTTATTAAATAATTCTTGAAATAGAATACAACTATAGAATTTATTCATCGAAAGAAAAGCAGAGTATTCATTAAAATATTTAGATTTTTCGCTTTCTTTTACAATGAGTTTTTTCTGTTAATAAATTGCATTTATTACTTATTATATATAAAGCTTGACATTGTGCTTTAAGTTATTACTTTGTACAATATCTTTAATTAGTCTTCTTTCCTTTTTTGTGTTCACATCGAACATAAAATCTTTGATTTGCTTAAGTAATTTATCAAAGTTGTAACCAAAATGTGTATCTTTTGTGTTTCTACTTACGGTACAACTTGTACTTCTGTTACTAATTACTTCTTTTTCTTCTTTCTATTCTTTAAATTTTAAAATTACTGGCATCATTATGAAAAAAAATACTCATTGCTATCTTTCTGTTGAACTTATTGTTGATTCAATTAACTTAATAGTTAGAAAAAATATTTTTTTTGCATTGTGCTCCATTTTCCTTTTTCTTATAATACATCTAATGCTTTAAGTTATAATGCTTAGAACTTCGTAACCTCCTGATTTGTAAGATAAATTATTAAACCATAATTCCTTTGTTTTACGTATATACTAATTATGTATGTAGTATATTATATATATATATATTTACCGTAAAATCCGGCCTATAGAGTGCACCAGCGTATAACGCGGACCTATACTTCCAAGCTGTATTTTTTTTAATTTTAACATATATTCGCCGTATAATGCGCATTCCATCTTTCACGAAGAAGCCTAGCAATGCATTTATGTTTTGAAGTAATTTATTCGAGGTATTCTACCAAGATTTTGAAGAAATAGAGTATACTTCTAGAATTACAACGCTTTTAGTTAATTACGAATGTCATTTATTTTAAATAAACTGTATTTTTTAGCCTAATTTTTTATGCTCATTTATTTTTTAACTTTTAAAACTATCGTTTTTATACCCGGCGTATAACGCACAGCCGCAAATTTTGATCTTAATTTTTGTGTTAAAAGTGAGAGTTATATACCGGATTTTACGGTAGTTACAATTACTATACATATGACATAATTACAGTATTAAATCGCAAAAAAGAAAACGATTTTTCTTGTAGTTTTCCATTTTCCTTTCTGTGCATGGTGCTGGAGTATAATTTATAATCTATTTTACGGTATATATATATATATATATATATATATATATATATATATAATCAAAGAAATGATATGTGGATTGAATATTCAACATGTAGAGCTAGAATTCTAAAACTGACACCAAATAACATAAAATAAATGAAAACTTCAATTAACCTTAATGAAAATTTGTTTTGTTTCATTAAGATATAACAGACTTAGAGCAGTGATGTTTGGTTAAGCCTGCATTGTAGAATCTTTAACGTCCCCATCAGAGGAAAATTTATTTATAATAGTACAAGAAAAAGAGTGAAGAAAATAAAGCTTTTGCAAACTATTTAGGCTTTGTAGAGAAACATTCAGCAATTAAAAAAAATTAAGTTTAATAATTGCTATATTAACTGAAAAAGAGTCGGGGGTGGATAATACAGTTATAAACAGCGCAAACATATATTCCTATACACCCAAGTTAACCCTCCGACAGATTTTTTAGAAACGCTTAATCATACTTTGATTTGAAAGAAATGAAAAAAAGCTTACTTTATAAACTGCTAATGCACAGCGTTTTATAACGAGTTTTTTTCAGGTATAGAAGTTTAAGTTGGCATTACTTTCCAAGATGGCGACCGATTTAACAGCTGTCAAGTGAGTTATTCTCAGTTTGGTTTGGCAATTCATCATGAATAGACTCAAGCCTCATAGAGATTCGTCGAATAGGCCCAAAACGAGATTGCCGTTGTTCCCGATTTTCATAAGCGAATTTTGTTTAGCGATGAAACGCACTTCTGGTTGAATGACTACGTCAACAAACAAAACTGCCGCATTTGGAGTGAAGCTAATCCACAAGTGTATGTCGAAACACCGTTACATCCAGAAAAACTGACTGTTTGGTGCGCTTCATGGGCTGGTGGAATCATTGGTCCGTACTTCTTCAAAAACGATGAAGGCCACAACGTTACAGTCAATAGTGATCGGTATAGAGCCATGATTACTAACGTTTTCATTCCTGAATTGAACAATCATGATGTCCAGGAGCTGTGGTTCCAACAAGACGGCGCAACATGTCACACAGCTCGTGCCACAATCGATTTATTGAAAGACACGTTTGGTGACCGCCTAATTTCACGCTTTGGACCTGTGAATTGGTCTCCAGGATCTTGTGATTTAACATCGCTAAACTACTTTTTGTGGGGCGGATAAGCCACAAACGCTTGACCATTTGGAAGACAACATTCGCCGTGTTATTGCCGATATACGGCCACAAATGTTGGAAAAAGTCATCGAAATTTGGACGTCCAGATTGGACTACATCCGAGCCAGCCGTGGCAGTCCTATACCAGAAATAATATTTAAAATGTAACGCCACAAGATTATCTTTCGAATAAAAAATTCATGCAATCGAATAATACATCGTTGTTTATTGCAATTTAAAGTTCTATACCTCTAAAAAAACACCCTTTATAAAGCTAAAAGAGATAATAAGTTTGCTTACCTGTTAAATTTCTTTCCTCGCAAATTAAAATGAATTTAAATTGCCTTTTAAATGAATGTATAGATAAAAGATGTAAGAAATATTTAACGGAGTTATACAATTTTTACAATTCTCCCTTCAAATTACTGTGCATACTACTAAAAGTACAATTAAATGCTCAGTCTTTATTCAAACAATTGGAAAATTTTCACAAGGAATATATCTTTGAATTGTTGTGCTATTTACGTATCAAAAAGCAAGCAATTTAAACATTTTTAAATTTGAATTCCTTTTTCGTTAGAAAGATCTATTGGCGCCATCTGCTGCAGATAATTGTAACTAAGACAGAAATAACGGAGAATAAATTTAAAATTAAAAAAAATTAATTAATGAATTAATATATAAAAAACTGTATTAACAACAAGTGTCATCAACTACAAGTTTTAAAAAATGTATTTCAATTTTTTAATGGATGAATAGTAAATATTATATTAACGATTGCAAACTTCAAAAAAATTTGGTGAGAGAGTGAACTAATAGTAGGAATTGAGGAATAAAAATATAAAATATTAAATGTAATAATGTTATTAAATATGAATTTTTTTTAAAAAAAATCTTTTAAATTTAGCCTTGAACTCATTCAGTTTCTGCTGTTTTATTTTTATTTACGTAGTTACGTAATATAAATAAAATTTTTGAAAAAAATAATGAAAACTGTCCATTTGAATACGTAAGTCCTTGAGGATTTAAACACTTCTTTGTCAAAACATTTGTGCTTAAAATTTACTTTGGTTTTAGATTCAGTACTTTAAGCATTCATTTATTTATTTAAAGTATCAAGAAAAAAAAACACAGCATCAAGACATAATATGTTTCAAATAAATAACATAGCTTATAATGCCAAAACATATTTAAAATAAAGCCTTACAAAAGTCCTTTCTGAATAAAATGTTGTACATAATCTATGCTAAAAATAGACAGAACACAATTGGAATATGATGCAGATGTAGAATTGAACTAATAGAAACCACTTACTTATTTCAATACACTTAAAATTATTTCCATTAAACATTAAAAAAAACCTGAATGGTAAGGAAAATTTTATAAAAATACTTTTCTAAAAAAATACTTACTAAATATTTTAAGAAAACGCATTAAACTATCACAAAAACTCCCAAAGAGTGATGGGAATTATTGAAGATAAATCACATTGGAAGATCTAAAGAACCATTAGTGTATTCATATCTATTTTTAATAGCTTATCATTTTGGGAAAAAAAATCACTTCCATTACCTTGTCAAGAAATATTTTCAATCAGTTCCATCTTTTCGAATTTATTCATTTCACACCCTTCTTCAAATATTTTTTATCAGGATTCTCCCCATTTAGTAATTTAAAAACAAAAACATATGAGTTTTTAACGAATGTTAAATTTAATTTATAATTTCTGATGGAAAATGTGTCATACAGATGCTTGAATTTAGGGATTTTTTTTTCAGCAGCTAGTTCTTACATATAAGGTCGAGTCAAAATTAACTTCCCTTTTTTATCAGATATTTAATTTGCTCTCATTAAATAAAATAATTACGTTAATTTATTACGTATTCACCACTGTTATGTATAACCTCCTCCCATCTTACTGGCAGTTTATAAATTCTTTCCCTGTAAAATGCGGCTCGTTTGGAATGGAAGAAATTTTAGAAGGCCTGCGTGATTTGCTCTTCAGAATTGAAAGTTTTTCCATCCAAAAGTTTTTGTAGGGAACAGAAGAGATTGTAGTCTGTCGGGGCAAGATCCGGGGAGTAAGGATGATGTGGTAAAATGGAGCATCCAAGCTCAATAACTTTTTCTTGAGTCACCTTTGCTGTATGTGGTCACGCATTGTCGTGCAGAAGGATGGCATTTTTGCGGTTGGCGAGTGTAGGACGCTTTTCAATGAGTTTTTATTGAACTCTTTGCAGCTGCTGAACATTCTATCCACAGTAATCGTTAAACTTGGCTTCAGCAACTCGTGGCAAATTATTCCACAACAATTCCACCATACACACAACAAGAATTTTTTGCCATGGATATTTGCTGTCGGATCTGGAAAGGGGAGTTCATCCTTATGAAGCCACTGTCTTTTGCAGATTATAGTCTTGTAGGTGACCCATTTTTCATCGTATATTACAATCCAGTTTAAAAAAGGACTCCATTTGTACCCGTGAGAGCAGACCTGTGTTGATCGACATGTGATATTTATTTCGTTCACTGAGATTGTGAGGTACTCATACTCCTAACTTCCTGACTTTCCCTAATTTCTCCAGGTGGCGGATAACGGTTGATTGCGATGTATTCAAACTTTCTGCAATACATCTGTAGATTGACGTGGATTTTGATCCAATGCTGCCTTTTAAAGGTTGCCGTCGAAGTCGGAAGGACGTCCCGCTCTCAGTTCAATTTTTAAAGTCAAATCTCCAGAATGGAATTTTACGGACCAATTTACAACTACCCGATCAGTTATTAATCCTTCACCATACACTCTGCATATTTTTTGGTTGTCACCTTAGCACTATTAACTTGATTAAATTCCCAAAGCATCATATGACGAATATGTACTTTTTTGCTCTCCATTTCAGAGGATAAAGTAGCAGTTTATTTTAACGAGTATCATACAAAGTTGTTGACAAAAGACTAGCGGAAACATTGTGTAACTAATGAAAACAAAAACTCGTTGTTATGGTAACTCATAGCGGGCAAATTTGAATATTAGAGATTCTACATAGCTGCGTCGGAAGTTACTTATGACTCAACTTTATATTTTCTCCTTTTATTTTGGTATGGAGATTTAACTTAAAATAGTCAGGAATCCTTTTTTGCTCGTATTGAAAAGCTCTGATCAAGTTTATGAACTAACCGGGGAACTTAGTCAGAATGTATTTATCGTTTTACATGGATTTTTTCTGTGCCTTTTGTTTCTTTCTAAACATTTCCTAATTTCTTTTTCTTTCTAAATTTACAACAATAATCAACTTAATTTCTATAAATATTTTAGGAAGAAATTTTTAAAAATGTATAACGTTTTAAAAGTAAATAGATGTGAAAAAATAAAAAGTAGAGTGAAAATTTTTTTCTAAGGGATTGTATGAAAATAATAATTTAAAGAGAAGTCACGTTACATTTAAAAACGTGAAATCGAACTAAAAGAAAAATATTCAAAGCTGAATCTTTATTATTTTTAATTCATTTTTATTTAGAGTTTTCTTTAAGGCATGATCGCAAATTGTACCTGTAGATTTTAATTATTAAATCAACTATTTCTAAAATTTTGAGAATTTTTTTTATTTAAACTTATGGAATTTATATATTTTAGTAACAATAATTACGATTGAGGAAGAAAATATTTCCTTTACAGGTATATCTCAGGTTATAATTTCCATTTAATGCTGTTTTGTGAAATATAATTATAAATATAGAGTTTTTGTGAACATATATTAATGAAATTGTGAAAAAAAGTGAAAGTTTCATGCAGTGCACAATAAACAGGGAATTAAAAGTTTATTTTATTAAAAATGTAATATATAAAAACTAAATTTTCAGATTATGTTGTTTCAGAAAAGAAAAAAAAGGTGGATGAGGTTAGCTACTGAAAATTTTACATTATTTCAAGAATTTAGTTTTTCAGCTCATATATTTTAAATTTTTATAAAAACAAAACTTAAATAATTTTATTGGCTTTTTTTTCCAAAAGTGGATCAGTAGACTTTTAAAAAAAAATTCTTATGAATAATTCTTATTCTTTTAAAAACATTCTGCTATCTACTGATTTAAATAATTATACGTTATTTTAGGTGATTATATTCATCGTATTAATTCATATTACAAAACGTACCTTTCTTTTTATAATTAAATGGCTATTTTTTTCTATTGATGCAATTAAATTTGCAAAATATTACTCTTTTATTAATTTTTAAATTTTTTTTTTTTGATATACATCCGTTGTCACATAGGTTGGAATACTGTTTTATTCCATACATATATAATTAACAGCATAATTTCCCAGTGTCATATTTGATTAAAAGTTAATTTTGAAGTTTTTACTTGATGATTTATTTTCATTTCAACTTTAGTGGTGTATTACAAATTCTACTAAAATCATTTCAAATAATATTTTAATTGTTTCTTTTGCAATTTCAAAATTATAGATGTCTCATTAAATTGACGAAATGAATGAATTTTGGGAACTCGAAAAGGTACAAAATGTTTTGCATTTTGCTATAAAAATCTTTATTTTAATAACAAACCAATGAACGGTATTGCTTCAGTAGAGCACCTGTTAAGATCGTCACGCATATTTAAGAACTTGCATGTATAATTAGGTGTAGTACAATACTAAGTAGAATATAAGATGTGAAATAGTATCATAGATCATAACTTTAACATTTGATTAGTGTTAATGAATATTTTTCGAAATGTTATTTTCTCAGCCAATAGAAATTGCTTTTATTGACTTCCTTTTCTGATCTATTTTCTTGCCCCCCCCCCTTTTTTTATCCAAAATTATACTTCAATTTTACCCCAAAGAAAAATGTGCCTGTTTTGATCTATCAGATTAAAATATATGAAAATATAATATAATATAAATATAAAGATATAATAATAATAATATGAAACACATGATCGGGGAATGCTAATTTTAGTACTAATTAGGATTCGTTAAAACAAATATTTCAATTGTTTCACAAATTTGGATAAATATAGTTTTAAATGACTTAATATGAGCGTAAAGCTAATGCGATTAAATATTTTAATAAATTGGCTTTACTTGACAAATTTTTGTTCTGTTTTGTCTTGAACTGCATTCTCATTACAACTACTTAATACAAAACCTGGAAAAACCTCAGAAAACAAAATATATATGATATTCAGTTTCACTATCGATATACATGCATTTAAGTACTATGCATACCAAAATTTATTATATTTTAATTAAAAACAATCCATACCATTTTGTAAATAACACAGTGTTTTAAATTTTGAATTTCGTTTTGATTGAAAGTCATTTTGTTTTAGATTCTCTTACTCGTTAAAAATAATTTTATTTTCGAAACCAAACACTCCATTTATAATTGTTTTCAATGAATGCAAATGATTGTTTTCAATGAATGCTAAGCGTTTGATGCTTCCTTGTTAAATTGAATGTTTTAGCATAGTTCTTAAATTCCTTGTTGTTATTTTGTTAAATTGAGAATATCATATAAAATTTATTCAAGCATTGTATTAAAAGCTATTATTTTATTCAGAAAAAAAGCAGATTATCAAAAGAGATTTTAAGAGGTCTCAGGGGTGTTAAATTTCTATATAGAGGTGTCAAAATATATACAATTTTCCAACAGGTAAAATTCTTTTAAGTTTAAATTAAATGTATCGAATCTTTTACACATTATTTATAAAAGAATGGGGTTTCGTAAAAGTATAAAATGTTTAAAATATAATAATGATTTTAAAAATCATAAACATATGAAAATTCTGTAATAAATATTATATATGTTTTTGCGTTGCGCACGCTATTTTCTAAATTAGTAGCCTCTGATGTATAAAACTTTATGGAATTATAAAATCAATCATACTCTTTAAACACTATCTAATTTTAGTACTATATATCTTTTGTATTTCAAAATATTTGTAAAGTATTGCAATTTTTTAAATATTTTTAAAAATGTAATTTTATATTTTAAAATATGTAAGTTATTATTCTATTTATATAAAAGTAGCTACAAAGTAATAAGAATACATTTGTCTTTATAAATCAACTTATAGCTAGTAATTAAACCTATTCTTTAGAAAATAGCATGCGCGATGTAAAACTTAATAAATATATTTCTTATAGAAAAGTTTCTTATTTTCATATGCTTATAATTTTTTAAATTATGATTATATTTTAAACATTTTTTACTTTTCTGAAGCCCATTCCTTGATAAATAATGTGTAACAGATTCGAATTATTTATTTTAAATTTAAAATAATTATACCTGTTTGAAAACCGCTTATATTTTCAGACCTCTAGAGAATGTTAACACCACTGAGACCCGTTAACATGAAATATTATGGACAATTTTTAGAAATTTAAGCATTTCCAAAAATATCTATAGAAAAATAATTACAAAGAGGTATCGGAAAGCGAAAAAGAAATACAAATAATGCAATAGATGCACAATATTTATTTTAAAAATGTTTATACGGAAAATTTTAATAAATATATACATACAAAAAATACAAGTAATATTTCAAAAAGTACTGGAATTAGTAATAGACTATGTAGTATTTTATAATTTCTTACGGGGTTATAAGTAATATTTTTAAAGTAATAGTTCAAGTTAATTTTATGCTCTGTAGAGAATAAACATATAGTATCAAGAGAACAAAACCCTCCTGTCGTAAATGAATTTATGATTCATTTGTCACAACTGATAGACCTAAGAATGATAGGAGAAATTTGACGTATTCTGGTTAACCTCTGAAGTACCACGTACCATGTACCATGGGCGAAACCCATTGTAACTTCCAGTGGATACATGACTTACTTAGGTGTACAACCAGTGTAACCAGAACAGAAAATGTTACAAACTAGATTTTTTTTTATTTGGATTGCGTAACATTACAAAAGTTAGGTTATAAAATGTCTGGGTTATAAAAATTAAAATAAATAAATAAACAAAAAATAATAAAAAAGCAAGTAAATTTAAATTACGAAGTTTTATAAAATTCCTCAAAATGTTTCTTGGAATAAAAAGCTTTTCCTCATACGTTACATAGGTGTATTTTAATTCAATTCCTACTATTAGCTCCCACTCTCTATATATTTATTTATCTTGGTGGAATTTTCAATCATTAATAAAATACATTTTAAGGCGCTCAATTGAGCGGAAATTTTATGTACAAGATTATTTTGTATGACAATACATTAAAGTAATTATAATTAAAAATTAATTGATTAAAACTAATTATTCAAAGAATTACAAATACAGCCATGTTGGCATCATTTTTGGCGTCTTGCGTCAAAACTTTAAAAGATATTTTTCTCACGTTTTAAAGCATTCAGTTGAACTGAAATTTAATATACACGGTTGTTTTGGACGACAATACGATACTTTAACGATAATTAATAAAGATTTATTACCACTTAATGTTGTGATCCTGTCATATGTATATACATATTTATATTCATTTTAACTATTTAAAAAAAGTAGCTAAAATAAAAATTTTCTTTTTTGATCTAAGTAGAGGAATAGACTTAATTTATTTTTGCTTTACTTTTTTTTGTTTCATTTCTCAAGTAGATACATCCTTATCAGAGTCACTGTCATATTCATGGACTTCCAGCAAATATACTCATTCAGTATCACTTTCGGTGAAAACCAACCACGATGCCATATTGGCAAGAAAAATTAAAAATATACAACAAAAATAGTTGTACAAACTTTATAAATGAAAACAAAACACGAACGAAAGTGCGCCTTAGCCAGCGTCAATAGAAAAAATGAAATGTGCATCGTAATGTCAAGATCATTTTCCCTAGAAATCCCAGATTTCTGGAAATAACATTCTTTGGGATGATTAAAAGCATATTAAAACAAAATGTGTTTCTCCTGTTATTGATTTTTTTATACTCAAATTTTAAAAACATAAATTTTATTGGATTTCTTGTGAAAGAAAAATAAAAATACATCACATTTTCAAAAGAAAAAAAAAGCAAATGAAATACTTTCCTTACAGTGACAATTTGAAACATTGGGAGTTATTTTAAGAAACGAACGTGATTTTAAACTAATATTTGAAGTAAGCTTATTCATAATATATTATTTAAAAAATAAAAATACTTATCTATACTGTTCATCTTATGCTTCTTCAACGGCTTGACACCCCTGGGGGGAGTCTCTGGTCTTCTCCAGAAGTCTTTTCCAAGCATCCCTACTTTGGACAAATTTTTTCCAATTTTTGACCTTTAAAATTTTTAGATCTTTCTCAACGCAGTCAATCCATCCCAACGGGGATTTGTCCTCTGGTCTATTTCCCATTGGATTTTCCAGAAAGATTTTCTTGTAGCAGTGATCTTCATTCATTCTAGCCAGATGACCAGCCCATTTAAGTTTCTGTAATTTGACAAATTTTACAATATCAGGTTGTTTGTAAATTTTGTAAAGTTATAAGTTAAATCTTCTCCAAGATCCATTCACTTGGATCCCACCAAGAATGCAGAGAGTAAGAGCTTTCTCTCGAAAATTCCCAAGTCATCATGATCATGTGAAGTCGATGGCCAATTCTCAGATGCATAAGTCAAGGAAGATCTTATAAGACTTCCGTAAAGAGAAACAATTAAGTTCCTAATTTCAGCAATCTGGATTTTATATAACTCTTCAAGGCATAAAAACATCTATTTGCAGAAGTGATTATTTTATTAATTTCTTGAACCAGCTCATTTATATTACTTATCTCAGTTCCCATATAAGTAATTGCTAATTTCTATGTGACTAAGTTATATATGTTGGAATTTAAACAAGATACATATTTAGTTTTATTCTCGTTTACTGATAAGTTAATTCTTTTAGCTATTATACCAGAGTTTCTCAAACTGTGAGGCACCCCTCCCTAGGGGGTGTTATAACTCTACGAGGGGGGGGGGTGCAAGCATATTGAAAAATTGAAAACAACAGATTATTTAAAAAATGTATTAATTTACTGAGCATAAATACTAAAAATACATTCTGACATAATAAAAAAATAAAATACACATTTATATTGATATAATACACTTATAAATGTATCTGTGATGCACATTATATTTTATACTTAATTTAAGAATTTTAAGTTAAGAAGTTTAAAGCTGTTTTTGCCATATGTACAAGAGCATGAACTTGACGCGGAGCACATTTTCAGATGCAAAAAATGCTCAATTTTTTATAAAAATTTGTGATATCGTAAATCATGTATTGGTTTATAATACTGTGTTTTTTTAATATTTAAAAATATTACACAAATAATTTGTTTTTCCTTTTAAAATGTGAAGGAAAAGCTCATTTAACAATACGGTATAGAAAAAAAAATGCAAAACATATTTTATAAAAGAAAAAAATGTGTCAACTCGGATAAAAATGAGTTGTATGATAAAATAAGTGATTCTCTATAGAATAGTGTTGCCAGAATATATAATAAAGAGTGTTTTTTTTCAGGTATAGAAGTTTAAGTTGGCATTACTTTCCAAGATGGTGACCGATTTAACAGCTGTCAAGTGATTTATTCTCAGTTTGGTTTGGCAATTCATCAAAACGATCATCAAGCAAGGCGTAGATTCGTCGAATGGGCAAAAAACGAGATTGCCGTAGTTCCCGATTTTCATAAGCGAATTTTGTTTAGCGACGAAGCGCACTTCTGGTTGAATGGCTACGTCGACAAACAAAACGGCCGCATTTGGAGTGAAACTAATCCACAAGTGTATGTCGAAACACCGTTACATCCAGAAAAACTGACTGTTTGGTGCGCTTTATGGGCTGGTGGAATCATTGGTCCGTACTTCTTCAAAACCGATGAAGGCCACAACGTTACAGTCAATGTTGATCGGTATAGAGCCATTATTACTAACTTTTCATTCCTGAATTGAACAATCATGATGTCCAGGAGCTGTGGCTCCAACAAGACGGTGCCACATGTCACACAGCTCGTGTCACAATCGATATATTGAAAGACACGTTTGCTGACCGCATAATTTCACGTTTTGGACCTGTGAATTGGCCTCCAAGATCTTGTGATTTAACACCGCTAGACTATTTTCTGTGGGGCTATGTAAAGTCATTGGTCTATGCGGATTGGCAACAAACGCTTGACCATTTGGAAGACAACATTCGCTGTGTTATAGCCGATATACGGCCACAAATGATGGAAAAAATCACCGAAAATTGGACGTCCAGATTGGACTACATCCGAGCCAGCCGTGGCAGTCCTATGCCAGAAATAATATTTAAAATGTAACGCCACAAGATTATCTTTCGAATAAAAAATTCATGCCAATCGAATAATACATCGTTGTTTTTTTGTAATTTAAAGTTCTATACCTCTAAAAAAACACCATTTATTAATTTTTGAGTACTTTTATATCTGAAGAAATATTCCAAATTTGGCACATATTCTTTAACATTAGTCGAAGATATCCTTAATAAGTACCAGTGACCCCATGGCACTTGTCTTACATAAAATTACATATAAATATTAAAACTTATCCCATTGATTTGTGCGGTTTATAATTAATCCGTGAAAGGCCGAATGAAAGTTGTACGATTCGCTCCTTAATGCCACTGTTTTTCAAAAACGCATGCGCATGTGATGTATTGGGGGGAGGGGAGAAAAGGACTAAAAATAAGCAAATCCTCTGAAGTAAGTAAATCCTTCGCAAATACTGTCAAGCGCTTTTTATTGGATTCTAAACCCTTCGAAATAGTTTCATGGATAGCAGTGCACAGAAAAGAATGTACTTCGGAAAGACGGATATATATGCCAGAGCAATTAACATTCTGTCTGAGCAAGACGTTTGTATACGCCGGTGGTACTTAATATGTTAAAGTCGTATATTGTAGCTTTAGTGTCAAAGTATAGTATTACTGAATTTAATACAATGTTATTGTATGGAGGAACGTGAAAAAATTATGATTGAATATTGGGTCGCAAATATTGAAAGTTTGAGAAACACTGTGTTATACTGTTCTACTCCTATTAAATGTCTATTTTCATTTAAAGATATTACAAATATTAAGGAAAAAGACTTAAACTAATTTAACTACTCACCGATAAATCTATTTTATCACCAAAAGTGGAGCAATGAGTCGGAGGAGAGTGGTTTTCACTTACCATGTCTATTTTAATTAAAAAGAATTGAAAAGTAAGGTTTGTTCTTTATTTAATCACTAAATTAAACCAACATTATGTAAAAAAGATAAACCTTTAAATATTTCCTCATAAATGAATACTAAAAATAAATACAAATTGCGAAAGCCTTTCAATACATCAAGCCAACATTTCAGATAAAATATGTTTGACAGAAAATTCTAATTTTATCTCCAATTAAAAATAATTTTTAGCCTTGTTTAAGCTATTAAGTAGTTGGTAGTAAAGCATGTTCTACAATTCATTCAATTAAATAAGTTATTTATTTATTTTGAGAAGTTACTAGACTTTTAATTAATATTGATTGATTGATTGAATATTAACGTCACAATGTTGAGCTACACGAGGGCTTTTGGCGACGGACCACGTAATTTTGAACCATGGTCAAGTGACGTGGACGACACCTGAGCTGGCACCCCCCTCTCCTAACTAAAACACCATACCAACGGGAGTGCGTTTAATCTCTCGACAGATTTAACGTGCATCGCTGCCCTGCACGGCGGGTCTTTAGTGGTACTGGGCTCGAACTCGTGACAAGGCAAGCCACGATCCGATACCTGTACCACTCGGCTACCGTTGCAAATTGATTGATATTTAATTCTCTCTCTCTCTCAAAGTGTGTAGTTATAATTGTTATCTATTTTTAACTTTTTTTAAAAAATGTTTATTATGGAAATTTTATTTTATATTATCAGTAAATTATTTATATTTTCTCTTGTGATGGAGGATTTTAAATAAATTTCAAAGCAAGGATATGGAATTCATCTTTTTTAAAACCATATATTTTTAGACCAGGATCTCTAAAAAATATGAAATATGACAGATATTAATATTATAATAAATAATAGAAAGAGTGAAGAAATGCACACAATTGTAAAAATAAAATATATTCATAATTGGTCAGATTAGAAACAATCTAAGGAATATTCACTGTAAAAATATCTAATGTAAAAACAAAACCTTAGTGAAAGTAAAACTTATATATGAGGTACACCGAAACATATATTTACGGGAAAAGAATGTGTTGGCGCAATATTTTGTTAATTAAATCATGTAAATGCATTAATTTTATCAAAAACTTTCTTCATAAATGAGCATTATTTTTCTTCTGAAAATGGGAAAAAAAATAATAGCTTAAGTGTGCAAATAATGCATAAAATGAGTAAATCTTTTTTTAAAAAAATATTCTTTTACATTTATTATTCCTATTGTATTATTCTGATATGATATGCAAAGTAAGGAAATTAAAAATACACTTAAAAAGAAAAAAAAACGACGCTCCAAGGAGTGGCCTGATTGTAATGAAATTTCGTACACAATAACTTTTCAACCTAATATGCAAAAGATTAAAATTTGGTGTCTAACGAAAATGAATGGTGGGAGCTACAGCGTATCGGAACTGCGCACTTAGCAGGTGTCTATAAGAAGCAATTCTCAATCTGATGGTGAAAATTTCTGTTGCATTGAGATTTCGGATACCTTTGAACAACTGGAAAACTATCTCGTCGTAGTATTCGAGCTCAAAAAGGGCAACTGTCAGAGTTGGAAAGAGGTCGTATCATTCAAATGGAAAAGGGAGTTTGAGCATATCGGAGAATCACTGGTCATAGGAGTCGTAGAGAGGCGGCCATCGGAAGATGATGGCAAGAATGAGTGGACAGTGGCAGATTTCAGAGTCATGATGGTAGCGGTCAACCTATGTCCACAGAAGATCGGGGGCACATATTTTTTGTAAGATTAGCTTTCAGAGCGTTTGATTCATCATTATCAACCATCAGACGTATGACCAGCACACGAGTGTCTACCATGAACATTCGCAGACGGCTGATGGAGCGAAATTTACGCTCGTATCGATGTCTACATTAAGGATCAATCGCGCCTGCACACTTTAAAGCGAGATTACAGTGGTACCTGGGTCGAACAGGATGGAATCATGCTGACTGGGGACGTATAGTCTTTAGAGACGAATTCAGCTTCTAACTGTGTCCAGACAAACATCGAAGACGTGTCTAGAGATGGCCAGTGAAGCGTGCCAATCCTACACTCACTATTGCAGGCCACACAGGCCCTCAACAAGGAATTATGGTCTGGCGTGCCATTTCTTTTGCAGCCGTATCCCTTAGGTCGTCATTAGAGGCACTCTTGCAACACATCCGTACGTCGACGAAATTCTGAGAACTGTTTTGCTACCGTTTCTTTTTGCAATATCCTGGTCTTATTTTTCTGCAAAATAATGCCAAACCACATACCACAGCTATGAACTGTCTAACAGATCATCAAACACTTCTTTGGCCAGCTGGATCGTCAGATCCCTCTCCAATCGAGTATGTCTAGGATATGATGGGAAGGCGACTTCATCTACCAGGAAATGTTGATGACCTGACCCGATAATAGGAGCAAATTTGGCAAGAAATACCACAGGAGACCTCCAGGGTGCCTTATCACTCAATGTCACGTCATGTAGCAGCTTGCATCCAGGCTAGAGGAGGGTCAACTCGTTATTGAACTCGATACTTTGTAACTATGTAACTCTGAAAGAATCATTCGATTTTTCTGAAATTCTAATCATAAATTATTCTATTAGTAATATTTCTACCCACACATTTTTATCTCTACAGGACAGCTCGTTCTTGGTGTGTCTGTTTTTTTTTCTTACAGAGTGTATCTCACAATTTTTAACATTCTTTCTATGTTCGACAACATTAGTTTTAAGCTCTTCTACAATAGCTACATATTATATCTGCCCCGTTTTGCTGTTTTGAGACATTACAACCTTTTAATTTCAATTTGATTTTACAAAATTACATGTAAAAGAAATTATTATTTTAAATTATTTTTCATAAACTTTATTTATTGATTTTTATTTTCTTGATAGGCACTGATGAACACAAGAGAGTGGAGGAATGTCTTGATGGCCTGGACACATATGTATAGTAACTTGAAATCTGATTAAATATTGTTTTATATATTGAATTCCTAGTTGAATAAGTTAATCTGAAATCTTATTCGCAAAAATTAAAATTACTACACTGTGTTAATTGGTATATAGAAATTTAAGGGGTTTATTCTTTAAATAATCTAATTTATAACTAAAAAGAATTTTTTTCTCTTATACTTATTTCTGTATTAATTTGGTTTTTATTTTGCTTAGTAAAATATTTGGTGAAATTAAATTAAAACTATTGTTTTGTGATAGAGAGGAAAGTTCTGAAACCAATCAATGCCTTTTTCATGGGCATAATTACAGTCAAAATTCAAAGCATGAAATAATCAAAAGATTGAAACACAATAGAATCGTATTATTTCTTGTTGATGTAAATGTTCAAGATATATATATGAGTATGATATATATATATATTTGATATAATATATATATATGAACTATCTTTTTGCCCATGAAGAATTTATATTTTTATTAGATTTGAATTAAGAGGTTTGTTCGTGATCGCAGAATTTATTTGGGAATGCTCCTGGTACAGTGCCAAAATGCAAGACAGGGAACTATCCAAATATCAAGTTTTTATATACAGAGAAGAACAGGAAAAAACGCATCACAAAAAATACAATCACGTGTTTAGTCAAAGGGAACAATTAGTTATTTGTAGAAATGACTTCATTGTTTAGGGGATATTAATCCCGATTAGAAAGGCGCATGAAAACAATTAATGATCTAGTGTTTCTTGGAATTGCCAACAGATCTGTCAAAAGTTCAAAATCTTAAGTATAAGTAATTAATATACCTGCATAATATTATTAATGCTTTAGAAAAAAATGAGATGTGTTTCGAAATAGGGTATTCGGATTTATGAATTTGATGTTATAAATAAATGAGATTCGAATTATGAGTAGATATCAATCTATGTTATATATATATATATTATAATAAACAAAATTAAAGAAGTTCTAGAACTTACAGTGCTAAAGAAGGATGAAAGAGACAGAAAATGTAGATACAAAGAAGTTTTTGGAATAAACTGGAGACCTAATATGATTTTTAAAGCTGTCGTTGAATTAGGCCAGCGATTTAGGGTTGGCAATGCTTTATGGATCCAACATTTAGGAAATCTTGACATAATAGGGAATATATATATATATATATATATATATATATATGGTGATTTAAAGTTGTCTAGAAAATTTTCAATAGACTTTACAAATTGTAATTGTCGATACAAGTTTGTATATCCTTTTCAAAATGTATAAATCCCCTTTTAATATTGTAATATTTTTTTTTGGTTTCCACAGTATCTGTTCAGATCAATTTTACGGGATCTTTCTCGTTTTTAATTTCTTATCTTTTGCCTTAGTTTCCATAAAGAAATTGAAATTTTAAGTATTTAAGTTCTGTTGTGTGAAAAAGAGAATTGCTCTTGAAGCTTCGTTCTTCCTTATCGCCGAAGTCGTGATTTTTTCACTCCCGCTGTAGATGCTTTCTTGCCCTCAGGCACCTCTGGTCAGAGGGAAAATTCGTTCGGTGGATTCCCATAATAGTTCACTTCAACACTTTTCCCTTTTCACGTTTCACATTTTGAAAAAAACGACTTGGATTTCGGTTTTAAAATGTTTTGGCTTTTAAGAACAGATTTAAGGTAAAATTTTGAAATCCATTTTCAGGGAGAGCCTGCCACCTTTATGTGGTGTTTCGAAGTCAGCATGAAGAACTTTGTGTTCAAAACGGAGTTTATTCGGCGAGCAGTCGATATATTAATCTTTAAGGAAAAAATGAATGTCAAGGGATTTGATTGTTATTAGGCAGAAATCTTGTAGCCACAACTGTTAAATAACACTTTTCAGTTAATGTCTTCGATTTCAAAGTAAAGGGTGCTAACGGATATGGGAAGACTATAAAAATTATTGTGCTGGGATTAAAAGTGTAATACTTGGAATATATTTTCTGAGAAAAAATTAGGTGTTTAATTTAAGACTCGAAAATGTTAAGGAAAATAAAATTTAAATGGTAAATAGGAGATTTTGCTAAAGATATAATTTCATTATCTTTACACACACACTCACATACACACACACACACACACGCATATATATTTATATATATATATATATATATATATATATATATAAATATCTATCTATATATATATATATATATATATATATATATATATATATATATATATATATATAAGTACTTGATAGATTATTACAATTTAACTTTTGCTTAGTTTTTATTGAATTTAAAATTTTCTTAAAAAAATTTATTCAAGAATTATCATTTTTTTTAAAACAACCCCCAAATTCGTTTCTTGAGTTGGTTAAGATTATGATACACACTGAGGCCAATATATTAGAAACATTTTAGATTTTCATTTGCGTGCTTTCTAGAGATGAAGTGTGCACATTTTTTGTGGTTTGGGTGCCACGTGGCTAAATAATACTAGTATAAGTACGGTATAAGTGTGCATTTCACTGTAAACGAAGTAAAAGGATAAAAACGATAGGTCTCTCACCATTTGAAAAGAGTTACTTGTTGGTTTCCGTTCAGCAGATGCCTTGATTTCGAAGATAACTAATCTCACTGGGTTCTAAAAAGCAACCGTATCAACGGTATTATAAAGTTTCATTCATAACTCAGTCTTTCTATAGAAGTCGAAACTACGTACGATCACATTTTTCCAAAAACGGGATTAGCGTCGTCACCGGCGAATTCTACGGCAGAAACGGGGGCTGCATACGCTTCAATTGACACAAATCGTCAACTAAGACTCTTCTCTGTCTCATGGTAAGAGAATTGCAGAGAATAGAAATGCATAATCGAATGTGCCAGAGATATTCACTCATTTGTGTCCGAAAAGCGAATATTCCTTTGCAGTGATTTCGGAAAATATGACAATAAATATCTGAAGATCAGATGAATTACAAAGCACCTTATTGTGCATTGACGGAAAACGTCGAATTGGACTAGAACCGGACGAAGCCATACTCACAAGTGTAAAGGTCTGGGGAGGGAGATTCATGATGGGATCATATTCTATTTGCATGGAGTGGTGGTCCGGTGCTCCTTGAAGGTAAACAGACAGCCATGAGGTATCTACTTATATTGACATATCAAACACATCGTGCAACGCTGTATTTTTATCCTGATTGTGACAAACACTTCATAGACGATAATGCAACTATACTTCGTGCCAGAAGTGTTCATTATTAGTTCGCTGAACATTAGATCATCTGATTTTTAAATTCTTCCCGGGTTACCTCATAGTTCGGATTCTATCTCTATAGAAAATGTTTGGGATTTCTTGGAAGACACATCCGACATCATTCTCCTCTACCATCTAATTTATAAGATGTAAATGTTACATAGCCAATGCATGGTATTTTCTTGTTGTAAATGCACTTCTGAAGCATGCAGAATCAATGTCCAAACGAACCAGATCAGTTTTTATTCAAATTTTGGTTGTCCAGTAAAATATATATTGATCTTTGGTTTCTAATTCATTGACCAGTATATATATATATATATATATATATATATATATATATATATATATATATATATATATATATATATAAATGTAAGGATAATTAAATTAGATTAAAAATTAAATTCCCTATCTAGGACTTGACACATTTTTCTCAGTTCCCATATTCAAGTATCAAACTAATCACCCATTTATTTCTTCCGAACATATGGCCTAGCCAATAAACATGTCTAATTCCAGATCGTTAGATTTAATAGTAAACATATGTCAGCATTAACGTGCAAGCAACCTCTTCAAAGCAGCGATACTTACCATATGTTTTTCAAGTGTTATCCACTTGAAACCACCACCATGGCGTGCTTTTTACTCCCTGCTCTTAGCGTGAGAAGAGATGTCGAACCAATTGAATAAAGATCTCCTTTTTTAAACTTTAATCTGATTCTGTCTTAAAAATCAAGATATATATATATGTGTGTGTTTGTGTGTGTGTATTTGTATGAGTATGAATAATTTAACTACTGTATAATTTTCTGTAGGATCTACAAATCGCCATGGATTGGTATGAGCAAGGTCTGCAAGCAACTGACTACATTGATACCTATGATGCAATAAGCCTTTTATACTGTACAGCAAACGGTGAAACAAGGGTAATTTTTCATTCCAAATCATTGTATTACAAATCCTTTTACGGTCTTTTCAGGATGTATACTTTAAATATCAGTTTAAATAGAAACATTAATTTTCATTTGTTATCTATTACGTTAAGTTAACATTTAAATTGATAGAAAAATGAACATAACTTACATTGAAATTAAAGCATTATAGTAATAATAATAGTTTTTAAAAATCAAAATACACACATACACATTCTTAACTTATTCTTATTGTAATTTGCATTGGTCTTGTTAACTGTTACATTACCCATTGTGTGTAATTGACAAAACATTTATGTACTCATTTCAAACAGCAAATCATAAAATATTTGTTTTTCAGGATGAGATATAAAATTATTTTCATAACAAATGAATTAAATTTTTTTTTAAAAAATATATAATTTATTATGAGTTTTTATTTTCAATTTAAATAAAATCTGAAAATAATGTAGACTTTGATGATATTTTTTTTAAAAATAGTTTATTTTAGAAGATACTTATCCTGCTTCCAAACGTTTGCGCGATTTCTTTCAATTATTCCACTCACTTTCCAAGTGAAAATTTTAATGAAAACTAAATAAACGGAATTCATAATTCAAGTATTTAAATAAGTTTTGTGTAGCATTTATATATTTTGAACATGTAAAATCATAACCGTATATATATAATTTAATACATTTTTAAATAGAATAACATGCTATGCTTGTCATTGAGCAATATGCTTAAATATTGAAAGAATTGAGTTTAGATCATGAAATTGAGACACATCTGTCTGAAAATTGAAACAAAAACGTCCACACACACTATAAAAGATAAAAATTAAACCGTAAACAAATGTTTGAATTTTGGTTTTAATCGAACTGAAATAAACTTAAATTTATTACTATTATATTTTTTTTTACATTTACTCCTCAGTGCTGATTTATTGATAAGTACCAAACATTTAACACTGATTAGATAGTTTATACCCCTTCTTTTTACGACAGATATTTAGAGATAAATTATTTTATGGGGTCTCAGGGGTGTTAAATTTCTCTAGAGGTCTGAAAATGTAAACGATTTTCAAACGGATGTAATTCTTTTAAATTTAAATTAAATGATTCGAATCTTTCACATATTATTTAAAATAGAATGGGGCTTCAGAAAAGTATAAAATGTTTAAAATATAATAATAATTTTAAAAGTCTTAAGCATATGAAAATTCTTTAATAAATATTAATTATTTTTTGCTTTGCGCATGCTATTTTCTTAATCATTAGCCTCTGATGTATAAAACTTTATAGCATCAAACTCTTTAAACCCTACCTAATTTTAGTATTATATATCTTTTGTTTTTCAAAATATTTGTAATTTATTGCAATTTTTTAAATATTTTTTAAAAATGTATTTTTTGTTTATTAAAACATGTAATTTATTATTCTATTTATCTAAAAGTAGCTACTGATGCGACGCTAATGATAGATTATTTAATTTTTTTATCTTTAACCAAAAATTCTAATTTCTTACAAACCCAGTTTCTTATTTAACATCGCATCATGACTTAAGTTAAAATTAGTTAAGTTCTATTGACAAATTAACATTACACTAAATTAACAGTCCGATCGTATAGTGGTAACAATTAATTTTATTGAATAACATATTTAAGTAACTATAAATTTACTTCTCAACAAGATTAAAATTTAACTTAGCTTTGAGAGAGAGATAAGGTGGGGTGGGAGTATGGACATGATTGACGCCTGGAGTCCCGCGGAGTATAGATTCTCAAGGTCTAGGATCTGCTCAATCTGTGTCTCTCTGTCTCCAAATCGGGGTGCGTCCCCTTTTTGTTCTATGGCTCTTCACTTCTAAATTCTAGCGCGGACTATTTGCCTTGTCCACTTAATTACCTCTGATTGGTCCGGAACCAGCGCAGAGTTACCGCACAAGGTTCATTGCCTTTTGGAAGCGCGGGAAAATCTGATGACGCACCCCAAAATTTATGAGTTCAATGATCCTCCAGGCATGGGAATGTTTGGCACTCTCTCGCTGAGGAATTCAACCCCTCAGTGATGGGAAAAGAAAACGAATTCCAAAAAACTGACTTTGAAATCTTGAGGTCTGCTGAATAAATCTGCTCTGGCCTCCCATCACTCCACCCCTCTCTCAAATGCACAGCACACAAAAAAAAACCAGCAATAAAAGAAAAAAAAATTGTTCCATCACGAGAAGAGAGTTCGGCGATCATATGTGTGTGTCGACCAGAAGAAATAGCCGATGTATCGACACCTCAAATAATGTTAGGCGCTCCGGCGAGACAACACCTCAAAAGTCTGCAGTCCATCCGCGATGAGGGGAAATGCTCCTGTAGAGCTAGGCAACACATCGAAAGTCTGCAGTCCGTTCGCGATGAGGGGAAATGCTCCTGCAGAGCCAGGCAACACACCAGAAGCCTGTAGTCCGTCCGCGATGAGGGGAAATGTTCTTGTTCCTGTAGACTAGGCAACACATCAGAAGTCTGTAGTCCGTCTGCGATGAGGGGAAATGTACTTGTTCCTGTAGACTCCGGAAAATGCGGAATAAAATTGTTACATGTAAACTGCAATAGAAAAAAAAATTGTCTCCCAGGGAAACATTATTAGTCATGAAACCAAAACCAGTGTAGAAAGAAAAAAAAAACTTGACCCCATCTGACTTCCGCCGCAGACTTCAAGCACCAACCTCCCACTCTCATAACTTAAAATAAAAAATGTAAAAAAAATTATAAGCAAGTTCCAAAATTAAGTCCCAATTCCGTTATCGGTGAGAGGGAAAAACAAATTGCCTACTAACAACTACAATTAAATTCATGTACAAAAAAAATCGCCGAATGGGTCACCAAACAATTCACAAGGACAACATACATAAAATGACAAATAGAAATAATTGAATAATCACAAAGAATCGTGTGCCACTAAATAATAAAAAATTAAGACGAGTAACACATTATAAATTCAAAAATTGCATATCTAACAGCTGCGCTACTCGCAATAACCACACATATGAGCATTGAACTAAATAATTTGTGATAAGAAATAAGTACAATTGAAAACATATGTAATCAATACAAACGTGGCACCCCGAAACAGACACCTCATAATCATTTAACATCGAAATCCTGACACGATTAATGTGAAGTGCATGTCCCAGACCACCAAAAAAAAATTACTAATTTAACCTTCAACAGTACTCAAAGCAAGAAATTGCAATAGTTCACTAAGAGTAACGATAACAATCTTTCGTAAAAATAATTAATTTAAAATGAAAAATTAGAAATTGAAGCGATGGGTGTGCATAGGTGAAAAAAATATATATATAACCTCCGAGAATGCTTAGTAACCTAAGAAATTTAAAAATTCACTACAAGCATTGGTTACAATTTGAAATTAAGAAAAAAAATTACTGTAATTGAATTTAGAATTGCAAACTATGAGTGTGCATTTGATCAGGATGCATCCCCAATGTTCACAAAGGCAGAAGGAAAAAAAATAGATCATACTATCTTTTGCGATATGACGATTGCTAGCCACTGTCAACACAATAGACAGAATGTACAATTAAGACAAAAAAAAACAATGCAAATCCGATTATATAAAAAAAAATTACTATATCGATTAATACTTTAAAATAATTTTGAGAGAGAGAAAAAAATTTCTTCTACATTCAATACATTCCAATTTCCATTTGAGAAAGGAATTCCAGAAATAACAAATACAGTTGAAAATTTCAGAGAAAAAATATAAACATAAAATTGAAAATGCAACCCATGACATATGAGGCGAACACAAACAGGGCAAAGTAATTTTAAGTAAAACAATAAAAAAAACAAAAAAAAATTATTACAAGTGTTACACATAATTGAACACAATTCCCCCCAAAAATTTCACTTCACCAATCAACACAACTTTTCAACATTCCATGTAATACAATGTATCAATTATAGATAATAAAAAAAACTCAAAACGTTTTACTATACGCGCAACATTTTTATAAAAAGAACAACAAAGATCCTCAATTTTCAACAATACCGCTAACTCAATCCATCGATAATCATCGAATTAATAACTCAAATATCATTCTATAACACTAACTAAACTTATCTGCAACTTCCAAATAATTAATCGACTTCTCAACAATACCATTAACTAAAACCCATCTATGCTCATCAACTTATTTACACAAAATCTCACATAATCCTCAAGTCGAACTTTCCTAGATTCATCTCAAAACATTCTTAAACATACCACACAATCATTAATTCAACTTATCTATATTCATTAACTTATTTACTCGAAATCGCTCAAAATCCTTGGCTCAAAATTACCTTCTCGACATCACAACTTTCTCAAATATACCATATAATTATTTCAACTCAATTCTCCATTGCCCAAAATCCTTAATTCAAAGTAACCTTCTCTACATCAAAAAAAACTTTCTCAAATATACCGTATTATTACAACTCAAATTTCCATTTCCAAAATCCTTAGCTCAATATAACCTTCTCTACATCAATTAATTTTATTGAATAACATATTTAAGTAACTATAAATTTACTTCACAACAAGATTAAAATTTAACTTAGCTTTGAGAGAGATATAAGGTGGGGTGGGAGTATGGACATGATTGACGCCTGGAGTCCCGCGGAGTATAGATTCTCAAGGTCTAGGATCTGCTCAATCTATGTCTCTCTGTCTCCAAATCGGGGTGCGTCCCCTATTTGTTCTATGACTCTTCACTTCTAAATTCTAGCGCGGCCTATTTGCCTTGTCCACTTAATTACCTCTGATTGGTCCGGAACCAGCGCAGAGTTACCGCACAAGGTTCATTGCCTTTTGGAAGCGCGGGAAAATCTGATGACGCACCCCAAAATTTATGAGTTCAATGATCCCCCAGGCATGGGAATGTTTGGCACTCCCTCGCTGAGGAATTCAACCCCTCAGTGATGGGAAAAGAAAACGAATTCCAAAAAACTGACTTTGAAATCTTGAGGTCTGCTGAATAAGTCTGCTCTGGCCTCCCATCACTACAAAGTATTAAGAATACATTTGTCTTTGTAAATCAACTTATAGCTAGTAATTAAACCTAATATTTTAGAAAATAGCATGCGCAACGTAAAAAAATTAATAAATATTTCTCATAGAAAAGTTTCTTATTTTCATATGCTTATAATTTTTTAAATTATGATTATATTTTGAACACTTTATACTTTTCTGAAGCCCCATTCCTTTATAAGAAATGTGTAAAATATTCGAATTATTTAAATTAAATTTAAAGAAATTATATACCTGTTTGAAAATGGTTTATGTTTTCATACCTCTAGGGAAATTTAACACCCCTGTGACCCCTTATACGTTTCAATATTTTTTATATCGAAACTAAGACGTATTGAAATCATATTCATACGGACTGTTATCTTCCAATTCGCAAGGCTAGTAAAAATGAAGCTTCTGTCTGAAATCGAACCAATGCCTTACACAATAGATCCAATTTGAAAGAAATATGCAACAATGCATATATTTTTTTTAATATGCTTTGATTTTTTAAACTGTACATTTTTTAAATATGTAGAAACGAAAGAGAGAGAGCATTTTATTTTAATCCGAAATAAAAATCGATTTATGAAAATTTTTATTACATTTCAGAAATTTCTGTTTGATAAAATTGCACAGGGATCTATGGAACTTTATTCAGTAAGTTTATGAAACTTTTAGAAACAGGTTTTACAACTTTCAAATTTATGACGAAATCATTTAATATTGTCATTTTAGGTTGGTTGTGAAAGAAGACACCCTCAAAAAGCCTGCAATCATTTTTCATCCTCAGTGGTAAGTATTATGATACAATGCATATATATTTAAAAATAAATTGTCAAATGAGTTTTATATTAACCATGATTGTTGTAATGAATAATTAATCTAATTAATTTAACCAAAACTCAGTATGATAACCCTTAACCAACCATTTTCAGGATCAATTTATTTTATTATCCTAATTCCATCGCATCCCTCTCCATACAAAAAAAATGTATTGAAGTTGATAAAACTACAATACGATTTTAATTATAAACAATTTAAATTATAATCAAGATAAGTATTATATTTTGTATATAACAAGCCTATCGGAGTCACTAATGATTATTAGTCTGGTTCTTACCTTAGTATTGATAAATTAATTAGCAAATGCATTTATAGGCATATTACTGATACATTTATAAATATATTATATCAGCATACATGTGTATTTTAATTTTTTATTTTATTATGTTCTGATTCTTTTCAATACATTCGTAATTTTTTATATGTTTTATTTTTGACTTTTCGATATGCTCGCGCCCCCTAGTGGGGCATGCCTCACAATTTGAGAAACGCTGATTTAAATAAATGAGTAATTTGTCTGTAAAATTTGATTTCTGTATGTCATAAATCATTAGACTTTGTTGTCAATTCACAATAACTATAAATATGACGCTTAGAATATCTTTTTTATTGAATTGCAAGTTTTTTATTTACATCTTTTGCCTTAACATAAATTATTATGAAATTATTAATCAAAATTTGATCATATATGATAAATTCGAAAACATAGTTCTGTACATAACCCAGCATCGCAAACTGAACAGTAGAATCTTATTTGTTTTATCTTCTTCCCTTTACTGTGAACACCAAACGATACAGATTTGTTTTGAATTATTTTTATTCGTTGGGGGAATGTAACCTGCAAAGTGTCTTTCAGATAAGCGTGAAGTAGGGGTGCACAGCAGGACGTCTTTTTCTTTCAGAAAATTCCACCTGGTGGAACTTTTCAATTATTTGAAACCATAAAAAGCGCATGTGAAAAATTCGGGAAAGACCAACAGCTTATTGCAAATTTTCACAGTGCCCGAGAGACATTTGGGGTGAGCCAGGAAAGTACATTTGCCTGTCCGAACTAATCTCGGGGAAAAGCCAGGAAGGGGGTAATTTCTTGAGATCATAGTGGGAACATTTGTCAAATCATTTTTATTTCATTAAGGTACCCGACAACATTCGGAAACATGATTTTAAAAAATCGCATAAATGAATAAGTTTCATTATATTTAGTGTCACCTATATTAGAATACATGTATAAAATTGTTTAAGGTTATTATGACGAAAAAAAAAATTTTAATAAAATATTTCGGCAAAATATTAAGATAGAATAAACTTTTTTCAAAACGTTCTCCTTTTTTTAAAATACGCTTCTATAATAATAATATTTTGCTTATATAAAGTAAAGACTTATTCCAGAGAGTCTGAACTAGGATTTTTGAAAAAATTACATCGTTTTCAGAGTTACTACTGATTGAAATAATTATCGGTGCTTTTTTTAAAAAATTTATCACCTCTGTTGTAGTAAAATATGGATAAATCCACTTCTAAGATATATATTTCAAAAAACTTAGTTCCACCTCTGTACAGAGGACTGAGCTATATACAGGCAAAATATTACATAATAAAAGCATGGAGAATGTTTCTAAAATGGGTCATTCTATGTTAATTTTTTGTCCAAATATTTTGGCGACGGAACTTATAATATTGAACTATGGTCAAGGGACAAGCACGACACCTACGCTTGTGCCTCCTTCTCCTTACTACCGTACCATAATACCTCAGGAAGGACATTTGAGCTCCTTCCAGATTTAGCATCCACACCTTTCCTGATACACAAGTTTAAGATACTAAACATACAGTATTATAAAATTTTAAAATATTTTGAATACCAATTCATGGTAAAGTAGTTTTAGTATTTTTTAAGTGCAAAAGCAATTCAATAAAAATATTTCTAGTTTAGATTTTGTATATTTTTGTTAGAAAAATTCACAGAAATATTAAACTTAAATAATATTCTTCGGACATTTGTATACTCATACGTTTGACATGATTTCAGATTTCTTCCCTTCTTCAAAAAATGCAATATATATAAATATGTGTTGCAAACATCAAAAAAACTTTTATTAAGTGTTTTTAAATACTTCCATTTAAATTTGAAGAGTAGTGATGCTTCATTATGCAAGGAAAATATTTTATATTTATAGTGTGTCGGGAAAAAGTCACAAAATGCATGCCGTTTTCTGACATTGCTTTGACATTGATAAGACCTCCAGATATACAATTTGATCATTTGTTTAGTTTTCATCCATGGTTCCGATATTATTTTGAACCTTTGTATCATTTCTTGGTATACATTACATGATTCAGTAGATTTGTATAGTTTTAAGTTAATGTATTAAAAGAAATATTAACATATTAAGAAAGCCTGGAAATCAAATTTAGTCAACTGTCAAAAAAACCCCTTTGTATTTAAAACTTTTTTCTTATTAGAGATATTATTCGAATTAAATGCTATATATATATATATCTAAATATATATCTTAGAAGTAGGTTTATTCATATTTCACAAAGGATAGGAGCAATTTTAAGAAAAAAAAACGCCAATAATTATTTCAATTGGTGGTAACTCTGAAAATAATGAAAATTTTTCAAAAATTCTAGTCGGGCCTCTGTAGAGAGGTTTGAGCTGTAAACAGGCAAAATATTATTCTAATAGAATCATTTTTCACAAAAGGAGAACATTTGGAAAAAAGATCATTCCAAGTTAACTTCTTGCAAAAGTATTATACATAAATAAATTTTTTTTTGTCAAAATGTCCTTAAAACAATTTATACATGTGTTCTAATGTGAATGACACTAAATATCATGGAAATTATCCATTCATGCGCTTTTTTAAAATCACGGTTCCGAACATAGTCGGATACCTTAAAACAGTTTTGAAGATTAAATTTTGTTTGTAACTCTTTTTTATTTTAAATTTAGAATTTATCTCATTTCTGAATAAATAATTGAACAATTATGCAAAATATTGTAAAGCAGATGTCCAGAACGTGGGGCCCCAGAGAAAATTTTAAAATGCTTGCATTGAAGTTTGAAAATTCTATAAAAAAATTAAATAATTTAATTAGTCTGAATTTATATAAAATGATGCAAATCAGAATGAAATTTTGACCTAGAACATCCATTTGAGACACAAGATCAAATGATGAAAATCAAAATGTTTGACTATTGAGGTATGTACTAGTGTTTCAGATTTCTCCGGATTTTTCCATTCCCGGAAATGTAATTTTCGTTCCGGGGATTCCCGGCAATACATCAAAATTTTAAATAATTTAAAAGCAATTTATTTTTAAATAAAATGAATAATAATTATATAAAATAAGGATACAAAGAAATATATAAGGTAATACATATTTATATAATGAGCTAAAAATTACAAAAAATATACAATAAACTGATTATTCATTTTTAACATAGGATTTCAGAAAGCATAAGCAATTTTTATACTTTTATCACTCAGCCTAGTTCTAAGCTTTGTGACGAACAATCCGGCAGCTGAGAATGCTCTCTCGGCATCAACTGAAATTGGAAGAATTGTTTTTAAAGCTTCAAATAGTTTTATAATGCTTGGTGATGGATTTTCAGTTGAGTCGAATAACTGCATCTCTTGTTCCATGATTTTGTTGAAACTAATCCTTTGCTTCTTTGAATAATATAAAATTTTTGTTTTAAAGTAAACTGTTTTCTCTGATTTTTCGTCCAACGTCAGAGGTTTTTCTTTTAAAATCTCCTCGCTCTCTTCTTCTAGTGCGAAGAGTTTGATATTGATTCTTCTTCAACGCAAAAAAGCCTTGTCCCTATCTCTCTCTCTCATTTGGGCTTACCTAACCAAACGATTTTTACCAAGCAATTGCAAAATATCGACAGTAACTGCAGCTGCTTCGTATTTTCTCCCAAAATTCAGGTATTGCATTAACCCTATTAAATTAACATTGCGTCTCTCATTAATTCTTTGTATTTTGGAATATTTCATATTTTTTAGCAAATTATGAATTTTATTTGTTCAATTCTCCAATAACGAAAGAAAATAACCTTCTGCAGTTAGCTAAGTTCCATTTCGACTGCATAATTTTTTAAGTCAATTTTTACTGGTTTTATGCCAGCTACTATTTTAGTCACAGTTTCAAACTCTACATTGACCATCATTTGTTCTTCTTTAAGGTCAATTAATGCTTTTAAAATTGCTGACTTGATTTCTAAAAATCTTTTAAGCATTACCAACAAACTATTCCAGTGTGTTTTTATCCCGACGATTCCCTGGAAATTCCGGGAATGAAATATAATTTCACGGAATAGAAAATGTACAGAAATCTTATGATTTTCCGGGAACCCCAGATCCTGGATTCCTAGTATGTAAGGGCTTCTGTTGGGGTATGTACTGCAGTGTAAATACGTTTTCGCTACACTTCAAAACTACTCATACAAATTTTAATACGAACTTTGCAATAATTTAAAATTTGAAGAAAATAAGTTCTATCCTAATGTTCAACTTAACTAAACAGAAAAATCTATAAAGCAAACCAATTTCTCCAATGAAAAAGGTATAACTACTACTTCCACCCAAATTAATTATTTATTGACAAAAAATGGAACCATCTGTGGAAGGTAGGATTATTAAAGAAGTCATGATACATGTGTAGAAACACGTTTTGACAGTTACAAAAACAAAATCGAATTTATAACAGCAATATATTCCGTTCAATTTTCAGTGAGAAAAGTAACTGGAAAAATTTAAATTATAGCTACAGGAATTGAATCGAAGTTGAACAATAACATTCAACGAAGTGTGTTCTTTCCCCTGTAATTAAATGAGTTTAATGACATGTCGAAAATCTCTAAGTTATAACTTCTCGGTCTGTCTACCTGTAAATATGGACTTTTAGAAATTTTCCTTTTTAATGTACGTAAGAGGGTTGCAGGAAAATATTATACTTTTAGAAAATTACAACAGACGTAGCATATGCGATGAAAGGAAATAATAATAGATTAATTGATCCATGTAATAAAGAACTAATTATTCCATAAATTGCATCTTATCACTGCTTAATTCACAAAGAAATGTTATTCTTGAAATTAATTTCTTTTCCGGATATTAACTAGTGGTAACAAATATTATAAATTCAATAAGAACAAAGGCAACGTTACACATATTATTTAAGTTAATTTTACAAGAAGGTAAGATGCAAAATTTGAAAATCTAATTATACGCATTGATGAGATGGATTAGAACAGGAAATGTTCTTGAGAAGTTTTCAAATTTGTTACCTCAGCCTAAAGAATTCTTAATACCTAGGAATGAGAACTACGTTGAATTGGAACAAACCATCGGTTAATTACACTTTGTCATCCTAACAGTTTAAACATTAGAATATAATATAGTGAATTTGAAATTACAAGGCAGAAATCAATATTTTCTCTCAATCAGCAATGCATTAAATATTTTAAAGTTAAACTAACATTCGGGAAATCATATATTAAGAAATATAATTTCTCAAACTCTCCACAATTCAAAACGGTAAACGAAAATTACTGCAGCAAAAAAGCTGCAACACATTAATTTGCAATCATTTCGATTTTCCATTTCAAAAATTTAATAATCTATTCTTCTAATTTAGAAGTATTTGAGAAATATTTTTTACCAATCCCTTTGCTCAAATTGATAATAAAATTGCTAATAAAATAGCCAATAAGCTCGATAACTTGAAAGAGGAGGACTTGGAAATTATAAATAGGGAAATGATATGAATATATGATAAAAAAAGTTTCATTATTGCAAAAAAAATGAAAGTTATTTAAATGTGATTATATTCACTGTTCAGAAATATATTTTAAAATTTAGCGCACCATCGCAACATAAATGTAAAGGTTTGTCTTCAAACACGAAACAAATAAAAAATCAAAATACCTATTATCCCTCACTAATGCTCATTTGTACCTATATCCAAAGACCACGGATTCGAAAAATAAAAAAAGTTAATTGAAAATTTGTATTGTCAAACTTTCAATTTACACTTAAAATCTGTGTGCATTGGTTTAATACTTATAACATATGTTCACACGCAAGGAATTTAAGTCATGCTAACACACATATATTTATATATGTATATATATATATGTGTGTGTGTGTGTGTAGGTTACTGTTCTAGAAAACATAATAGTTTTCCATTTCAGTCAATTGACATTTTATGCGTTTAATTATGTTTTGGTCTGTTGTTCTGAGTTATCAAATCCATTTTTTGTCTTGAAGGATATTCACACTATGTGTATATATACTATTTTATACTTATACTCTCTCTCTCTCTCTATATATATATATATATATTATTTACATATTGGTTTTTAAATTTAGGATTACTAATCAGAACTACGAAAAATTGTTACCAAACTTTCTTGTAGAGTGTACTTGTAAAATATTTCTAAAAGAACTATGGAACATTAAAGCAAACATTATTTACAATGATGTATAGAATATCATTATCTTCACCCTCAGTCATACATACATTATGTGAAAAAGGTATTTGGGTATTTGAATGTAATCCTGGTAGGAATTGTAAGTATTATCATTACCTAGATCAAAATTGATCTGGAAAATTCAACGCTCAACTTTTTTATAACACTTTGAAAGGTATGAGGCATTTGATCAAGCTTTAAATATTCAATCTCTTGAACTATATCAGAATACCTCATATTTTCTTCAAGTAATTTATCCTGGGTATATGATTAATAAGTAATGATTAAAAAATAGGCGAAATCTAAGAGTAACTAGAGGTGTCAAAGTATTATTTTTTTGTGAAGCTGGCCACTACAGCTAAGGTGAAGCGCTGTTGAGATCACTGTGAAAGCCGGATCACTCCTAGGAAAGGCGGTGTTAAGGTGACATTGGGATACTCGTAGATGTGAGCCTTGATAGGTCACACAAAGTGTGAGCGAGTCCGTTGGAGAATATTGAGGTGTTGTAGCGTGTTAAAGTGTTTAAATGCGTCGTAGTGTATGGAATCTTGTAGATGTGTCTCGCTAGTTTCTGTGACGCTCCTTAGCCTAACGGGAGCAAATGGGTTTACTCTTTCGGTGTATCTTTAAAGGAGGAATACGTCACGCCCACAAAAGTAACACATGATGAAGAATCACTTCTATTTGGACTTAGCCGGGATTACTATACCACTATTGGCCCTTGTCACTCTCACACGGTTGACTTTGAAACCAGTGGTTAGCATGAGAACTGCACCGCTACTTTCAATGTCGGCTGGATCAAGGAAGGTCAAGGGTTTACTCGTCTTAGAACATAAGTGTCGGAGTGTCCAGCCTGGGATGATTTCTCAAGTGAAACTACTTGACCTTTGAGACGTCACTAGGGTCCTAGCAGGAAATAGGTCCTTTGGTGGATACCACCACACTTTCTATAAATAAAGATGCATGTGATAAAAAAATTGTTGATTGCTACATACACTTGAAAAAAAAGCGAAAAATTTGGATACTTATTAGGTGTGAAAAGCATTGCATCATTATACAGAAAAATAATTATAATTAAATTTCCTGCTGCTCAAAACGTTAAGTCGGTATCACACAGCAAAACATTTTTAGCAATACTAATGTGTGGTTTAGGGAATATAAATACAGAAATGTGTACATAATCCATTCAATAAATTTTGAGAAATGAATATTAAAACTTAGTTATTTGTAATTAGCTAATTATAATAAGTTAATTAATTAGTCACTTAATTTGATGTAATTAATTATTGTATGAAAGGATGTTTTCTTATTACTCAGAATTTTGAGACTGAACGGAAAATTCTATATGCTTCAGATTTTAATGAATCCATTTTTTTATTTATTCTTGGCACAGTTTTTTCCTTAAAGAAATGTTATCATTCATTGTCAATTTATTTCGTTCATTTGTTATCCTGAAAGCAAGAAATACAGTTAATTTTGTCTTACTTTTTACTTTAAATCTTGAAGACAGCTTAAATTATGAACCAAAATCGTAATAAAGTGGAATTTTTTAAACTTAAAAGAATGTTTCGATAAACTTTTAACTGCAGTATTGGAATTTGTAATGTTTTGAATATGACGCATATTATTTCTTGTAATAGTACATGTCGTTAATACTATTAAAACCGTAATTTCCAGAATTTCTTGAAATTTTTCATCATATTCACTAATTGAAATGATATTAATTAAATTTGTTCTAGACATTTCAGAACTACGTTTTAAAGTAAAGAGTGGAGACAGAAAAACTTTTTAATTAAGTTAATTTGTCTGTGATGAAAGAGAATTTTAAAATAAATTTTAAATATTTATACTTTCAAAAATTTAAAGCTATGTACTTCGCTATTTGCTTATTTGCTTTGCTTTGTGTCTGATGTTCCTTCATATACTTTTATACCTTATGTGGAAGTTGTATCTTTTAACTTTTGTTGTGAAACATTAATTACTATTTGCAACATCTTTTAAAAACTGTTTGTGATAAAGCAGTTTTTTTTAAATTAGTGTAATTTCAAAAGAAAAAAAAAAGATAAGATATCAGAATAATCAATGTTATATACTTAGAATTTAACCGTTTGATATAAAAAGTATGGAATAACAAAAATTTAAAACTTTTTGTTTCATGTCTGCTGTACATAATAAATGACAGAGAAAAAATGAAAATAAATGGAAAATTATAAAAACATATTAAATTTGAAAAAGTCTCATGCAATACAGGAAGCATTATAGAAGAGAAAACACGAATAATAACATAGTTAGATCTTTCATGTATTTGAAAAAAATATATTTTGTAAGATCTCGTGCAAAAAATGTAAGTAATGGTCATTTCTTTAACTGGAAAACACTTTTTGAATTCAAAGCTCTACTGTAGTTATTTATGTCTATTTTTAGGAAAAATAATTTTTATTCTTGTATGCAATACACAAACTAATAGAATTTTTTCTTCTCATAACTTTCTAAGCTTTATAACGAATTAATTGTTCTGTAGTAAATTTATAATTCAGTACTATTAAAACTGATTTATTAAAATAATTTTAAATAAATTGAAAATCACGCGTATTGTTTGTAATACTTTTTTTCACAAAATAAATGTACTACTATATACGGCTTTTAACTTGTGGTTTGTTACTTATTAGACTTTTAGATATTTGACTTTTCAAATAATGATATTTCCCTTTATAAAACATTTAGAAAAGTTGTTCTGATCCTTCATTATGTGAAAAATCAAAATATCCATAAATATGTAATTAGATGATAATAATTTTCTGCAATTATTCACAATAATAAAAACTACCTTAGGCTTAATACAACATTATTTATGTTTTACTTGATTGGTGTTTTTAAAATAGGGAAAGATATTGCGCCAAATATTATTTTATATTGGAAACACATCATTACAACTAAGAATGTGTGAGATAATAATTTGTTGAATGCAGTGTGAATTTGAAAATTTATGTTTTTAAATGTTTGAAACGTTTTATTAGACCTTCAAATTTATTTAGGAGTTTATTTTAATAACATTTTAAAGCTCTATCATTTTTTATCAGTATTTTTCAAGACTTCTATTAGCCTCATTTTAATGTGAGGAAACATCATCCACGTAACCAAGAGTTTTGAAAACTTGTGATTACCTTAATAAAATTAATCTATCAATTAACACTTTAACAACTATTATATTAATTAACAATGATATTTACTTTTAATTAAAGCTATAAAAATTAAGAAAATTATTTAGATTGTCCTTCATCTTTTGACCAATCTACACATTAATCAGATTCTCTGAGAAAAATAACCTTGAAAGCTAATTGTTTAGTCTAGCAATAACAATGAAGAGAAAATATTTAAAAGTTTGTAATAAAGTTGTGTTGCCAAAACGGTAGATTAAAGGATTGAGGGCAAAAGCGTTTCATTTTTTTTTTGTAGTAACTGTTTAGTTTTAGGACTTTCCTTTTTTCCTCAGTGGCTCGACATCCCATAGTGAACCTTAACCTTCTCAAGAAGGTTTTTCCAGACCAGCCTTCAACCTGCTAGTGCTCTCCATTTTATAGTTATCAAAACTAAAATATCTTTTTCTTAGACCATCAATCCATCTTAGATTTAGTCTGCCTTTTCTCCTAGTGCCAACTGGTTGGGACAATGAAGACATTTTAGTGGTGCGGTCTTTGTCTTTTTCCCGATTTAATTCGTTGTACTTCGATGAAGTTAAGGATGTCGGACTCTTTATATGAGTGGTAGAGTTATAAATTTGAAGTTCTCCGCCATGTTCCAATTTACAAAATTCCTCCAAAAATAAATTTTAAAGTCTTCTTTTCATAGATGCTTATCATGATCTCATTTGTTCGAGACATGGACCCAGTTTTACATGCATAATTTAATACTGATCTTAACCCGCGATTACTCGCGCGGGGTGCTCTGTACACCCGCCCAGGATTCTAAAAATAATGCGCAGAACCACTAATTTTTCGGTAGCTGCACATTTTAGGTCATTGAACCTTCCGGCCTGATGCAATCCCTCTTTCTCGAACGATTGGAATGTAATGACCTTCAAAAGTTTATCTGGGGGCCTGAGAACTCCCGGGAGAAGTTAAGCATATGTACAGTCTGCTCTGAATGTTTGGAAAATGATTAAAATATTATTTTTCTACTTTCTACTATCATTATCTCATTAATTGTAAAGTATATTTATTACTGGTATGTACGTTTTACTGGTTTATGAAAAAATATAATATTATGTGTTTTAAAATGAAAATTTTGTATGTTTAGTTTAAATTAATGTTAGTCTCATTTGTATGCAATACATTTAATAAATTTAATAATTTTATTTGTGTAATACAAAAACATCTTGTCCTTTATAAATATTTATCATAATGACTTAATTTTATTTTCATAATTAAATACACGTGTTAAAAGTTTGGGGTGTTATCTACCCCTACCCCCCACGAATAACGACGGTAGCAAAAACAGGCGTGAGTGACCGCGGGTTAAAGGACGTTTCTACAATATAGCCTGCCTTGTTTTTCTTTTGATGACATTCAATTTCATGCATTTCGTTCTCCATCAAGACATCTATTGTACACAAAAATTCTCTTTGGATTTCAGTTGTGCAACAGTGCCTATTGTTAAATGCAGGGTGTAATTAAGTGAAACTGTAAGCAACTACAAAATTATTTTCATCAATTTTATAGTGAGAATTGTTAAAAGACGATTAAGTGCAAGGTTTGTATTTGGTCTTATTTTCATTAATTCTCAGTCCCGACCTGAGGGACTCTTTCTCTAAAGATAAGAAGGCTTGTCTTAGTGAGATGGGTGCCCGAGCAAAAATATATCGTTATCAGCAAAAGCCAACAATTGTATTCAATTATTAAAGATATTTCCCTTAGGAGCTTATAGTTCTTAAACGTAAAAGAATTATACCGTATATTTTTTATGTTTTCTTGAATTTAACACATCTCATTCAACACAAAATGTAAATGGATCTTCTTTTAACACAGCAAATCAATTTAGTAAATGACTGAGTTTTTAAAATGTACAAATTAGTTTTGATGATTTTGAACATTTTAGGATTGCTTTTTAAACTTATTACAAGAATTGGAAGATGAAGAGAAATGCGATATCGAAGAGTTGGACAAGAGAACAGCATGAAGATAGAAATACTGCATTACGTTGCAGAGTTGCATATTACTAAAAAAATGTACAATAGTTTTGAATAAAGTAATAAAAAGAATAGACGATGAATAAAAATAGGGATTTCCCATAAAGCCTATTTTTTAATTATTTATTTAATTCAACATTTTTATATTAAAAATATTTGATACAATTTTACCGTGAAAAGAATTATCGTTTGGTTTTTCCGAATCGTTGTCATCTGCCTTTGACAACCGAAATTCAAGTAAAATAACTACCAAAATTTTGACGAACCTTCTTGACAAGAAATACAAAATGTTCTTTTATATATTTATACATGGTATGGGATTGTATTATTTTATCTCATAATCTATTCACTTTATTTATGGGCAGCTCAAAAAATACTATATTAAACTTAAAACTTTAAAATGTAAAGATTCTTGCGTACTCTATACAAATCACCTAGTTAGTTGGAAAGAACTCAAATACTATACTTACTTCTTCTTTCAAGCTTAAGTTGTTCTTTGACAGTAAGGCTCGATAATTATTTGCTTATTAACTTTTAAGATTGAACAAAATAGTCCCTTAATTATTGATAATAGTTTATTTATATCTATTATTTTTTTTAATTAACAGTGAAACTGATTTTCTTGAACTTAATAATTTAGTTTTTAGTAAAAATTAATACACATAAACTAGTAAAATGATATTTAAGAGCAATTTCAGTTAAGTTTGATTAAAAACAATCTAAAACCGTAAAGCAAAATGTAAAAAAAAGATTGATTTATAAGTTACCTTAGTAACTTATAAGTCAATCTTTTTCACTCACGTCCATGTAAATAAAGAAAAAATTTCTTTGTATCACTTGTGTTAAAGTATTTCTCAAATACAATATATTAGTGAACAACTGAATCATCAAAGCAATGCAATGAGTAAAAGAGAAATAAATTCTTATTTTATAGTATAAAATATTGTTACCCTGAAAATTATTTGCTTTACAATAGATAAACATTTGAGCACTTAAGTAAGATACATTATCATTTACAATATTTTTATTCGATGGTATTTACTTCCTAGCAAATATGGTACTGCAATAACGGTTAAATTTATTCTGAAATTCTGATATTACAGAACTGGAAATTTAAATATATATACAGTCGACTCTCGATAATTCGAAGTTGGAGGGACCAATGAAAAACTTCGAATTATCAAGAGGGTAGGAAAAAACTCTCAAAATACACGAAGAGAAGTTTTTTTCTAACACATTTAAATTTAAAACTGTGTAATAAAGCAACAATTGTACGTAATTTTTTAAGTGCATCTTATACAGTATAAAAATAAAACATAAGTTAAAAGTTTTATATTAAAAGAATACATTTATGTCTTGAAAACAACTATTAAAAGAATATACATACTATATATAATTAATCCTTTTTGTCGAAAAAATATGTAATCTTTTTTTGTTTTAAGGCATTCAATCTAACTTTGTCAATAGATTTTTCTAGAACAAATGAAGCCTGTAAAATGTCTACATCAACATGATTTTGAAAGAAAAAGTTGTGTAGTTTGTTTAGTGACTCTTTAGCTTCTGACAGAGTTACCGGAGTCAACTCCTCTGAATCGCCTTCATCAGTTTCTGTATTATTGTGGTCCAAAGCCACAATTTCAGCGTCAGATAGAGCTCCCCATACAGCAATGTCCGTGTCAACCAACACGTAGTCGTCAAACGTCAAATCTTGTTCTGGAAGAGCTTCCCAAAGGGATGGTTCAGTATTAAATTCAGTGAGTATATCGTCCACATCAACCAGATTCGGCGAATGGAAGCCTTACTTTTTAAAACAGCTGTAAATTATCAAAGGAGTAACAGCTCTCCAAGCCTTAACAATCATGATCAAAGCTGTTAAAATAGAAATAGTAGCTACATTCTGCTGGTTTTCGAGGTTATCCAAAACGCTTTTAACGACTTCACGCCGATAAAAAGTTTTAAAATTATTTATGATGCCCTGGTCAAGTGTCTGAAGTTTTGAGGTTGAGTTTGGAGGGAAAAGTTGAAATTTCACATTTGATAAAGGTGTTGCGTTATTGTGCACAGTACAGTTGTCTTAAAGTAATAGAATATGTCGTTTCTCCCTCTTTTCATATCCGAGTTCAGTGAGACCAAACATTCATTAAAGAGTTCGTTGGTCATCCATGCATTCTTGTTTGAGCGGTATTTGGTAGGGAACGAGTTTATGCCCTCTAAACACCGAGGTTTTGCAGATTTTCCTATGACGGGAGGTTAATCTTTTCTGAGCCGTCCATGTTTACAGCCAGTAAAATAGTGAACCTCCCCTTGCTATGTTTTCCTCCATGGCATTTTTCTTTTTTGAATGTAAATGTGTTTTCTGGCAAACACTTGAAAAAGAGTCCGGTTTCATCCGTGTTGAAAATGTTACGTGATTCGTAATCCCTTAATAGATCCGAAAGCGAGTTCTGCCACTTATAGAACAAACGTTAATGTCGACACTTGAGCTTTCCCCGCACATTTTTTTGAAGACTATCCCATTCATTTTCTTAAAATTTGTAAGCCATCCCTCGCTAGCCGAAAACTCGATTCCTAATTCTTTGGCTAATTCTTTAGCCTTTTCCTTCAATAAAGAGCCACCCATTGGAATATTCTGTCCTCGACACTGTCTCATCCATGAAACTAAACACTGTTCAAGACGTGGAAAATTACCTTTACTAACGCGTTTTCTCACTCTACTCGAAGATGCACTAAAGATTTTCTCTTTATTCTTCTGAATAGTGGAGAGTGAGCTCAGTGGGATTTCAAATGCTTTGGCTACATCGACCTTCCTATCACCTTTTTCAACTGATTCTATCACCTTTTGCTTTTCAGAAATTGTTAAGCACTTGTACTTTTTAAAAGAAGACATGTCGTTCCTTTCGCGTGATAAGTTGACACTGAGGTGTGGCGTAAAGTAGTGGCCCAACGTTTATCGAAATTACCAGGTAGGAAAATCACCACAACTTTAGTAAAATAATATTTTTATTTAAAAATTGGAATCTAAAATGAACACAAGGCGTATTAACAGTTCACACTCAGCTACGGGGTATACTTAATAGCAGGGGTCGACAACTATGGCACGTGGAGCAATTCTTAGTGGCACATTACCGCTCTTTTTTTTTTAAAAAAACTAATAGAATAAAGTTAAATCCCTGTCTCTCCTGTCTTTGCTTCGTATATTTTTATACAAAGGTTTTATTTATCGCTCTTCCATAAAACGATTCTGCTGAATTTTCTTGGATGTAGTTAGAGTGCTTTTTTTAAAAAAACATCTTTTTAAATGTGACTCATTATTAGTAATAAATATTCAACGCAAATCAAAATTATTGTGTAATACTTGTAAAAGGAAGCATCACTCATTACTGCACAGTGAATAAAAAGGAAAGCAGTTTTTATTTATCCATCTAAAGCTTGTGGGTATCAACGGAAAAAGAAAAAAAACAGATGGCTTAGGAATAAATCAAAATTTCTGCTTAGCAAATACCGGAAATATAATAAACAAAGTAGTTATTTTATCAACATGCACAATTTGGACTGAAAGTAAGTTCAGTAAAAAAACCGCTCGTGGGATGATTAGGTACAGGAAGTGAATCTAACTTCATAATATTGAAGGTTCGAATTATCGAGAGTTTTGTAAGATAACTTCGAATTATCACGTGTTGTAGTCTGGCCAACCACAAATTTTACTTCGAAATATTGAGAGTACCAAAACGTATGGTTTTAGTTCGAAATATCAAGAGTTTTTCTAGGGGCTGAGAATATACTTCGAATTAGCGAGAGATTCGTATTATCGAAAGTTCGAATTATCGAGAGTCGACTGTATTTATATATATATATTTATAAATATATACTTTAAAATTTTAAACATTAAATAACGTCTCCCTTTGAAGTTGCATTAGGGATATTGCCAGTGAACATCTTACACCACACCAATCGGAAACTTTGAGCCTCTGACGATTTAACGTGCAACCTCATTACACGGTGAGTTTTCAATGTATCAGTACTTCAGCCCATGGATTGGCAACACTGTCCAAGTGCTCACGACCATATGATCCCTACATAATTATGTTTCGAAGAAAATCTAGAAATAATTCAGTAATTAAGAATTGATGTAATTTTTTTCAAACAAAGGATTTTAGTAACATTGGATATCTAAGACAGGGGCAGACAGACTTTTACGTGACACGATCTACTTTTATATTCATCAAGATGTTGCGGTCCCCGTCACGTTCGTGTGATTAACAAAAAAAAAGCTCAACAATATTAAAATTTAACAATAACAAATATAGAATATGTGTACTTACATACATAAATACAGTAGAAATACTTATTCTTTTAAAACTACGTTTTAAGTAAAACGCAAAATACAAACATAATGTATATAACTATATCCATAAATTTAATAATATCAAATGATGCATTTTCAAACAATTCATAATACATTAAAAATAAATAATTTTCTCTTAAAATTAGTTCTCTTAGCTATAGTTACAGTAGAATACTTAGTGTTCATATTATCCTCCCCAATCTTGAATACCTCGGTATATAAATACTAACTGCTAATCTTGCACTGGATTCTAAGTGGTCATCTGTGAAATGGGAATGACATGTCTTAATTATATTCTTCGTTCAAAATGTAGATTTACACAGATAGGTAGAGCGAAAGAAATATGTTAAATGAATTGCAACTGTTTTTAATGTCGGGATACTTTACTTCGTCTATTCAATTCCTAAAGTTATTGTTTACAAATTACGTCCTTTTGAAGTAGAAGAAAAGTTTCCTTTTCCTCGAGAACGTGTAACATATTTTTAATTATATTGTTCACATCAACATATGCCAAATGGGTAACCCATGAATGCAACTTTTGATTCTTGTCAAGTAAATTCTTGAAAACGTATTTCAATTCAAGGGTGTTTCCATTATCTTGATAACCACCCCTGTGTTTCTTTTTTTATGTTAAGACAATCACCCCAAAATGTCTTGGGGGTCCACCGGTCGATAACCATCGAGTTAATGCCCATCTCAGCCCTAAGATATATTATTTTAACATGATACTTTTCTTGCAGTTATTATGATGCACTTATACGACTTCAACATGTTAAAATCGAATACTATGGTGTAAAATAAGGCGTCCCTAGAACCGGAACATTTTGTTGTTAAAAACTGTTAAAATATTTGTATAAAAATACATTATTTTAGTCTTTGAAAGAAAGCCATTACACGAGAGGTTTCTTTGTTTGTTTGTTTTTGTACAGAATAAGTATAATTTTAATTTAGAATAAAGCAATCATTTTTAAGAAATTAATGGTTCCATTATTTAATACAATGAATTGCATCTTGGCAGTCTAACAGCAAATAAAATGTTTTCAAATATAATGTTTTCTAAGCTTTTGGTACATATTTTGAATCAAAAGTGAATTCAAAGATATTTATTTATGTATTAAGGTATCCGACTACGTTCAGAACCGGAATTTTCAAAAGCGCATAAATGGATAATTTTCATGATATTTAGTGTCACTTAGATTAGAATATACGCATAAAATTGTTTTAAGGACATTTTTCCCAAAATATTATATTTAAATAAATTTTTTTCTCAAAATGTCCTTAAAACAATTTTATGCATGTGTTCTAATCTGAGTGACACTAAATATCACGAAAATTATCCATTTATGCTTTTTTTTTAAATCTCGGTTCCATACGTAGTTGAATTACCTTAAGGGTGATTTATTTTTGCTATTATTTTTTCTGATAGAGGAAGAAAAAATCTTTTGGAGAACAAGTTTTGTTCACTTCTGCCACGTTATGTACCGCCCACAGTAAAACAATATTTCAACCACACACACATTCATGTCGTTAACTAATAGATTACAAGTTACCTGCTACATGTGTATATACTATTTATACAACTAATGTACCACAATCAAATGAATAGAAAGCATAGCTCCGAAGATAGGTAATTGAATATATATATAAGTACGCAGATAATCATTCCTACAACGCATCAGCTATATTCAGGTAATTAACTGATTCGAATTTAATTAGCAACACTTATCTTGTGCTGTTAATAAATCAGTTTTCTGGAAAATGAATACTTGTAATTAAATACGATTGCATATCCTTCAAACAGTGAAAACCAATTAGAAGTTCTGAAGAAAATTCGAAAGCATCCCAAATTACAAAGTAGTAATCATCCATCTGCCCTCAAAAAATATATCATTGTAAACTACAGCTTGCTACAAGCATCCGAAGAATCTGGAGGTGAGAATACCTATTGAAAATATATTTTCACTTAATTATATTAATTTGTTTAAAACTTCCTATTGTAAGAACTATTCTTACTATTACGGCCATTTTTATGTACCATAAAATCTGGCGTACGAACTAGTTTACAACACTCACCTGTACCTTCAAGTTGTTTTTTTTTAGCTTTTAGATATATTCGCCGTATAATACGTACCCTCTTTTTTGCGAAGTAATCTGGAACGTTCATATGCAACGCTATTATAATTTGAAGTCATTTCTTTGGTGTATTATCTCAGAAAAGTTTAAAAAAATAGTATACATCTAAAGAGTGTTTTTTTCCAGGTATAGAAGTTTAAGTTGGCATTACTTTCCAAGATGGCGACCGATTTAACAGCTGTCAAGTGATTTATTCTCAGTTTGGTTTCGCAATTCATCAAAACGATCATCAAGCAAGGCGTAGATTCGTCGAATGGGCCCAAAACGAGATTGCCGTTGTTCCCGATTTTCATAATCGAATTTTGTTTAGCGATGAAGCGCACTTCTGGTTGAATGGCTACGTCAACAAACAAAACTGCCGCATTTGGAGTGAAGCTAATCCACAAGTGTACGTCGAAAAACCGTTACATCCAGAAAAACTGACTGTTTGGTGCGCTTTATGAGCTGGTGGAATCATTGGTCCGTACTTCTTCTAAAACGATGAAGGCCACAACGTTACAGTCAATGGTGATCGGTATAGAGCCATGATTACTAACTTTTTCATTCCTGAATTGAACAATCATGATGTCCAGGAGCTGAGGTTCCAACAAGACGGCGCAACATGTCACACAGCTCGTGCCACATTCGATTTATTGAAAGACACATTTGGTGACCACCTAATTTCACGTTTTGGACCTGTGTATTGGCCTCCAAGATCTTGTGATTTAATACCGCTAGACTATTTTTGTGGGGCTATGTGAAGTCATTGGTCTATGCGGATAATTTTCAAACGTTTGACCATTTGGAAGACAACATTCGCCGTGTTATTGCCGATATACGGCCACAAATGTTGGAAAATGTCATCGAAAATTGGACGTCCAGATTGGACTACATCCAAGCCAGTCGTGTCAGTCCTATGCCAGATATCATATTTAAAATGTAGTGCCACAAGATTATCTTTTGAATAAAAAAATTCATGTTAATCGAATAATACATCGTTGTTTTATTGCAATTTAAAGTTCTATACCTCTAAAAAAACACCCTTTAGATCTACAATCTTTTAAGCTCAGTATGTATTTCAAATAAATAACATTGTGATCAATGTAGTGGTTTAAATTATTTTTTTATACTCATCTTTCTTTTTTGTACTTTTTAAGCTATCATTTTTAATACATGTTCATTATATAACGCTCGCCAGTAAATTTCAATCTTATTTTTTGTGTTAAAAAAGGGCATTATACACCAGATTTTACGGTATTTATAAATCCTAATTATCACAATTAATTTTGATAAATTATAATTATTAAACATGATCTATAATAAATTTAAAAATATATATATACAAGGTTTCCTTATTAAATTCCAGGACTGAGAGAAAAATGAATGAATATAAACTAATGGGAACATCTCAGTTTCTGCAAGTTACAGATCCACTTGCCTAATGGTATTACTTGTATGATATAGGACATGAAAAAAAATCATGATAAATATTATTACAAAAACAATCCTTCTCTTACATCGCACTCAAATTGTGCGCGAAGCTGTGTATTACACATCATTTATAATACCTGTGAGTCTGTGTAATTTTTTGGTTACTCCTTTGTGTTGCATTATTAATTTTCAAGTAGTATATTATTGAGTATTTCTACTTTTTTGGAGTACTGGCTAATTCAAACTTCGAAAAAAATCTCAATATTTTTGTAAGTTTAAAACATATGAAATGTTCATCGTGATTGTCATGTATTATTTTTGAAAAGAAACTTAACACAAATACCATATACTTCACTTATTATTTTTTGCAAATGTTGTCCTAATTAGAATGTATTGGAATTTTATTGATCGAATAATTTATTCACACACACACATACACACACACACACAAAGAAACTATTAAATTTCACCCAAATAATTAATATATACCTTTATATTTAATAGATACACCTAAATTTAAATTCCGTAGTAGTGCAAAAACACAGTATTTTTATTATGAAAAGTTAGCCAGTTGTTTTTTACACTAAATATATTCAAGGACTGAATGATAAGTCTGTACATTCGTGGACGCTTTAATTTGCTCATCAAAATTTCTTTTAAATATCACGTTCTTTTTATTCGTGTAAAAAGTAAAATATTCAAGCGAGTGAATGTTCCACAGTCAATATCTGAAATAACTTGCCAACGAGTATTTTCACTTTGCAATGTATATCTATTAACTTCAGCTAAAAAAAATGTTTATGCAAAGAAAGTGTCAGAATCGTTTACTCTAAGTTAATATTTATATTATCAAGTAAACTGGAGTGAAAGTCATTTTTGATAAAATGTTTCTTCTATTGCACATATTTTCTTACAATTTCAGTTCCGTTTCGAAGATAAAAAGGAAAGCTTTTTCAATCAGGTGAACAGTGTGGAGAAGGTTATCATTTGTATTAGGATGTATATAAAGGTACAGAGAAATGTAAACGTGGAGTTAATGATTGTATTTATATATAGAGAGAGGGAATATATATATTTATATATAAATAGGAAGCGAATAAAGAATAAACGGAAACGGTTTGCTCAAGAAGGATTTTACTAAAATAATTTAGAAACCTTACAAAAAAAATATATAAAGTAATATTTAATTATAACATTAAACGTGTAATAAAAAGTCTCGAAATTTTGTAAATTGACAGGTTACCTAACGTATTATTCCTTTTAAAACAAGAACACATCATTTCAAGGTATTAGATGATTGCCTTAAAACTTATAATTTCTAAAAGTAAATTAAAAAGTTTTTTATATCAAGCATGTATGAAAAAGTTTACTATAATTTAGTATGGATCCTTGTACTTGATTTGGCTATTCTTTGTATATGTATGTGTCTAGAGATCCATTGAAACTTCTCACAATTAATTAGCTAGTGAAATAAAGTATTGCAGATTTTAAAAACCATTCAATTCATCACTGACATATTCTTCATCTATTTATGTTTGAAATATATGTATTTTTTACTGTTTACACTTACGACACTTAAGATAGTTAAATAATATAATATACTCTTTAACTATCTTGAAGTTAGTTTTAGGTAAAGTTCTTACGATGAAATAAGCTTTTATTGATCATTGTATCATTCATAGGTGATTGAGATATATAATAACAGGAAATTACTCTTAATATTGAATTCTGTTAAATACATATGGTGATGATATGTATGATTCACTATGCATGGTTTTGTCTGCTATATATATAGTGATAACAAAAAATGTTACTTATATGCTAAACTGTAGACCCATTTTGTCAAATCAAAAAATGTTAGCAAATGCCAATTTGCAGGCAAGAAAAAAATAAAAAAAAGGTTCCTTTCAATTCAAATTCAATATTCTTGTTTTCCATGATCTAAAATACAGTCGACTCACACTAATTCAAACCTTCGATAATACGAACCTCTCACTAATTCGAAGTACATGCATAGCTCCTATGAAATCTCTTGATATTTCAAAATGAAACAATGCGTTTTGGTACACTCAATATTTCGAAGTAAAATCTACAGCTGAACAGACTACAACAATCCATAATTCGCAGTTATCTTATGTAACTCTCGACAATTTGAACATTCACTACCATGTTGAGTCCTGCATCAAAACGATTGGATGTTTCATGTTTTGTGTTGCATTGTCTCTACGTGTCTTGTAACGTAGCTTTCCTTCTTAAAGTTAACAATAGACCATCCACACTTTTTGTCAGCCATCCATATCTTTCATTTAACACTTGGCATTACTACCCATGTGTTCAGAAAGGATGGTCCGCTAGAAGAGATGCGTAGACTTGTGTGAAGAAGCGATGCATGGAGTTGTGTATTTTGCATCGGAGTGATTTGATGATTTATGACTCATCTGTGTGACTTATAACTTGTAACACCAAACAGGGTATGGACCCTGCTTTCAAGAACCAATAGCGTTGGGGACAATGTCTGAGGGAACCTTATTACAGATTAAACAGGTTTTTAATGATAAGAGCTTTTTTCATCAAAAAAGATTATTTATGTACATTATGTACTTTTAATACTTCTTTTTAGTACATAAATGTATACTTGTAATACACTCTATAACAAAAAAAATACAATACACCAAGATAAGCAGCCCGATAGAGACAAAGATTGGTGGGTTTAAAGGTTACGAGAGAACAGGATAGAAAATAATTCAAATTTCAGAAAAATTGAATGAATTATTTCAGAGTTACATAGTTACAAATAATAAGCTCAATAAGGCGTTGACCCAGCTCTAGTCTGGATGCAAGCTGCCACACGTAGTGGCTTAGAGTGACAAAGAACCCTGATGGTCTCCTGCGGTATTTCGTGCCAAATTTTCTCCAATTGTCGAACCAAGTCATTGGCATTCTCCCGTAGATGCAGTCTCCTTCCCATCATATCTCAGACATGCTTGATTGGAGAGAGATCTGGCTGGCCAAGGAAGTGTTTGAAAAGCTGTAAGACAGATCGCAGCAAGACGTGCCGTATGTGGTTTGGCATTATCTTGATGAAAAATAAGGCCAGGTTACTGCAAAAGGAAAGGTAGACAAACAGTGCTCCAAATGTCCTCGACGTACCACTGTGCTGCAAGTTGTCTCTAATGACAAACAAAGCGGTCTGGCTGTCAAAAGAAATGACACCCAGACCTTGGTTGTGGGCATGAATGATGTGCAATAGTGAAAGCAGGATTGGCACACTGAGCTCGGCGTCTCCAGACACGTCATTGATGATCGTCAGCACACATTTGGAAGCGGGATTCGTCGCTAAGCGCTACGCATCCCCAGTCAGCATGATTGCAATCTGCTCGATCCATGTACCACTGTAATCTGGCTCAACGGTGTGCAGGACTGAGCGGCAGGTGGTGTAGCGGTCGGTGCGAGCGTAAGATTAGCTCTATCAACCGTCTGTGAATGGTCATGTTGGGCACTGGTGTGTGGGACGCACGTCTGATGGTTGATAACGAAGAATCAGGCACTGTGACAGCTGATCTGACAATCACTCTGTCTTTCGTATCTGCTGTGGCCATCATGACGCTGAAATCTGCAATTGTCTACCCATTCTTGCTAGCATCTTCTAATGACCGCATCGCTTCGACCTATTTGACGAGAGATTCTCCGATTTGCCCAACCTGACTATTTCAATCCAATGATACGACCTCTTTCAAATTCTGACAATTTCTCGAAATGAGGTCGAATCCTTCATTTTTTCATTGGTTGAAAGGTATCCTAAATCGCAATGCTGCAAAAATTTTGACCATTGTATTGAGAATAGTTTCTAAAAATCACCTGTTGAGTGCGCAGTTCCGAACCGCTTTTGTTCCCGCCATTCCTTCATTGACCATCAGATTTTAATCATCTGCATTTTCGGTACAATTGTCTTTGGATACGAAATTTCATTACCATCGGGCAACTTCTTCTTGGTGCGTCGTTTTTTTTTGTTATAGAGTGTACATGATTTGTAACTTTTATATAATATTAATACTGTACGATATGCACTTTTTAAAAATACTTTAAAATAATTTTATACATATGTATAATTGTTTCTTTACATATAGCTACAAATTGAAATGTTTTAGAAAAAAACTTCTCTTCGTGTATTTTAGGAGTTTTTTCTTACCCTCTTGATGATTCAAAGTTTTTCATTGATCTTTTCAATTCGAATTATCGATAGTCGAATGTAATACCTTAATACCAATAAGCTATTCCTTCGGTAGGCATCCTTACAGCTGTGGTATGTCAAACTTATCTACCAATATGATTTTCAGTGAGCTGTACAGAAAGAAGTGATTCAAATAATTTGATTACTGAGAGAAGACTTACAAAGTCAAGGAATGGAATTCAAAATTATAGATTTAGAGTTTTATTATGTAATAAATTTGAAGCATTTAAAAATATTTACCAATATAAGAAATAAACAATATAAAATATAAGTATTCCTTACACATAAATAAAAAATACATTATGTATATTTTAAACATATTTATTGAAATAATAAAAAAGCAACATAAAATATAAGTATTCTTTCAATATATTTAAAGATTGAAATTGTTAAACAAATAAATATGTATTTTTTCATATACATATGTAGAGCCAAAAGCGTGAAGTAGAATATATGTGCAAATTTCTTCAAACAATTTTAATTCTCCAGCAAAAACCAAATATCCAAAAATTGAAAATAGTTTATGAGATTTATCGGAAGAGTTATCTTCCAAATTCTTTCGTAAATCCTTAAATTGAACTATCCGTAATTCTGAAGATTTTATTTCAATAAACTCCCTTTTAAAATTATCGGCATCATCCACTGAGAATTATACCACTTTCTGCAAGTTGTCGACGCCAGTGTTATACCATCCGCTTGTATGTTGAAACATAATAAACTTACTTGCTCATATTCGAAAATAATAACTTTGTTTATAAAATGTAGTATATTTATAAAATGTAGTTTATTTATAAAATGTAGTCTTCTTATTTTGATGTGAAAAATGGTTAACATTTCAAATTAATTTTCTACAGAAGGGAACTTAGCGGGTTATTTACAATAAAACAATCTCATATGGGAGTACACGAAAGACTGCGGGAATCAGAGAAATAGTGAAACAAAAATCCCTGCACTACAGTGTTTACAGTTTTACTTTCAATTATTCGGCGGCGTCTGGATAAAAGAGTTTTAATTGTTACCACGTGTGGAATGCATCGTAGTATTTTGTCGTCTGCATAATATAACTTGCTCAAATTCTGCGTTTTATCTAGATTATTAGTACCTATTGGGAAGTTTCATATTTAATTAGCTGTTTATTTTTAAAACCCCAAATAGGATTTGACCATGTAGATAACTCATTTGTTTCGCCCTAAAGGCATCTACATTTTCCTAATTTCCTGTGGATTACATGGTGATTTATGGTAACCTGAAAACAGACCAGTTAACGGGGAGCTCATAATGTATCTTAAATTAATACTATATCTAGCAAAATCATAGATCTGAATGTTTGCAATCCTACAAAATAGTGGTCCAGAGTGTTGGCGGCACTTAACCTTCCTCTACGCATGCTTCAAAAAGTTGCATCCATAGGCGCTCGGCATCCCTCAGATGCTGCATTGATGATTGAATAAAATAAAGTCGCTGGCTAGACGTGTGGCATCCCTCAGATGTATTTCCACCCCCGGCAAAAAAAAACTAGAAGTTACAAAATATTTGTTTCAAATTATTTTCATAGACAATTGAAAACTGCCCTATTTTACAAGAAAAAGAGAAATCAAGATTAACAAAATAATATAAAGTCATAAAAGTAGACGTTGTTCGCTGCGCTGCATCTATCACATGCAATGGCCTTTGCCATTCTAAATACAAAGAAATTGCTCTTGTACTGGACATGGGAACCTAGGACGAGTGACGAAAGCCAGATAGAAGAAGCAGGGGCGTGTACCAACTCACTGTGTGGATGCAGCACGAAAACAATTTTTATTATGCGTCTTAGAGATTTAAGGGATAACGGAAGGTTAAGACCCATCACATAGAAACATTTTAATCCTTTTGATGTTTAATGTAATGTTGGAGTTATATAAAAGTTTGGAATGTGTGGTCTCAAACCACGTTTTGACCTATTCACCCCGACGCAGACACAAAATGAGCTAAATTCATGTGTGATGGTACTACGACGTGATTAACGCAGTCGTTTCCCGTTCAGCATTCTGGATGAATAGTTCACGTGCAACACTATCTTTAAAAATATTAATGATGACCAGAATCCCCTCAAATCGGTTATATCTACCTAAAGGTAATATGATTGATCGATATTGAATATAATGTACTAGTTTGATTGTTTTTGGTGTATAAGATGTCCAATTGTATGCCTTTCAGTGTGGCAGCTGGTGGTTATAATTTTGAGTTCCTCGTAACATGTATTACTGGTTCTAAGATGGATATTACTCTAAGGAAGCGTTCTAAAATAATCACTCCTAATGAACACACTTCTGTGACTGTGATAGATATAGCTAGTGTAGTTGGTGTGGGAAAATCAAGTGTTTCAAGAATTTTAAGAACATTTCAAAATTCAAGACATCGTCTCAAAAAAAAAAAGAAAATGTAGGACTACTACTTCAAGAATTGATAAAATTCTAATAAGAAGTAGCAAAATAATGCCAAGAAAAATCAGAAAAGACCTTAGAAGGGTTTATTGGATTATAGTGTAGAAGTGAGCTCCTCAACTATACGGAAAAAGCTACTGGAAATTAGCCATGCAACAAGACCGAAAAAAATCAATTTCAGTTCAGAAAAAGGTGAAAAAAAGTTTAGCATGGACCAAAAAATACAAACCCTGTATTAATAAAGACTAGAAAAAGGTTAGAGTTTCAGTGAGAGGAAACACATTTATTCGCGTAGGGATGCAAATTAGGTGTAGTTAGATGAAGTAAAGATCTACTACCAGTATATACCCAATAGAGTGTAAAACAAACTTCTGAATAAATGTTTTTTTCACAACAATTGGCACTGGAAGCTTAGCTCGTCGTAAAAACTGGATGAATTTTGTGAAATACATATCAATATTACGCAGTAGAATTATTACATTCATGGAACATTGCAGCATTGCTTTGCTTTTTGTCACAGTTCAAAATTGATCCAAATTTTTATGCGGGAAAGTAAAATAAAAGTGCTTAATTGGCCAGGTAATTCACCAGACCTAAATCCTATGGGAAATTTATGACATATGCTTAAGAATCATTTAGCTAATATGAGTTGCACGACAATAGAACAAATGATAAAAAGTTCTATATAAGTGGGGTTCCACGACGAGGAAGTAAAGAATTTGTGCGATGCATTAGTGAAGTCAATACAATGATGAGTTAAAGTGGTCATTTATGCTACAGGAGGGCATATTTTGTATTAATACAGAGGTTCTTTGGTCTATTTAAGGTAACACTAGTTAACTAACACTACTTATTGATTAAAAGCTAAGGTTTTAGTAAAAGTCATTTTCTTACCGTTTGTCCTAATTAATTCGAACAATATAGTAATAATATCCTTAGAAATATCCTGTAATATTTTCAGAATTTTTATGAATCAATTTTTTAGAAAAATAGAAAAAGTTCCGATGCTGAGAGGAATTCTCTTTCATAAAATAATCCAATGCAGTTCTAAGTATCATCAAATTTTATAAAAGAGCTTGAGAAATTGTCATATTTTTTTCCATTTTAGTTATTAAAATTTTACAATGTTTAAAGAAATGTACAATTGTTAAACAATCCTTTTTATTTGTATATATTTAAAGAAATATATTATTTTTTCTTTCGATTTTTTTTCATCTATTTTTAATAATATTCTACAATTATAATACATATATTGATCACATGGAATTAAAATGTTCTCAAAAACATTTAATACCTTTTTTATTATTAATTGCTTTTAATATATTTCAAATTCCTTAAAAGTAGGAATAAAATTTTCCTACTAAATTTTCTTCAAACATTTATTTTTGTGCTTCAACAATATTCTTTAAATAAATTAATTTATAATATCCTAAGTTTGAATAAACAGTTTTGTCTTTATATTATTCATTCAACATATAAATCCAAAAGAAATATTAATAAAGCTCATTTCTAAATGGATTTTTTTACTTGTTAAAGGGATATTATTTTTTTGTGAATTTTCGATATAAATGCAATTTCTTTTCATTTTTCCAAATATCTGTTGTGGTAAAAGTTATATTTAGATATACAGAAGGTATCAAATATAAATGTTTTAATGGAATAAAAACAAATCATCTGAAGTACTTAACCCTCTGAGTGGTTAGCTTCCTCCTGAAAAGTTATTCCGAAAGCGTTTACTCTTATTTTGCCGTTCGCTTTAAAAATGCAACATACTTCTTTCCTTTCCCCCTTTTAAAACTTGGGAGGTCGAACGGGGACAATTTTTATGACTCAGTTCGGTCCCTTTGTAAAGTAAGAACCAAGAGATCAATCGTTTACAGCTAGCTGTTAAGTTGCCTAGGGCAATCTTGTATGGAAGCTGTAGTGAAACTCGGTGTTTTTCTCCTATATGTTCAGTCACAGTGAAATTAAAACAAAATGAAGTGTAAATAAAAAGGAAAAAATGAAATAAATAGTATGTTAGAAGTTGAAAAATAATTATATTTTCTTCAAACAAAATTTATTTATCTGTCGTTTTTTAAATATTAAAAAAATATATATATTTTGGTATTGCGATTTGAACCAGAAAAAAGCATCCTGTATTCATTTTTCAATATGAGAGTAAGAAAACGCGCTCACTTTCCTGTTTTTTAAAAAACGTAAGGAGGTAAAAAGAGCAAAGGCCCTATCTCATTTTTTAAACAATAAGACAATAAATGGTGCATACGGTGATATACATACGATGATTATATTTATGAAATAAAACCGATCTTTCTCTATTCAATTATATTTTTAATTTAAAATAGCATAAAAAAGGATTTCAATACTTTTAATTTATTTTAATTAAAATCATATAAATGATATTTTTATGTTAACTGAATATTTTTCGGAAAAAATCTAAATGTTCATTCCTAGTGTTCTCCTTTTCGAATTTCTTGTATTAAATAAAAATTCCTTTTCTACATCGGCATTCGTGATGAACATAACACACATTCAGTCAATAATTTTTAATTTAAATGGGATATACTTCTTCAAATGCGCATGACAGTACTTCTAACCAATTTCTACTCAAGTTAAATTTCTTACATTTTTGTTTCTTTTATGACAAGGAAAAATGTCACATCGATAACTACATTTTCCCACAATTTAGTCATTACAAATTCTATTGTGAGAAAAGTTCTCCCTAATTAATTTTGTCTTTCAAAACAGTACACTTAAAACCATTTTGTTCAGTGAAGTTAGCCGACAGTTCCACAATGTATCCATACCAAATTTTAAAAACAATTTTAACACTTGGAAATGTATCCTATATTAATTTTTTGAGTATACACAAATATTTCCTATTGTAGGAAGACATAGTATGAGATGTGGTGTGCGGTTGTGAAAGAAAGTTTTCGTACGTGTAGACTATTTTTGAAAATTTAAATATCACTGAAGCTGATCATATAACTGCAAATGAGCCTTATTTTAATGTGTGCTGGTAATTTTAATTGTAAAGTAAAACACTTTACAATTTTAAATAGCCTATGGGTTTATACTCAATATCAAACTATTCGCAAAATGACTTACAACTTCTATTCAAATTGTAAAGAAACTGAAATATAAATATATCTTACAGCAGTTAAATATATTCATAATATGCATGTATCCTATTCCTCCACTTATTTCAGTACATTTTAAAAACTGTAGCTGAATGCAATTTTTTATATTTATAAATGAGGCATAAAAGCTCACACAGTCGTAAAATTGTCTATCATTTTTAAATATACTACTATAAAACGTATATGGATTGTAAGATCAGTTGTAAAATTCTAAAAGCTTTTAGAGGAACAAAAACATGTAATTTTGGATTGATCAAAATTTTAATATAATACACAAATATACATGTTATTAAGCAAATACATTTGAAAAATAAAACTTCCTTCTGAAATGAACGTAATTGAAAGAAAAATGTTTAATTGCAAATGAGTGGAAATACATGTTTATCTAAGGGGTATCCTCAAAGTGAGGCAATCCTCAAACTAAAGACTCAAACTCAGTGGCACAACAATCCATGACGGCCAGAAACTACTGTGCCCATCCTAATATACGTGACCTTTGGACGCTGAGGTGCATGAACAGATGTCCCGATTTGGTAGTCTGTCTGAAGACAGACCTTCAGTGTTAAGACCCCCAAGCAAGCTTGGTACTCATTTATCGACCCAATGTAGCGGGGATGAAAGGCAGAGTAGACCTTGCCCAGCCCGTTAATAGAATCCCAGACCTGTGGTGTGGAAGCACGATACACTACCACTCGACCCCATTTGGTGAAAAAAAAAAACTTAATGTTAGAATCTTATATAATTCTCTAATGAATGTGGGAGTCCAAACTTTTTTTTTCATGTAAACTGTTTAGACGGAAATGGTTAATTATGAACATTCCACAAGTTGCATAAATTAAAATTAACCGTTTTAGTTCACATAAATTTTTAAGGCTGCAAAAGGTGTATTTTGGCTGCACGAATTAATTTTAAAAGAAATACGGTTACGAAAAAGTAGTACAAATCTATCTAAAGTAGGGTTGGTTACCTTAGATATTGTCAAACATAACAATGTATTGGAAGCCAATTCCACAATTCGTTGTAAAAAATGTATGAAGAATTACAAGAATTATTTTTGCATTTGTAATTTATATAAATATATTTTTTCCTGAGAACTTTAAAAGCTAGAGCGGCATCCATCAAAACCGCGGTTCCCTCTCTGTTTTTCCAGATCACCCCTGACTAAGCCAGCTCTGCCATAGTAAGTGAAAATGCCGTATTTTGTTTGTCAAGATCATTTTATAGCAGACTGCATTTTTCATGTATTTTAGATGGTCGTTTTATATTTTCTACATCCATACCTTAATGTCTGAATTTAAAATTACATAAAATTCTTGACATTCGCATCAATGACCATTATAATTTTTATTAGTATATGAATGTATCCTCAAACGATTACATGACTATTATTAACATATTATTTTAACCATTTAATTAATATTAAGTATAACACATAACGCACACAAATTTTCTGAACTTTAAAATAAATATTTCGGAAACTACTTCAGGTATACTCAAAATTTTTCATTCCTACGCTTTAGCTTCTCACATTTGCTTCTATGTAAGAATTTATTGTAATTGTATATTCATCAATTTTTTTTAGTATATTGTTTGCTCTTAGCATGCAGTTTTCAACTGAATTGTATGAAATCTTTGAAAAATATTAAAAATACCAAAGAAGCTATATAATAAAATTTGAAATTTATATTATACTCAAACAATTGTTAAAACTTATGGTAAATAATTTTTAACTGCGCGATGCATTTTTTTTCGAAATTTCAAATGAATTTCTAATTTAAAATTTCTATCTTTATACGGTCGAGATTTCAAAAAATATCCAGAGTTTAATTACTTATTCAGTTAGCCTTTAAAAAGATAAAAGGTAATGATTTTGCATAAATAGATATTTTTGAAGAATAATTCGAATGTTTTTGAATAGCTCGAATTTAAAAATTGATTTTTATGTTTATTTATATGCATAAATGTCTACTGTAAATGTTTCCGTATATTTTTGATTACCATTTATTCAAACGTTCAAGTTATAAAAAAATGTGTGAAAATCTTCATTCATGTTGTATTTGATGTAAACTGAAGTTCAAGCACCTAAAATTCAAATATAATTCGGTGTTTTTTAACAATATATAACTAGGCACTGTACTTAAACTTCCCTGAACACTTGGGCTCTGAAATCTAAAAAAAAAAAACTAATAAATTTTAATTACTTTTTTTTTTCATTATTATTTTATCAAAGTGTAAGAAAATGTTTCAAATTATTTGATGAAAATTAAATTTATTCATTTTTAATGGTTGAAAATTTGAAAAGGGTTCAAATTTTAAAGAGTTTGGTGTTTTTAATTTTTTTTTGGCATCTTATAATAAAATAATCATGTTTCAAAACTGAAAGCTTTGATTAAAATAAGAAAAATGAAGCGAAAGAATATACTTAAAAATATAATTTGTCTAACTACATAAAATAGCAGATTGCACTGACACGCCCCAACTTGTTACAGTTTCAAATTAATATGAAACCAAAAAGGGAATTGTAACATATTTTACTTATGCTTTGGGACTTTTCAAAACTTTTAAATTACAACCAACAAACAAATTTTTCCTGGGGTCTAAAGAAATTTCCCCGATTTCTTACGATTTCTTCAGGGTCAAAACACGGGGTTCCCTTTGAGCCATAAAACTTCCTATTAGTGTCCTGCTGTGTTGCTTTCACCGTCCCTAATTATCTTTTAAGATGTTAAACCTTTAAAAGGGGGAAAGGATTTCAGAAAAGTACGGTTCAACCGCTTTTGAAAACGTTACTTGAAGGCAGAAAAACCCGTGCAGTGCATTTTCGAAGCATCTTTTACAATGACGGAATTTTCCGTGCTAACCGCTTGGAGGGTTAAAGCCTTGAAATTGTTTTCTAAGCATGTATTAGAACATTACGTAATTTGTTACTGTTGGCCACACAGAATGCAACACTAAGAAGGACCAAAGATATCGCAGCAAAATTTATTTAGCTAATAACAGGTGGTACAAAGATCAAACGATAAAAATTACAGCCTCTTGTGACATGTGGATGATGGCAAAATTAGTCGTTAGTGTAGCCACCGTTGTTGACCACAGGCCTTAGCATAGAATCAAATAGTCTTTTGATGTATTCTTGGGGTATAGCAGTCCATGCGACTTCCACATATTGCCAAAATTGATCTGGTGTAGCAGCGGGTGGTGTATCCTAGACCAGTCCTAGTGCAAGCATGGGTCACACTTTTTTAATTGATGATAAATCGGGAGAACAAGCAGACCCAGGAAGCAATTCATTCTGATGGTAAAAAAACTCTTAAACATTGTGTGCCACATATGGTCGCGCATTATCCTGTTGGAAAATGGCTCATGACAAGCGCTGAATGTATGGGAGGACCACAGGGTCCAACATCTCAGTGATGTAACGCTGGCTGTTCAGTGTACCGGCAATGGGAACTAGAACGACAGTTAAATCCAATACCGCCCCAAAATCAATGATACCGCGTGTAGGACCAGTATAGCGATGCATAACAAAACATCTCAGCAGCCTCTTACCACTGTGTCTCGCAACTCGAATCCGACCATCGTGATGTTGCTGGCAGAAGCGGAACTCGTTAGTAAACATAATGTCGTTCCATTCTTTTTTCCATGTCTGTTATTCACCGCTAAATTGGCAACGCAAACGTCTGTAGTTTCCAGTCAAGGGTAAATGAAGCAATGGAGGCCTTGCAGACATTTCACTCTGCTGCAAACGGTGTCGAATGGTACAAGTTCGTGATGAGGCTTCGCTATCCATCACTGACCCCATTTCGCCTATCATCATGGGCAGTGCTGCAAAGAAGTGGGGGCGATTGGCCCCTTCTGTCCGTCGTTTCCTTCTGTATCCAACGATGGCAGATACGCATCACCGTTGCTTCTTTTAGTGCAACACTTTGAGCGATTTCTGTGAAGGGTAATCCGCAATCCCTATAGACTTCTTTTTTCTCTGACAAATTCAGAAACGTGGTCAAAAGACTCTCGCTGTCTTTTACGAGGTGAAAAAACCGCATTTAAAATAATTGCCGTACATCAAATCGCCAATCTGTTCTTTCCTTATATAGAACTTGTGGGCGGCGCTATGGTAGTCCGAGAAGTACGTCTGAGCTACTATGTAAATGATTTGCATACTTCACTAATAGTGTTGCATTTTCTGTGGCCAGTAATGTATATAATTTATTCAACTGTTAAAAAAAATATTTCTAGAAAGAGATATTTTCCAACCTTGATAAAATATCTTTTATACTAATTGGGTTTTTTATTTTGTATAAGTAGGACTCAATAAATAAATTATTTTAAAAATTCATAAGAGAATTTAACGTATTCTTTAAAACACAGAGTTACAGAGGATGGACGAATCATAATATTATTTATAACATTGTACAATTTGTAAAATTGTCACATTGTAAAAAAATAATATCATCGAAAATTAGTCAAATTACGAGTTAATCAACCATGTATATTTAAAAATTATTCTTACCAATAATACCATTTCCATTTAGAATATGTATTTATCATTTTAAAAAGTAACATTTTTTCTAATTACCTTAAAGCAATGATTTATGTAAAGTAAAAAAAAAAAAAAAGCTTTAAATTTTTTGAAAACATTTCCCCCACAAATTACAATAAAATCTTACATGGAAGGGGACCATTCAGATAGACGACTTTTATTTCTGCAGAGTTTTAATCTTTGTAATGCAATCCATCCTGGTTTAAATATATATGATGAATTACCAAAAAATATTCATAACTACTATATATACATAAGTATGTTAAAAATAACCAATAGTATAAGTAAGTATACTTACAAAACTATTATACGGATCTTAGCTCACAAATGCTTAGTAAAAAATAATATTAAAAAAAGAAAGAAAAATTATTTCTCTCTCCTACCTTGTAGATATAAGAGGTTTATTCAGAGATATTAAGTTAAAGCAAGTTGTCAACATCTTATATACCGGAATTTTACATAATAACGCGATATACATGTTATTGTTTAAAACCTCATCACGTGATTTAAACTTGGCAACCCTTGTCGGTGAATTTATAACACATTACAAGTATCATTACCAATAACTCTTATGCTATTTCAAAGTGCAGTGCCAATAAATAATTGATTAATCCGTTGGCAGGATATTTGGTGAACATATTCATAGGTTCTAAATATAGATTTTATAGTTTATGTGATAATAATTCCAAGTTTTTTCCGTAGGTTTCCATTTCACAGTTAATTGCTGTTAGCCATCCTGTAAGTCATGGTTGATTGGGTTTGGATAAAACCTTTTCCTTAGATATCACATTCATTATTTTAAGACCTTCAACACGTGTTGCTTTGTTTTTTAAATTGTTCCCTGATAAAAAAGTTTCAGGTGGCTGTTAACTCTTAAATAAGAAGTCTCATACAGCATTATCATATTTCTAAGTTTTGTTACTTCGCTGAAGACGACAGTGTTTGGGGGTTCGAACAAAGATCAGCCGTAGTAATTTAAACACAATTTTCTTATTATCTTCATTTAATCACACTACACAATTAAAGAGAGGTAATGTACTAAACATTAAACACAGAAGAGCAATCATCTAGGATTAATTTAACTATCATATAAATAAACGTACTTATATGAAAACTATACAGCACTTGACTCCCTTGCTTGCATTCTCTTTAGATAACTTGCTTAAATATACGACATCCGATCATAATCTTATTCACGATTCAATCTCCGCTATCAACTATCATTGTCAACTATAATGCAAAGGCGTAAATAGAAGTTATCTTTTGCTTAAATCTCGTCTTCTTCACCGAGAAAGTTTTTCAACTGAACTCACAATTAAAGAGATAAATTTTACCCAAGAGGATAAATGGAAAAATCGCGGATAGACCCGTTACAATTTGTATATTTGATTCGCTTCCAGTATAGTGGATAATTCATTTATAGTATAGATCAGAGGTGCGCAAACTAGGGGGCGCGACCCCTGTGGGGGTCACCAGAAGTTTCTTGGGGGTCGCCAAATTTTTATGAAATGCATTATGCCTGCATGCTGCATACCATACAGTGTACATATAAAGAGTGAAACGCCGTCCCTTACTGTATAATTGCAATTTCCTGCTGTTCGCTCTTTCTTTGACCGTAATGCGTAATGTATGTAAAATGTGAAGACGCAAATTTTTCACTCCGGTAGATGACGAACTCTTTGCGGTAATTCGCCAGTTTTACTGAAAAGTGCCTATTTATCCGACGTATTGATGTTATACGTACTGTGTGGTGCGTGTTGAGCAGGCCCACCGTAAGAGATGGAGTGGTAATCAAGGGCTGTGGGAATCATCTTGTAGACATCCGTAGCAAGCCAAGACCAACCAAACGACCAAAAATTTTCGCTGAATGTTTTATTGCGCGTTTCCATGTAAAGTTGTAGCATGTAACAGTTGGCTGCAATTGTTTTAGTTTCTCCTCGAGTTTTATCATGTGACGTTGTGTAATTATGATTTTTTATATTTTTATCAGGCATTGCTGCTCTTTGTTATCAGGTATGTGCTATCATTAGAGAAAGATCTCTGTTAATTTTATTGAATTTTTCAAAAAAAGTGATAATTTATTTTTATCATTTGTTTAAGTTAAAAAAATTTAACCCCTATATTCATAATGGATAAATGGGTAATACGCACAACCTAGTACATTTTCAGCTAACAAACGAACAAATACTGATGAGGAGTCTCAAAATTCTGAACTAAATGCCCCATCTAAAAAATAAGAAAATACACTGAGGAATTTATTGAGTATGGTTTTACATTTTGTGTTGTTGCTGATGAAGAACGCCCAATATGTGTCATTTGCAACGAAAAATTAGCAAATTAGAGCATGAAACCAGCTAAATTAAAGAAGCACCTAGGTACTAAACATAAAGAACTTCAAAATAAACATGCCGATTTTTTTCAAAGACGAGCTAAAAATCTAAAAATTCAAAGTGCAAATCTAAAGAAATTTACAATACCTCAAAAAGCATTAGGAGCTTCTTTAGAAGTTTCTTATCTAATAGGAAGAACAATGAGACCCCATACCATAGGATAATCCCTTATTCTTCCTGCAGCAACTAAGATGACATCAATTATGCATGGCAATATATATGGGAATGAACTCAAAAAAATACCATTATCAAGAGAAACCGTGTCTCTCGGCGGATTTCCGAAATGTCACGAAATATCGAGTCAGAAGTCATAAAACGCATACAAAATTCATCTGTATCTGCTTTACAACTGGACGAGACTACCGATATTACTAAAATGTCACAAATAATTATTTACGTTAGATTTATATTTTTAATGAAGATATAACAGAAAAACGTTTTTATGTTGCAAAAGTTTGGAAGGAAAAACAACTGGAGAAAAAATATTCGAAGTAAATGAATATTTTGAAGCAAAGTCCCCCTTACCTGGACAAACTGTAATGTAGTTTGTACTGATGGTGGTGCACCATTAACAGGTTCGAACAAAGGGCTCAGAGGCTTAATCCAGAAAGTAGCGCCTAATATGTTACTTAATCACTGTATGATTCATCGACAAGCTCTTGTTGCAAAAGATATGGATGAAGAGTTGCGGAACATATTACACACAAGACGCTGTTAGTCCAATTAACTACATTAAATGCAAGAAACAGTCTTAACAGCCGTCTCTTTTCAATACTTTGCAAAGGGATGACTCAACCTATGAGAGATTACTGTTACAAACCGAAGTCAGATGGCTTTTACGTGGGAAAATACTACGAAGGATACTTGATTTGAGAAATAAAGTGTACATGCTTTTTAGCGAAAATAATCATAGATTGGCAAGTTATTATATCAATGAAGTTTGGCTATGAAAGCTCAGCTATTTAGTTGATATTTTCGAAAAACTTAACGACTTAAATTTGAGCTAACAGGGTGAGAATTGAACTATCATAACTTCAGCCAGGAGAATTCAAGCTTTTAAAAATAAGCTTAGTCTCTGGCAAACTGAACTCAATGAAAACAACATCGACATGTTCCCTTGATTTAACGACTTTTTCAAGAAAAATAATATAGATATATTTATAATTAAATACATCATTTCCAATCACATTGAGAAGTTAAAAGAAAATTTTTCGAGAAGATTCGAGGATTCTTCTGAAAACGATCTCGGTTGGATTCGTGATCCATTTTCCTACGACATATGCAGTTCAACTCTTCAAATTAGTGAGAAATAGCAATTGATATATTTGATTAGGGATTATACTCTTCGAAATCAATTTAAGACTCAGCCTGGCCAAAAATTTAGGCTATTCGTGGAAAAGCAATATCCCTTTTTATGCAAGAATGCCATGAGATTACTAATACAATTTGCATCAATGTATTTATGTGAAACTGGATTTAGCAAACTAGTTTCATCAAAAACTAAATACCGCTCTCTAAATTTTTTTTTGTTTATTTATGATCATCGTCATGTCTAATTGTCCTTTTAGAAGTTATTTTGTTAACTTTTCAAAGGGAATATGTAGTGAACTTTAAAGGGATAAATAATCAATAATTTATAATCAAAATAGTTAATTCTATTTATAAAAGAAGCAGTAACTGTTAGTAATAAGGATTTTTACTACGGTTTTATATTTATGAATGATAAATATCAAAAAAAATTTTTCTATAGGTCAATTTTTATGTTCAAAATGTTGCAGAAGAAGGCATATTTCTTAGTGTATGTAACTAAGCACAATACATAACAGAATGTAAAAATGGAAGAATTTCTCTGGAATAAGGACAAACTGCACCTCTCTTCAGAATACATTAGTACTAATAATCTCACCATAATAAATAAAAATGTGTGCAAATCAAAGATAGAAAAAATTAAAATATCAGTGCCCGTAGAGTGCACGGGCAAACTGGTTGAGACCAGTTTTCAGTAGCCTGTACGGTGTATGTGTAAACCTGTTAAAGCGTTAAATACTATAATTTTTTCAATCCATAAGACATTTGTAATCATACCAGTAAGTCGTTACTTGATAGTTTTAATTAAATGGTTAGAAATATGCATCAGAGAGTCAAATAGTTTTAAGTGTATTTGAATCCTAGTAGATTCAACGCTACAACGTTGCAAATTAACTGAGAACTGTACGTTACTAGATTAGGGTACGTTATTTGGCCATTGGAGGTTAACGTTACATGTAAGAGCTATAATATTGTTTACACAACGTTCCGAAACTATGTAGAACTGTTTATTTTTAGTTAATCTTGCTTCGAAATGGAATCAAATGATTTTAATTGAAAAAAAGGCAAAATTCCTTAGAGTATAGTTATTAAAATATACCTAACATATCAAAGTTAACAATAAATTAGCTCTTGGATAATATTGTCTAATTATGTCTTATAATTGTGTATTTAAGTATACTTTATGTTTGACTATATATAAGTAATTTATAATTATTTTAAAAACATATATTTGGTAATTTAAAAATATGCATCGTTCTCTAAAATACTAAAAACATTAACAACATTGCCAAAAGGGATCCATTTAAAATTTTTAAATATATCTTTAAATATATTTATATGAATGAATGTGAATATTTTACAGATAAATAATATGTTTGATTACTTTTATAAATTGAAATGAATAAAAAACATATTTTTACTTTTATTTAACATTGACTATGCTTGAATTACTTCATAAACATAAATTAGGCTGATTTATTTCAGAATAATATCCTAAAAACAAATCTTATTTTTTTCAAACTAAAGTAAATAATTAAAATTTGTGTGACTAAATTTGTAAAAGTGTATATTTACATTAGACAACAATTTTTTTTTATTCTAAAATTTAAAAAAAGAATTATGATTTGCTATTTTTAAATTAGTTCAGAGATTTTTAGTATTTATTTAATCAAAATATTCCTTTTTCACCTTTCAATATTTGTTTTTTTTATTTTTACTTATTGAAATATTAATATTAATAATGTAAGTATTTACACTATTTATAGAAAAATTTAAATGTTTACACAAGTAACATACATAAATGATTTTTGTTTTACAGCTCTTTCCATTCATTTTATACTCCAAATAAGTAGAGATATTTTTTCAATTCATTTATATATATTTTTGTGAAAGTTCAGAAAATTGTTATAACTAAATATAATTTAATCAGAAAGAACTACCTTGGGGAAAATTCGGATCAATTTAAGGGAAAAACTCATTTAAAATCGATTTACTATCTGGGAAGATTCGCATGACAGCATTTTCCCCTTTTAAATAATATTTTTTTCGATAGTATACTTTTTTTTTCTTTTCAAATTAATCGGAAGGCTGAACTAAATAAATTCTTAGTTACTTTGTGATGTGGTATTATGTAAGAAAAATTTTCTTTTCTTTGCATGAGTATAAAACTGTAATAAAAACACGTATGTACGTTTTTATAAAGTCAACAAATGATACTTTTTAATCAATATTTCGTAAAATATCTCTCTGAAGATAATTTTTTATGTGCATCGTTTCATCAGAATATTAAAAAAAAATAATGGTTAGGGAATAAAAATGTATCTGGCTTTCTATGTAAATATGCATAATTATTAAGCTATTCAATGGTTAAAAATAACACAAAAATTGGTATGGAAAAAAAATTTAAAGAAACTTTGATCAAACAAATTGAAAAGGAGACTGAAGTGGATTTTATTGTAAAAATTCAAAGGAAAAAAAATCTTCTGAAACCAGTACTGAATTACTAAAAAAGTTTTAATATATATTTTTGCTAAGATAAAAAAATGAAAGCTTAATAAAGCCATTCCGAGTACAGTAAAATCCACGACACTCTTAAAGTAATGAGAGTTTTTTGCTATCATTTTGCCGAAAATAATTGTTATTGTACTATATTAGCTTCTTTCTGAAATAATCTTAGAGTAAAATATTCAAAATTGCCAAAACGTTGCTTCAAATACTGTAAGAAATCATTTAATTATCCATTAAATTGTATAAATCTACATCATACAGCACACAAGTTATTCTTTTATTCTATATCCTGTCTCAATATACTAGCCACAAACAGTAAAAATTAGAAAAAAAAAGATTATAGCCACGCACACAAAAAAAAAATATAAAATCGATGTGTACTTTGCAGTGAAAAGTAGTTTCGTGGTTAAATATTTGCATAGCCACATATATGGCTGTGCAATGTGATAAGATATAATAACATGTTTATTTCAGTAGTTGCCTTTTTCCATTACGTTGGATTTGTTGGACTGTTTGGACTCATTTTTTCATTTCTTTGTGTCAAATTTTCGAAGATGAATTGGTGACTAAGGACGTATCTTACAATATAGATCAATTGGGCCCAGGCCCAGGGTCTCACCCTCGATGGGCGTCTCGTTCCGTTCTCGACTCATCCTTAATAAAATCATCATCAGACTAATTTTAATGGTCGAATATTATTCCCGTATATATCTGAAAAACTAGGAATTCCAAAATTTTTCCATCGTTCAACTTACCAATCGCTTAACTTATTTAGTACCAGCCAGGTAGAACAGGTTTGTGCCAAGGGTTGTGAGATTAGGAGTCATGCATATTTATTTGTATGTAATTACCATTTATACGAGTATTTGCAATGCATGCTATATATTGTCGATTTTCAAACATCACGTGTAGAGCCTACCTTGCACAGGAGCCCAGAGCCTCAAAAGCCTTCAGATCTCCGTGTCGGTGACGACTTTGCAGTGAAACATAGCTGATATTCAATCGGAGGAAACCCTTAACGTAACGGATATAGTTTGAGCCTTAAATGTCAAGCGTTAGACAATCAGTCGCTTGTGAAATTGCTATCAAAATCAGCAACCAGAAAAATTTGGTAAAGAAAGTCCTAGGATTACAATCACCGTAACTTATGTCTGAAATTCCTCTTAAGGCATCCGACTACCTTCGGAACCGTGATTTCCAAAAGCACATAAATGGACAATTTTCATGATATTTAGTGTGACTTAGATTAGAATGTATGCATAAAATTGCTTTAAGGACATTTTGACAAAAAAAAAAGTTTATTTAGATACAATATTTTGGCAAAAATTAACTTAGAATAATATTTTTTTCCAAATGTTCTCCTTTTGTGAAAAATGCTTCTATTAGAATAATAGTTTGCCTGTATATAGCTCAGAACTCTCAACTAGAATTTTTGAAATATATAACTTAGAAGTGAGTTTATTCATATTTACGACAACAGAGGGGAGAAATTTTAAGAAAAAAACGCGCATAACTGTTTCAATTGGTCGTAACTCTGAAAATAATGTGAATTTTTCAAAAATTCTAGTTGAGCCTCTGTAGAGCGGTCTGAGCTATATACAGGCAAAATATTATTATAATAGAGCCATTTTTCACAAAAGGAGAACATTTGGAAAAAGATTATTCTAAGTTAATTGTTTGCCAAAATATTATATTTAAATAATTTTTTGTCAAAGTATCCTTAAAGCAATTTTATGCAAGTATTCTAATCTGAGTGACACTAAATATCATGACAATTATCCATTTATGTGCTTTTTTAAAATCACGGTTCCGAACATAATCCGATACCTGAAAGGATAAGTTAAACCTGTCAACTTTCTTCGAAAGTTGTCAAGGGATCAGGAATAGAAATCTTCTTAAAAAATTGTTTGCAAATAGCTGTGTGAAAATTTTCTGTATTCCAAACGGCCATCAGTTCAAATGCCATTAAAACGGTTTCACAGTAGACCTTCGTTACAGTGAGCTCTAGATCTCTTAACTGGTCACCACATCAATTGGCCAGCGTGGACCAACGATAAATTCTGATTCTGAACAGACAAAGTTTCCCAATGGTAATGGATCTCGAAAATTCCACAAACTCGATCTGAAGCTCACTACATTCACTGAAGAATTTAGCTACTGTTGTCCTGAGGTCATATTTTGGGCACAGATATCAATCGTTGACTGTTCTGAACTCAACGTCTTTTGTCTCAGTTAAGTGACAGCAATTATCGAGAAACAATCCTCCAGCCATATCATCGTGTATTTCTGTCAGTTAAGAATCTAAATGTCACTATCCCTAATTTCCCTCTTCCAGTTTTATAGTTTAACGTTAATATTACTCACACTCAGTCACTTCTTATTTACATGAAATAGCTTTAAAAATATCGATTTATGTTATTGTTTTTATATTAAATCTATTAATTAAATCAATATAAGTAAACACGTTTTGCTTCATATTCAGAGCATTTCAAAAGAATATTCAAAATCAGACATTTTCTAGGAATATTGTTGAATGATCTAACAGTTAGGATTCATTTTTCAAAGTTTTCATTAATAATAGTTTAAGGTATCCGAACACGTTAAGAGTACTTTTTGACAAAATAACATACTTAAACATATAAAGGCTTTTTTAGGATTCAATACCAATAAATACTAATATTTAATCAACAATATTTAAAATCAATTGCCGGAATTTCATAAGAGTCACAATAATATGTGAAATTTTAGCAATGTTTTTGTAAAACTTCAAAGCAATTAGAGAAAAAAGTAATAAGCTTATATTAGTAAAAGATACACCAAAACAATCTAGAGGCATTTATCTAGAGAATGTACTAAAATTTTAATGTTTTATTAAAATTTGAAACTTTTAGAGATGATTGAGTAAACGTTATAAGAAAAATAACGCATTTATGAGACCATTATTAAAGTAACATGCCCTATCTCAAATAATATTCATAACATAAGAAGTATTTTAGTACATTCTCTAGAAAATAGCATAAATATCAGGTGCAAAAAGTTTTATAGAAATACAATTGTAATATTTTGTGTGATCAGACTCGCCATGATGGATTTTGAACAATTTAAATGCCCACTTCTGGTAGATCAAAGACCCACTTCCGGTTTTTCTAACTTAATAAAATTGATTGCAACATGGCCACTAAGAAGCATAAAATCAAAACAAAGTATGTTTTGTAAAGCCAAAATATAGATGTATGAAATAAAATAGAAAGCAAAAATAACGGTTTTGTCCGAATTTGGTCATTTTCAACGTGTTCGGATACCTTAAGAGTTCTGATGCACCTGGCAACATCGGATAATTTGTGGTTATTAGGTAGTGCAAAAGATGTTTGTAACCGATTTTTCCAATGGTTTGCCATTGGAAAGGTAATGGCTTGAGTGTATATCGAAAATTCAATAAATATTCTCATAATAAATGAGCCATTTTAAAGTTATCAGCAAATTTATACAACAATAACCATGCATATATTTATTTACGCCTTAACATAATTGATGAATTTATAACAATGAAAGAAGTATAAATGCAAAGAAACATTTTTCATTAGTCATCCACAAATTATCTACCATCTATAATATAAAAATTATCTGCAATGTAATGAGGGAAGAGATGCCTTGTAGCAAAGTTATCAATGTGTTCCCAGTCAGAGAATAGCCCGAAATAACTGATTGGTGCGTTTTTTAAAAATATTAAGAGGAACCATTATCAAAGAGCAACCCTTCTAATTTCTCGATAAACTGACAGACCAAAAAGAGAATGCAGTCACTAACAAATTTGGGGAAAATGTCATTCCTGAGTATTTTCTTTCTCCAAACACAATGGAATACCTTCAGCGTCTTCATGGATTGACTTTAATTATTTGGCAGTACATTTTGGAGTATTCCTCCTCATTTTAAATCTTACAATTTGATGTAAGTAAAGCCACCATCACAATGTATTACCTAATTTACATCTCCTGTATTTCATGAAATGCGTAGGTTCACAAGGCGCTCATTCAATTATGCATTTTCTACTTAAGATCTGTAAATTAAATACGTTTCGCAGTAAATGAAAATATATGCATCAAATATGACAAGCAGTTGTTTATAAAATGCTCATGCTGCTTAAATTCCCTGTTATATATACATTTTTGAATCAAACATCATTATCACGAGTGAATCCAACAAATGTATATAACATGTTTGAAGCCAGAACCAGACTTAATTTTTAAAAAAAAGGAACTTTATTCAATTAATTCTCGACATCATTTGACGCTAAGAGGCAGAGAGAAAAAAGAACGCCTAAGTGAAAAATCTAAGTGTTTTACCACTTTAACCTAGATGTGAGAAGTACTTCTGATTTTATGAGTGTACTTGAAAGTTAATGCTGACATATAGGGCTATTAAATATAATGATCTGGGATCAGAAATGTTTAGTGGTTAGGCCATATGTTTCGGAGGAATAATTGGATGATTAATTTAATACTTAAAGAGAGAGATGTAGTGGAAAATAAAAATTAAGTACTATATCGGGAATTTAAATTTAAATCTAATTTAATTATCTTTACATATATATAAGTTACCGTTAAAACGTAAAATCAGTTATTTCATAGAATAAATAGGTATTTCATGGTAACTAGATCACTAAGTTAAAGTATATAAAATTATTGAATTCTATGATAGGTATTCAATAGAATAACGATTACTTGATGGTTAAAGTATGAAATATGGCACTCGCAAGTTTGCAACAAAAGAAATGGTTCTAACTGTTTTGGAAAGAATTTTTTCAAATAGGCGGAATAAAACTACTATACTCTAGATATCAGATCAGTATATGCCAGTGAGAATTAATTTCCATTGAAGAAGTTCCAAATATTGACTCAACGCTTCGATCTGTTGCTGCAGTTTAAAGTTGTGGAAGTGAACAAGGATTTAAAAAGTGCTCGTGTAAAAAAAATGTGTAATACAAAACAGTGTATGCTTGTTTCAAACACAATATTTTTATGAAGCAACTGCTTTTCTTTCCAGCATGCATTTTTTTGATAATATTTATAAGTATGATCTCTTTTTGCAACATATTCTTTTTTCACTTCTCCTGTTTAACTAATAGCAATATAATAAATTATATCATCTCTGATTTTCCTTATTACTTATTATTATTAATACCCAAAAGGAATAAAATATATTCTTCCAGAGATTTTAGCTATTTATGATCAATTAATTTATAAAACGTCCTTGGAATTGTTTATTTTTCACTTTAACGGTTTCTCCTTAATTATTTCATGGAATAACTAGGTAAAGTATGAAATTGCTCATCTATTATATACTTTAACTGAGACTTGTCTAGTTATTTTATGAAATACCTGAATTAAACATTTAACGTTAACATATATATATATATATATATATATATATATATATATATATATATATATACATCATGTTTATAAATGAATATCGGAGTTTAAAAGCTTTATAGTTTTTATTACATTCAGCTTATTAGTATAACTCATACATCGAATGAAAAACCAAATAAAATAGTGTTGTTTGCTGGCATGTGTACGCTTGCGCGCGAAACGCATATTAATATTTCCCCCTTACCCGCCGATCAATGTGCTAGTAGAAAAACAGTTACTAGTGAACAGAAAACGTTTTGTGTTTCCCAGTTTGCAAAGACAAAATCTGCTATTAATGTGTAACGAGCGTCTTGGTGGACATCTCACTGGACATGTGAATACTCATAATGTGCGCATCTGGAGCTTATGAAATCCTCACCAGGTGCTAGAATCGCAACGAGACTCACCTAAATTGAATGTTTTGTATGATATATCTCGGCGGAAAGTGAATATGCCTTTCGTTTTTGGAGAACCAACTGTAACTTACTCTGCCTATCTTAATGCTCGACAACTAAAGCTATTTCCTCAATTGAAAAAAGTGAGCCAGATAACTTCATTAGGCTTCAAGATGTTGCACCGCTTCACTGGCATCACTCAGTACACGATTGGTTGAATATCACTGTATTCGGACAATGGATTTTCCGCAAAGGGCCTCACGATAAAGCTTGTTTGCCATGACGATAAAGCTTGAAAAGCTTGTTTCTACCAAGTCCATCCGATCTGACGCCAAGTGATTTTTATCTGGGGGGTAGGGGAGGTTATTAGGAATTGTGTGTACATACCTCCGCTACCAGTTGAACTTCCAAACTTAAGACAAAGGATTTAAGCAAATGTTGCAAAATTACCTCAGGCACACTAAACAAAGAGTTTGGGATGAACTCGCCCATCGACTTGATGTGTGCCGTGTGACGAATGGGGCTCACGTTGAACAGTTGTAAGTTTGTTGGTAAAAATGTTTCAGTTACTCTTTCATTCGATGTATGAACTGTGTATTTGTAAGTTACATGCAATAAATATTATAAAGTGTAAAACTCCAATATTCATTTAGAAATTATATATATTTTCATTTATATATATATATATATATATATATTCATATATATATATTTTCATATATATATATCATATATATATATATATATCATATATATATATATATATATATTATATATTCATATATATATATTTATATATATTTTCATATATATATATATATATATATATCATATATATATATTTATATATATTTATATATATATATTCATATATATATATTTATATATTTTCATATATATATATATATATATATTCATATATATATATTTATATATATATATATATTCATATATATATATTTATATATATTTTCATATATATATATATATATATATATTTTCATATATATATATTTTATATATATATTTCATATATATATATATATATATATTATATATATATATATATATATATATATATATATATATATATTTATATATATTTATATATATATATATTATTCATATATATATATATATATATATATATATTTATATATATTTTCATATATATATATATATATATATATATATATATTCATATATATATATATAAAGGGGGGAGAAAAACGACTCACTCATCACGTCTCCTGAGCTACTAGACCTACCGACTTGAAAGTTGGTAGAAGTGCTCCTTTCATGGAGTAGAGGTCCTTTAATAGAACGCTTTGTGAAAATTGATACCCTATGGCTTTGTTTCTCAAACTATGTGGCGCGCCCCTGGGGGCGTGGTATTCTTGCGAGGGGGTATCGAGCAAATTGAAAATAAAAGGTTTAAAAAAAATAATTTTTTGGAATAAAGAAAAACAAAATGCTTTCTGACTTAATAAAAATGCACATTTACACTGATATAATTTATATATATCATGTGGTGATCATCAAAAATGAAACATTCCACTTCAAACTTTCATTAGCTATCTTTGATCCTATAACCAAATAAAAAAAGACATTTTTTTTGCTTTACTGTAATCCCACGATGAGAGAATTTTTTTATTACGTTTCTTTTTTAACCCCCTAAAATATTACTTTTGACTATCATATATTTGACCTTTAAACTTACTGGTATGTTTCACTCCATCTGTTTTTCTTTTAGGAAAGTTGTAAATAATATTTTTCTGTTGCTTTTTTTCCATGTGAATGAGTTTTATGATACATGGATAAGCATATTGAGTACTTTGAAAGATTATATAATGCATAACGGAAAACTTTTTACGCAATTCTTTTTTTAGAACTAATATCCATATATTTTATTGAATACTCTTTTAACACGGGATCGGTCGCGCGATGCGCGGAGTCATCTGATGTTCACGAAATCGTTAATTCTGGGAAAACTGTTTATTTATTACCAATGACCTTTACATAGTATTCTCCAATAAAACAGTCTTAATGGAAACTAAAATGGATTTATATCACATTTCACCCTCTTTTTTTGGGGAGTTGCAAACGCTTCTTTTACAATCAAGTTACTAGTTTTGATCGAGTTCCCTGCGCAACCACTTTTGTTCAAAAATATTTTCTATGAACATGCTTTATGTCCTTTATTAAGGACACGCAGATTTTGGAGCATTTTCATGAGTTATATTGGATTTTTTCTCAAAAAATCAAAGAAAAATCGAAAAGTCCTTGAAGGTAGGTAAGTATATTTTCTCTTAATTAAATTATTTGCTAGAATTGTGTGTTTCTCGAAGTGTTGGGCTCGCCTCCCTGGGGGCGCGATAACCCTACAAAGGGGGAGTGAGCATATCGAAAATTTAAAGATTTTTTTAAAAATATATCCGGAAAGAAGTGAAACAAAATACTTTTTTTCCATAATAAAAAAATACACAAAAAAATACTGATATAATTTTTGTTTATTATCTGGCGTTTCTTTTTTAGCATAAAATATTACTCTTTAAAAGAAAAAAAAAAACGAAACCCAGACCCTGAGAAAATTCTAAGATAAACATTTCATTACTGTAATTATTATTGAAATACTGTACATTAGTTGTAGAAAGAAAAAGGAAAACATGGTTCACTTTTCAGCTAGGCAGCATAATACATTTGCTGATCATTTGATTGACCTTCGTACTTACTAGTATGGTTTTTACATAACTTTCGTCCCATCGTTTACATATTTGTTTTTCGCTTAGGAAATTGTAAATAATGAAGAGTTTTACGATATTTGGAAAAGAATTGATTGATTTGAAGGATTATTTGGCTAAGATTTATTTTTAAGAGTATTCTCAAACATATAAAGCATAGTGAAAAAACGTCATAATCCTTTTTTAGAACATCCGTATTTTTTCTGAATACACTTTTAACCCGGGAGCGGTGGCGCGGGGCATCTGTGATCTCTATCGAAGGAAGTTGAAACTGATCAAACAGAAGAATGCATATTATTTATGATTGAGAAACACGATGAGCATGAAACAAAAGTAAAATTTTCAAATGCTTCCTAAAGAACTCCATCAACTGAAATATGAAGCCATAAGTGTACCCCAAGGTTCTGTTCGCCTTGTCAAAAAGACACAAGAAAGAAAAAATTCAACTTGCTATTTGTTGATCACCAAAGGTGTCACGAGTTAGAACCCAGTACCACACTAAAGACCCGTCGTGAATGGGGGACGTTAAACCTGTTGAGAGCTCAAACGTCCTCTTGTGGAGTGGTGTGGTAGTTAAAAGAGGCCAGCTCAAGTATCGTCCTCGTCACTTGACCATGGTTAAAAATTACGAGGTCAGTCTCGAAAAGCCCTCGTGTAGCTGAACAGTGCGACGTTAATATTCACTCAATCGACCAGGAAAGCTCATTAAAACTACAATTATTTCAACAAAATATGACAACTTTGCCAGCAAATATTTTTTCTGTAATATTAGTGAAAAGTATCTCTGATTTGCGTCCTTTATTAAGGTCTTGCACTTTTGAATAATTTTATTTCAGTTTTATTGGATTTTTTCTCAAATCATCAAAGAAAAATTGAAAAGTCCTTGAAAGCCTGTAAGTATACTTTCCCTTAATTAAATTATTCACTGGAATTCCGATTTGTATCGTGTAGAGTAAAAATAATTATAAGCAAATGAGTGGGGTGACTGAGTCCCCCGCACTACCATTAGCGTTAGTATCGAGTGTGCGCCTGCTCCCGGGTAAAAACATTTTGATGTCTTCTCGCTTTAAATATTAGAAAGTAACACAATTATTCTTCACAGGAATATTATATTCTTTTTTTCATTAATTAACATTAATTCTAAATGCTAATTCTGTGAGGTTTAAAATTACAGTTCTTTTAAACAGTTATTTACAATTATAGCATTTATCTAAAAAAAAATCATTTTACATTTTCGTATACAATGTCGTGCACACAGTTTTAATCTTCATACAGTTCAGCTATTATATCAAGAATAATGTTATATTTTTAAAAAAAAATGAACTCGTGCGAAGATACTAAATTAAAAACAAGTTTAATATTTATTAGTTACTTCCATGACCTTATCTTGTAGAGCAAAGTTTTTAAAGTAAGGTTTAATATCAGATATTGACACTCTGAGTTATTTTTCTATATTTATCTGAGATCTACATATTTTTTCAAAGCAGCCACCGCAGCAAATCTGGTTTAGCATAGGTAGGATGTTGAAAATGGTAATAGTATATATACGAAGTGCTTTTGTTTTCAGTGAAGAAAATTCACCATCTATCTCTATCCAAATTTCAAATATTCATTATTCAAAATTCATCATTTATTACAAAATTGCCATTTAATTTTTCACTGATTGTGAAATCTATGAAAATTCTTTTTCTGCAGTTGAAAGCCCTTTTGGAATATCTTGAAATACACCCCTAATCCACTCGTAACTTGCTACCAAATTGTCCTCATCAAGAAAATATTTTTTAAAATCTTTGCCAACTTGGTTAAATGATTTTACATGGTTTTAAAAACAACTTTCACATGTTGTTCTTCAGATTTGTATGTTTTAACACATAACGAGCTGGGGCTTTTTTTTTCTTCATCATTTAGTTCAGTAGTGATAAATCCAAAATTTAAGTTTTTTTTGAGAATATTCCCTTGATTTAATTTTCTGAACCATGCTTGTCTGTGTACTTGTTGATCCTTTATTATCGTCGAATGTTTGCCTACGGCTTAAAAACGTATGTATGATTTTATTTTAATCTACTGCCGTAAATACTTAATTAACGTGAATTACAATTAACGTGCAAATTAAAAAATGTACAATCAAGCTAGATTCGGTAGCTATAGAAGTATCGAGTCGACCAAAACTGACTGGAATTGTATTAGGAAAAGCATTTTTACATGTTTTGCACAGACGTCCGATAGGCTGCCCAGACTCACGCAAACGTACCCGATAATGCCAAATGTGATGCATATGATAGAGAGCAACATATTCTAGACTATTTTCTAAGGACATTTGTACTTTGAGAAATAGATGCTGAAAGAAATATATCTTTAATTAAATATATCATTTTGCGATCTGCTCCCACTAAAAATTAGAGAAAAAAATAACATAATAATATATATAAGTAATATATATTTTAAGTATTTTTTCTTAAAATATATATTACTTAAAAGTAACATATACAAAATTTAATGCTTATACAGTTTACAATTGAGATCGCATTGTAGCTTTAGCGTCAAATTGCATTTTTATTGCAGTAAATACATTATTGCTGTACAGGGGGGGGCGCAACAAAAATTATGATTGAAAATTGGGTCGCCAGTATTGAAAGTTTGAGAAACACTGGTGTATAGTAAAAATAACTATAAAATAAATTATAGTTTAAAAACAAACTAAAAAAACACGCTTTTATAGTGAATCGAACTAAAAAGTAAAAAAATAAAAATACATATTACTTAAGGTATCCGACTACGTTCGGAACCGTGATTTTAAAAAAAGCACATAAATGGATAATTTTGATGATATTTAGTGTCACTCAGATTAGAATAAATGCATAAAATTGTTTTAAGGACATTTTGACAAAAAATTATTTAAATATAATATTTTGGCCAAAAATTAATTTAGAATAATCTTTTTCCAAATGCTCTCCTTTTGTGAAAAAATGCTTCTATTAGAATAATATTTTGCCTGTATATATAGCTCAGATATCTCTGTTCAGAGGCTCAACTAGAATTTTTGAAAAATTTACTTTATTTTCAGAGTTACCAACAAATGAAATAATTATTGTTTTTTTTTCTTAAAATTGCTCCCCTCTGTTGTCGTAAAATATGAATAAACCCATTTATAAGTTATGTATTTCAAAAGTTCTAGTTGAGCCTCTGAACAGAGGTCTGAGCTACATACAGGCAAAATATTATTCTATGAGAAGCATTTTTCACAAAAGGAGAACATTTGGATAAAAGATTATTCTAAATGAATTTTTGGCCAAAATTTTGTATTTATATAAATTGTTTTTGTCAAAATGTCCTTAAAATAATGCTATGCATATATTCTATTCTAAGTGACTCTAAATATCATGAAAATTATCCATTTATGCAATTTTGAAAATCACGGTTCCGAACGTAGTCGGATACCTTAAAAGTAATATATACAAAATTTAATACTTATATTGTTAATTTGTACCGTTTATAGTTATGATAGTATTGTAGTTTTAGCACCCCCCCCCTTCAAAGTGCATTATTATTGCATTCAATATATTAGTATTTGGGGGTGATAATAATTATAATTGAAAATTGGGTCGCCAGTAGTTAAAGTTTGAGAACCATTGCCCTAGGGTTGTTACGGGGTATTAAGTGGCATTATAGATAAGAATTCCCTTTTTTTTATCTATTAGGCCCTTACAGATTTGAAACTTGGTAAGCGACCTCACAAAGGATTGCAAGCGGTCAAATAGGCGTTATAGATAAATATACCCATTTTTTCGAACTACTTGATCGACAGCCTTGAAATTTGGTAATCGATAAGAAATTTTGTTCCTCTCATAGAATAGAGATTCGCTGTAAAAGGGTTTTCAAAAATTGAAACCCAAGGGGTGTTGTTGCAAGGGCTTCAGGAGCATTACAGCAAAAAATTCCCGTTTTGGAACTATTACGTCTACATACTTGAAATTTGGTAGGCATATTACTTTCCTGGAGTAGAGTTCCGGTATTAATAAGGTTTTGCGAAAGTCGACACAGAAGGAGGGTTGCGAGAACTTAAAGGGCATTACAGATAAATAATCTCGTTTTGGAGTTATTAGACATAAGGTCTGTGTGTGTGTGGAAATTTGGTATGCATGTTTCTTTCATGGAGAAGAGTTCGACTAAGTTGTTTGAAAATCGTCCCCAAGGAGGATTGTAATTGGATTAAGGGGCGTTATATATACATATTACCGTTTTAGAACTATTAAACTTACAGATTTGAAATTTGGTAGGTGTATTACTTTCAAGGAGTAGAGATCCGCCATCAGAGCGATTTTTCAAAAATCGTCCTCTAAGTAGGGTTTTCGGTAGTTAAATGGCGCTACAAATAAATATTCCTGTTTTGGAAGTCTTAGACATACAGATTGGAAATTTGGTAGGCATATTCTTTTATGGAGTAGATTTAAACTGAAAATTGGTTTTGCGATAATAGACCAAAAGGGGATTGCGAGGGGATAATGGTCGTTATAGATAAAGATTCCTTTTTTTTGAACTGTCAGACCCCCATACATATCTCTACCGTGCATAAGATCCAGAGCTATTCCAAAGATCTTGGCGCGCTTTAGAAGCGGTCACGTGCACGGTATGACCTTTGTGTAGAGTGCAAAATCTTTCTATACCTATCCCTGCTCTTTCTATGCTTCTCTTGCTCATCTTTTGGATTGCTGAGGCATATCCCGTTTGTGGAAAGGCCAAATTGACTTGGCATTTTCTTTCTTGCTTCAAGGAGATTTGAAACAACAAATAAAATGGTAAATTTCTGTTTTAAAACATACATAATAACTGTGTACCAATTTATATGAAAACAGTAAAAAAATATTTATGTAGTATAAACAGTGCATTATATATTCAAATAATATTAAAACAGTAATGACCATTACATAAATTTAGTAAAAAAAAAGATTTACGTTTAGAGTGGAATGCAGTTTTCACTTTAGTTTCAATTCGTTTAAACAACTTTTAAAAGAAGAAATGCATTTAAATATACAAATTGCTACTATTTAACTGTTTGAATACGATTTTCAAAACGGTTCTTTTAAATTCAAAAAACACCAATGTAATGCGAATAATTTCCTCAGCTTCTCCCCTTTACATATGAATAGGATTTCTTTTTCTTTCACACAAGTTTCAACCTTGCGTATTATTCAGCAGCAACCTCTAGAGTATAAACTGTAAGGATCCTTTTTGGCGTTAAAATCACTTTTACAGTTTATTACCATTTTTTAACTCTTTTAAACGTAACTGTTTAAATTGAGATTTTACTAGAGCATTTCTTTTCCATTTGTATGTTCTAACTGCACTTAAAAATTTAAGAGCCGGAATCTTCAGCATTAGTTAATTAATTTTTTAGTTTCAATTTTGTAGGTAACACAACAGTGAAAACAAATTTACTAAAACAATTCTTGGTGGTGTTGATAGATTTTTCTTGTTATAAAGTGAAGTTTTAACTATCCTAACTCTCTTACCATTTTAAAGATATAGACGTCATTTTGTGCCATCTGAATCTTTTACTCAGTGTCATAACACACTGTAAGACAAAGAAAAGAGTTAGTTCCTTAGAATAAACTTTCATAGTCTGCTAAATTCTACGAATTGTTTATCAATAAGACATGAAATAGTAAATTACGGTTTTTTAAGGTATCAGACTACACGTTTGGAACCGTTATTCTAAAAAAGCGCATAAAATAATAATTTTCATGATATTTAGTGTCACTTAGATTTAAATACATGTATAAAATTGTTTTAAGGACATTTTAACAAAAAAAATTATTTAAATATTATATTTCGGCAAAAAATTAACTTAGAATAACCTTTTTTTTCAAAATGTTCTTTTTTTGTGAAAAATGCTTCTATTATAATAATATTTTGCCTGTGTATAGATCAGACTTCTGTACAGAGGCTCAACTATGAGTTTTGAAAAATTCCCATTATTTTCAGAGTTACAACCAATTGAAATAATTATCAGCGGTTTTTTTCTTAAAATTTCTCCCTTCTGTTGTCGTAAAACGTGGATAACCCACTTGTAAGATATATATTTCGAAATTTCTAGTTGAGCCTCTGCAGTGAGGTCTGAGCTATATACGGGCAAACTATTATTATTATAATAGAAGCATTTTTTGCAAAAGGAGAATATTTTGAAAATGGGTCATTTTATGTTCTTTTTTTTTGTCAAAATATTGTACTTAAATAATTTTTATATTAATAATATTTTTAAAATAGTTCTATATACATTTTCTAATTTACGCGACACTAAGTATCATACATATTATCCATTTATACGCTTTTGCAAAATCACGGTTCCGAACGTAATCGGATACCTTAATCTTAGCAATTTTGAGATTGTGTGTATGGGGAGGTCATGATTCTGGAGAGGGCAGCACACATAAACGCGCACGCACGCACACTTGTGCACACACACACACGATACACAACAATCTTAAAACTATAATGCGCTTATTGAAAACACAGTGAAATGCACAAATTGGTTTACAAGACATAGAAAGAAAACACGGAATTAAGGAACTGGCGGTAAAAAATAGTATTGTTTATTTATAGAAATCATCCGGTGCGGGTATGATTAATGTAACGTAGATAAACGTTAATTCCTGTGCATCATGTTTCTTTGAAAAATTGCTTAAAAATTATCTACTTCATAATTTTATTTTTATTTCTTTTAATAGTCAGTTTAAATCGCTAAAAAAAACAAATTTTGTCGAAAAAAAATTTCTATCATTTTATACTGAAACAGCAAAAGAGCTATTGACTACGGACCTCAAAATTTTAAATTTCGGTTCTAGAGCTGTACTTGATAGATGGTAGAAGAATGGATGGATGGAGTATGGTATAAGAGCTGTAACCCTACTCTCTAAACTCCAACATTATATCAATGTGAGAACTTTCAGCCTCGGCGCATTTAATGTTTTATCTCAATGCTTTTTTCCAATTAGTCTTAGGTGTACCAGGATTCGAACTCTCGAACATGACTACTTGGCTACCGCGACCTTAAGAAGAAAAGTAAGAATAATAAATGTGACAGTTTAAATAAAGTGGACATTTTGATGGAAATTTAAAGAGCGTTCTGCATTATATTATCATTTATTTTATTTCAAAATTATACAAGTAATCTTGCTAAAATTCATTCATATCCCTTCAAAAGCCACCAAATTCTTGAGATTTGGATTTCTATTTCTGGTTACATTCAGATAAAAGGTATCAATACTTTGTATACTTAAGATTCCTTATCAATAGAATAATTTTTTTAAAAAAACACAAAATTTGAGGTCGTAAAAGCAGCTTTGTTTGGGGCAGGAGTTTTAATATAATACATAAATCAATATGTTTATAAGACAATATTTTCAAAATGATCCCCGCAGAGTAGGAGGATGGATTAACTTTCTACTATCAAATCATGTAATCTGTTTTCTTTATTTCATTATTTTCCCGCGGAATATATTTTCTGTACCAGTGTAAATCTATCCATTTCTGCAATGAGTATCGTAAATTGTTTGTTTCAAGAATGCTCTTCTAATATCAATTAAGCTAATATTTAACCCGCAGATAATACTGTTGCCAAATTCATACATTCATACATAATGAACAATATATTCCAAACTTATACGTCACGTTCCTGTTTTATTAGTTAACTATGCAGTGTCATTAAGTAAATCAAGAGTAAATGACCCTAGGGAATATTCAAGGGCAGAATATGCTAAAACTTAACTTCAATTTTGTGATTATATAGCGCATTATAAATGCCTCCATTGAAACGAAGCAACCACTATGTCAATATTCTGTAAGATACGCATGCATTTATCGTTCAGAATTAAATATTATGGGCAAAATGTTCATCCATTTTAATCTTGATCATTTAGCAGTATTTTACATTTCCGACAGAGCTTAATTTCCCCGTAACGCATTCAATGTCTGTATAAGAATAATTCATGAGTAAAATGTTTTCCGAAGATTTTATGATCCCGTATCTTCCATCGATATATATATATATATATATATATATATATATGAAAGAAATATGTATTATATATCAAAAACAAGAAATAATAGATAATGAACATAACAAGAAATAGCGTAATAAAAATATAAAAGCTGAACATGAAGAACAAAATTATAGAGAAATAAAAAAGAAACTACAAAAAGAAGAAACTAGCGAGTCAGAAAGCAATTTTCGGACTTAGGACCGAATAAGTGGGGTTAAACTAGTTTGAAGGCGCCAACCTTCCCCCTTTGCAACTCGGTAGGAAAAACCAAATAAAAATAAAATAAACAAAAATTCAGAGTATGGAAAACTCAGAGAGTATAATAAAACTACTACTCGCTACTATTATGTAACAAACTCTCCCAAACTCTTAATGCAGAAAAATCGCAAAATAATTACGTAAGAAAAGTAGAAAAAATCCTAAAACAATTACATAAGAAAAGTATTTTTCAAAAAATGATTTAACAAAATTTCTTTACTCACAGAGCTTTTACGAAGAGAATCAAGCGCCTTGACATCAATGAAAATCAATTATTCACCAAGTTAAAAATTCGAATATACATAAACACATCTTTTGAGCTAACTTTTAAACCAGCCAGCAAAGACAAATATAAAAACAGACGACAATCAAATATGGTAGAATTTGAATTGGTTGATTGTCAAAAATGTAAATTTGCTAGGCTCTAATTTGGTTGGTTGTCAACAATGTGTAAGATGTTCAAGATGTGTGTGGAAAAAATGTAAACTGTGATATGAGTGTTATGATATAATCTTCACAGCAAGACCACTAACATGCTGACTTTGAAATCCTATTGTTGTGTGGTGCTTTTGAAATTCGAAGTAGCAAGACGGTTAACGTATTTGTGATGAATATAAGTTCTTAAGAAATTAAAAGGGTATTCATGATCTAAACAACATTGAAATTCTTTTTTATAATATTGTATTTATCTGTTTTGTGGGTAGTTAAGTTATCATTTCTAAATAAAAAATTCAAAATGATATTTCTGTAAATTGATATATGCAAGTTACATATGTCAATATATATATATATATATATATATATATATATATATATATATATATATATATATATATATATATATATATATATATATATATATATATATATGTATATGTATATATACATATATACATATACATATATATATACATATATATATATATATATACATACATTATATATATATATATATATATATATATACATACATTATATATATATATATATATATATATATACATACATTATATATATATATATATATATATATATATATATATATATATTTATAAGATGGAAAACAATGCCATTAATATAAATTTGGGTTTGCATAGAAAGAAACTTGAAGTTCATGAAATTTAAGACTTTTTTTTTTCTTGAGAAACTTCACGAAACTTAAGTAAAATGAATTAAATTTGAAACAAATATCATGTATTATTGTTATTTCTAGCTGCATGGACCGGCGTTGCACGGGCCTTTTCCAAGAGCATAACTTTTTACCAATGGAAATTTTTTCTTCCCCTATCGATGTCATTAATTCCTGGCTTGTGCCTTGTTTCTATATTTTGCCATTAAAATTCCCCTTTTCGAAATCTCTTCCACGTCTGTGTCCCGTCGGATGGGTCTGTTTCCCCTCCATTAAACTCGGCGTTGCACGGGTATTTTCCAAAATTATGATTTTATTCCATTGGAAATTTCCTTTTATCCTTCTGATACCAGTTCTTCTGGTTGAGAGAGTATGCGCGATGTGAGGGATTTCTATAGTTTTGTCATTAAAACTATTTTTTCTGAAATGTCTTTAATTTCTTTTTCTTTACAGACAGGTTTCTTTTCCCTTGGCTTAGTCCGGCGTTCCACGGGCTTTTTCGTAAATAAATTCGTTTTGCCTCATAATCTTACAGTGATGAGATGTTTCTTTAAATTTCTTTTTTCGATTTGTAATTTACAAAACTAATATAATTTTATTCACAACAAAACAGATAAAAACTTTTTTATAAAATAATTAATTTCGTAATGAATAATAGATCACAATATTGATTATGTTTTTTTAAATATGAATTTATATCCATTTTTATTAAATAATGTTAATTTTAAGTAGTGAATTGTTAATAATGTGTCCCATTGTTATTATTATTTTCTTATGCTGATAGAGCTGTAAAACAATTAAAGATAAATCAAGCATTAATGTTATAAAATTTAATTAATTGTTCATTAAAGTCAAATTAAGATGCAATAAGAGGTCCATTGATTACGGAGGTCATACTCTTGAGTCACATTTAAAAAGGAAATCATATAGGCTAACACTCACTCTTCAAAGCATTACTTCCTGCCAACGGTAGGCCTGGAAGTCTTCGGCTTTCTTCTTATCTCGGATCAGTCCATAACATGATGGGGATATCGCCAACCACGTTTTCACAAGCATGACTACTTTCTATTATAACGGACACAATAAATTCATTAAAAATCTTTTAAATATTTACATCTCTACATATCTTATTTACATATATATACTTATTAGACATTTGCACATTTTAATCTTATCATGCATTGTTATAACAATAACTTTTTAAAATCCGTGGCATCAATTTTAGATTCAGTCCGTTTTTTTTTTAAGTCTAGAAACAATAGATTTCTTAAAAAATATTTTCTCCCATGCATTTCTCCGTACTTCCTCATTGCAAATTTTAATTTTTCAATTTTTTTTATTTTAATTTGTAAAAATGTCATATTTTTCTTTTATAATTTGTCAATTTTCTTAGTATAATATATTAATTACATGAACCAATTATCAGAAGTATAAAATTTAATTAGAAAAGCATTTTTTCAAAACGGAAACTATTGATTTAAATATTCTATATGATGTTCTTATGAGATGAAAGTGGCATAAAGTTGAGGTATCCGACTAGGTTAAAAAAGTGCTTTTTAGGTGTTTGATGTTTGGTGTTGTTTGGGTCATTAGGGAAAAAATGAATTAATTATTGAGGAAGAAGGACTAATACATAAAACTAGAGAGATTTTTAATTTCTTTTTATAGCATTTACTTTATCTAACCAATGAAAATATATTTTTTTTAATTCGTTTTTTTGAAGAATGAACTTTTCATGATAATTTGTGCTCGAAAAAAAATGGGATATCTTCTAAATAATTCAATAAAATGCAATGAAATTTGTAATATATATGCTATGAGCCTTTCAAAGTGTAAAAAACCGCAGGTTTTAAGACAGCTACATTTAATCACATTTTTCAGCCATTTTAAGCTTAGAAATTGCAGTAATTTTGTCGAAAAATCATGACCATTAAATAAGCTAATAAAATATTTATTTCTTAAACTATTTTTTATCCTGCGGTTTGTGACACTTCAGAGATGTCAAGAAGTATATCAACGACGCGCAATTTATTTTTATTTAGCATGTTTTTCTTAACGTAAAAAAATTTTGCTAAATTTTCCTAAAAATAATTTTTTTTCAAAAAAAAAAAGGGTGATACATGATAATTATTTAATAGTTATGAATTTTTAAGCCTATTTATATTCTTTAAAACAATTAACTTATTCAGAAAATCATCGATGTTTCAAAAACTTATCTCCGAACCTAGTTGGATACCTTAAATAAAAGTAAAAGAAAAATATTTGGTTCTGTTTTGATATATGGATAGAAATAATACAAATCCAACAAAAAATAAGAGCTTTATTTTCCTAGGCTATGCAAAGCATTGGACAGTTTTACTTTAAAATTTAAACATAACGCACCTTGTTCAAAAAACAGATGCCGTTGAAAGCAAATAAATTAATTGTTGTTAAATTTACATTAAAAAAAACTATGTACGATGAACTTTGTGTTTGAAATTCGATTATCAATCATTATGCATACGATTTTCTTAGTACATATTTGTCAACACATTCATTAATATTTTACTTAAAAGATCATTAACACAGTTTATTTGCATCTAATTTAAGAGTAATTTATTGAATAAAGAGGCTATTTTCGTTTTTTTTTTCTTGGGGAAGTTTTCAAAATATGTTTTGGAGCACTACTACTTTTTCTTATAGGATTAAATAGTTAATTTTTATTAAATATTGGTTTTATTACCAATATCAACATAGTTTGTGTGTCATCATATATATGGGTATCAGGGTCTTAGATGACAATACGGTAAACGAAATATAATACATCACTTATACCAAAAATATTGAAGGTATAAATTTTAAGGTTAATAAGTTTTCCAATTTCTACTATTAGCTAACACTATCAATATAGTTATTTATTTATCTTGGTGGAATTTTTAATCACAAAAAATACGTTTTATAGCTCTCAATTGAGCTGAAATTTTACATGCATGATTATTTTGGATGACAATACAGTAATTTTATTATAATTAGTAAAATCTAATTGATTAAAAAAATTATTCATTTTGGCGACTTGTGTCAAAACTTGAAAAGGTTTTTTTCGAGCATTTTAAATAGCTCATTTGAGCTTAAATTTTCTATAAACTATTGTTTTGGGTAAAAATACGATAACTTAATTATAATTAATTAAAATTAATTGACTGAAACTAATTATTTTAAGAATTACAGATACATTCATTTTAGCGACTTGGGTCAAAACTTTAAAAGATTTTTTTTCTCACATTTTAAAGTATTCAGTTGAACTGAAATTTTATATACATGATTGCTTTGAATGACAATACGATACTTCAATGATAATTAGTAAAAATTAATTACCACTTAATGTTGTGTTTTTGCCCTATGTTTACACATATTTATATTAATTGAAACTATTTATTAAAAAGACGCTGAAATAAAAATTTTCTTTGTTGATCTAAGTAGGAATGGACTTAATTTTTTTTCATATTACTTGTTTGTTGCAAATTTAACATATTGCCAGGAAGAGGTTATTATAAGAAACAAATGTAATAATTTTATTATGTTTTAACTTTAAGAAATGAAAAATCTAATTATTTTATTTCTAGTACCATTATAAACGAGATCACAATGAAATACTTCCAAAGACGCTACCTATACAATATGCATTAAAAGAGTAATGCGCAATCGCAGTTAAATGCATGGCATACATAATGTACAGGAAATATATGTCTTCTCAAGCGTAAATGGCCGGGAAAATTTAGAAATCATACACATTGCTGTAAATGGCATTCTTGGAACAACGATTTCATATACCTTTGCGAGTATGGAAACTACCGTTCGAAAATGATCACATGCTTGATGAGATCATCTGGTATAAATAATTCATTTGTGAATAATTGAGTTATTCAACAATAATATTTGGCAATATGAATATAATTCACCTGTGAATGTGTTGTCTAGAAATCCAAGTAATGAGCAGCTGAATCATATGTTTAATGAGGGATTCTCAGGCTCTTGGTATTGTTCTCTAAAATCTAAATTATTGTGAAAGAAAGATGGGATCCTGAATTAACATTTTTGTAGAAATTTGATTTAGTAATTCTATAGATTATATTTAGAAATCCCAGGTAGTAATTCTACTTAAACCATAGTTTGGTTTACCATACTTGGTTCTAAGATTGCAAACTCATTGATGGAATTCTTTAACTGATTTTACTTGAATATTTTTTCCAGGTTTCTGCCAAAAAGCTTTAAAATTAATTCTTAAACAAAATTTTTAAAACACTTATCTTACTATAACAATTGTTTTCTAAGATTTTTGCGAGAATAACTTGTTATGTTGTATCTACTGTATTAACATAACTATATATATATATATATATATATATATATATATATATATATATATATATATATATATATATATATATATATATATATATATATATATATATATATATATATATATAAATATAAATATATATATATATATATATATATAAATATATATATATATATATATATATATATATATATATATATATAATATATATATATATATAAATATATATATATATATATATACATATTTATATATATATATATATAAATATAAATATATATATATATAAATATATATATATATATATATACATATTTATATATATATATATATAAATATAAATATATATATATATATAAATATATATATATATATACATATTTATATATACATATATACACTGGTGTGCAAAAATTAAGGACGAGACGGTCTTTTCAATATAACTTTGTACAAAATATTTCCAAATCAGCACATTTAATACCGTAAGATCCCCAATACGTAAGGACATGTGTAATGTAAACAACACTTACTAAAAGAGAAATCAGAGAGATAAAAAGAAGCTTGATTGAAAAAGTAGCATAGAGCGCAATGCGACTGAAGGCCGAAACATCCCTGTGATGGGTGTCCAGCAAGAAACATCCGGTCTTTAGTAGGGGATATGATCTCCCCTGACTGCTAAGCAGATTTCACAGCGTCTGCCTATACTGAGATAGAGGTTGTCAATGAGTTGTTGAGGCATTGCTGCCCATTCGTCTTGCAGCGCCAATCGAAGCTCCCGAATCGTTACTGGTGGTAAGGTGCGAGATGCCAAGCGTCTGCCTAGAAAATCCCATACATGCTCGATGGGATTGAGATCCGGAGATCGTGCAGGACAATCCATACGTTCAATATCCTCACTCTCTAAGAGCTGTTCGGCAGCTACTGTGCGATGACATAGTGCATTGTCGTCCATAAAAAGGAACTGCAGACCCATAGCGCCTCTAAAAAGACGCGCATATGGAAGAAGAATCTCGTTACAATAACGGGTCCCGTTGACTGAACCTGCGTCGAAGATGTGAAGGTCTGTACGACTACCAAGCATGATGCCTCCCAAACGAGAACACCGCGACATCCATACCTGTCCCTTTCAATGATGTTCGAGGGATGAATGCGGCTTCCCGCTCTCTCCAGATGAGTATGCGATGAGAATCGCTACTCAAACTGAATCTGCTCTCATCTGTAAAGAGTACTCGTCCCCATTCATTGTCTCTCCAATTCCGGTGTTCCCGGCACCACAGAGAACGCCTTCTCCGATGAGCTGGCGTTAAAGGTACACACCGTACAGGGCGTCGAGCAAACAGACCACCACTGTGCAGTCTTTTGGCCACGGTAAAACGCGATATCGGTCGTCCAGTCGCCTGTGTCGTGTGTCCAGCGATTTCTCCCGCTGTCCGCTGCCTTTTTCTTCTGGCCTGTAAGACAATGTACCGGTCATCTGCGGGTGTGGTTCCTCGTGGACGACCACTACTGAACCCCCGGATAGCTGTTCATGTAAGTTGAAATTGTCTCCAAAGTCGTGAAACGATGCTGTGAGCAATTCCGAACTCTGCAGCCACACTTGTCACACTGCGGCCTTCCTCCAACTTCCCAATGATTCGACCTCGGGTAAAAGCATCCAAATGTCGTCTAATAGATTGATTATTCGCCATTTCTCGCTGAGGTGGCAACTCGGTGTGATTTTAACTGCTATACGGCGTGCAATCTCTTTGGCAGAAATACTGATCTTACACGGACAACATGCTTTATACTACTCAGACAACGCCATTACGTCTACCTGCATATCTGCGCATGTGCTACCGTACATCACCTTACTTAATCTCCTGATTGTTCTTTCTGTCCGCTCTGCCTCTTCGTTCAGCTGATATGCTAATTTTTCGACTTCGTCCTTAATTTTTGCACACCAGTGTGTATATATATGTATAAAGGATATTTCATTTAACTATCTTTGTAAAAGGTTGGATTATATCCGTTCCAGAGGACTGTAACTTTAATTCAAACCGCATTCCAGATCAACGCCATCTGGATAGCTTACGAGATGCCGACACTAATAATATTCCGACAAAGGCCCACTAGCCATCGCCATAAGAAAACGTAGTTCTTTTGAGCATCCGATCGCTATCTTAAGCGGTTATAGCCACATAATGAGCTTTTACCGGATTTCTATAACGTCTTCCTAGAATGTATAATCTCTAACTTTATTTTTACTTAATATTTGTATATTCTAATTCCTATGGCTCTGTAAATACTCCCCTTGGAAACTTTTAACTATAACTTGTAATAAGTTCTTTTTCTTTCAAGAAATTTCTTATTTGAATTATTTTGATTTGATTTATTGAACACTAACTCGTAATTTCTAAAAACCACTAGACACCTCGCCAAGAAAACCCCACTATCAGAAAAGTCTAACTTTTTATTGAGAGATTTTAGTTAGACTCCCATATATATATATATATATATATATATATATATATATATATATATATATATATATATATATATATATATATATATATATATATATATATATATATATATATATATATATATATATATATATATATATATATAAATAATATATAAAAAGAAATATGTATTATTTATCAAAAACAAGAAATAATAGATAAAGAACATAACAAGAAATTACGTAATAAAAATATGAAAGCTAAACATGAAGAACAAAATTATAGAGAAATAAAAGAACTACAAAAAGAAGAACCTAGCGAGTCAGAAAGCAATTTCGGACTTAGGACCGAATAAGTTTGGTTAAACTAGTTTGAAGGCGCCAACCTTCCCCTTTGCAACTCGGTAGGAAAACCAAATAAAATAAAATAAACAAAGCTTCAGAGAAAGTATAACTCAGAGAGCATGATAAACCAATCACTACTATTATGTAACAAACTCTCCCAAACTCTTAATGCAGAAAAATCACAAAATAATTATGTAAGAGAAGTAGAAAAATACTAGAACAATTACATAAGAAAAGTATCTTTCAAAAAATAATTTAACAAAATTTCTTTACTCACAAAGCTTTTACGAAGAGAAACAAGCATCTTGCCATTAATGAAAGTCAATTATTCACCAAGTTAAAAATTCGAAAAAACATCAAACATCTTTTGAGCTGACTTTTAAACTAGCCAGCAAAGACAAGTATAGAATGACGACAATCAAATATGGTAAAATTTGAATTGGTTGATTGTCAAAAATGTAAATTTGCTAGGCTCTAATTTGGTTGGTTGTCAAAAATGTGTAAGATGTTTAAGATGTGTGTGGAAAAAATGTAAACTGTGATATGAGTGTTATGATATAATCTTCACAGCAAGACCACTAACATGCTGACTTTGAAAACCTATTGTTGTGTGGTGGATTTGGAATTCGAAGTAGCAAGACGGTTAATGTATTTGTGATGAATATATGATCTCAAGAAATTAAAAGGGTATTCATGATCTAAACAACTTTGAAAAACTTTTTTATATTATTGTATTTATCTATTTTGTGGGTAGTTAAGTTATCATTTCTAAATAAAAATTCAAAATGATATTTCTGTAAATTGATATATGAAAATTACTGTTCCATACAGGAATTTTAATTATATGGAACTTAAACGAATCTCTTTTGTCAAAAATGTTACTGACTACATTATTGTTAATAAGATGCAAGTCTAAATCCAAGAATTCCACCCTATTAGAGTTGAAGTTAGTTTTAAGGAGCTTGAGATAATCAGGGTAGAATGTAATATTTGGTTTGTATTCACTATTTTTACCAAAAATTATTATATCATCTATATAACGATAAATTAAGTAAGAATCATTTATAACATGATCTATTTCAAAAAATGTAAATATAGGTTCGCTAAACAATTACTAGCTGGACCACCCTGAGGTAATCCTTTGATCTGTTTATAAAGATTATGATCAAATATAATGAAATTTTCTTTTAAAATGAGGTTAACAAGAATATCAAATTTTTTTCTTTTTCATTGAAGTATATAATTCATATTTATCATAAATTAACTGAAGAACCTTAATCATATCGTCAATATCTATAGAATTAAAAAGGTCCTCGAAATCAAAACCATGCATAGAAAAATCAACATATCCTTAGTAACTCTAGCAATCTCTAAGCTATTTTTAATAATTGCCGTGTTTTGTAAATTATCAATTAGATTTTGAAGAAGAGATTGCAAGATTTTCCCAGATTTCGTGATATATGTATTGTATCCATTAGTGATACTACGGAATTTTTTTAGGGCTTTTATGAAATTTTGGTGTTAAAAAAATACTTGGATATTTAATATTATTTAGATGAATATTCAGTCTTTTGTTCAAAGCTAAAAGACGATTATCATCTTCTCTATTATTGTGAATTGATTTTTGAAATGAATTATTATTTAAAATGTGGTTACTTAATATTTTACTGTAAAAATATTTACAAATTATGGCATAATTAGCAGAGACTTTATCAACATATGTAATAACGAAGTCATTTTGGATATTTACTATTGATGATTTAAGATCTTTATACATAATTTCATTTTCAACAGTAAAATCTAATTCCCGAATTTCTGTTGCCACATAAGATCTAAATTGATTGAATGCTTCAATCGGCATTCCGTATTTAATTGCCATTTTAAGGTAAAATTTATCTAAATCTTTTATGATTTGTTTCATAACATTAGATTTATTTTTTGTGACCATAAGTCTAAAACCGGTACCCTTTTCCATAAAATTTCTTAACAAATCATCTTTCACGATGCTAAGGTCTCCTGTGACAACGTGCTGATGATAATCATCAATATAGTCTCGATATAGATTGCATCTACATGATTCAGAACTTAGGAGCTCCGAGATTTGATTATAATTAAATATAAATCTACCAAATTTCTTGTTGTATTTGAAAGCCTTTTTTAATAATAATATTTTTAATAGGAAAAAAGGATTGATATTTTTGAAATATACTTGAAAAATTAATTTTGTTAAAGGATTTATTCATAAATAATAATGTACAATATTCTGTAGAGTAATTTTCACTTGCATCTAATTTAATATTCATTTTTTTGTACTAAATAGTTATTAAGGTCTCGAATCATATGCATACCATGAGAATCTCGAAATTTATATCTGCTTAAAATATCTGTCATAGTTTTAATTTCAGTTTTATTCAAGCCAAACATAAACGATTTAATTAAGCCTGTGTTGTAGTTATCATCAAATTTAGCAGCTAATTCTAACATAGAATTCTTGAGGGTTGACATGTCTCTAGTAACTCTTTTTCTGCGTTTAGCTTTTGAAATTCTCGCTAAACGAATATTATTACTATTATCAATAAATTTATTAAAATTCGGAAGATATAATGAATTCTCGGATTTTTGTTTAAAAGTTAATAAGGCACTTTCACCTTTCCATATAACATTCAAACCATAAGGATAATATGATCTAAATGAATCTATAAAAAGTTTTCGAACCATAATCTTTGTTTAATATTTGGCACTATTCTAAGTATATGTACAGTTATGTTATTGAATCCATGTTTATGAAAGTGTCCTATCTCAATCTTAGCCTGGTTTTTGTTGCAATCAAATTTCCTTGTATCAGACCTATGCTGGTTCAATCTAATATTGATAGTGTTAGAGGTCTAACCTATGTAAGCAAATTTACATATGTTGCATGTCATTTTGTAAACACAGTTAAAAGTCTTACAAAATATATATATATATATATATATATATATATATATATATATATATATATATATATATATATTATAATGTAATAAAAAGTGAAAATTTATAAAACCTACACTGCTAAAGAAGAAAGAAATTTTAGATCAAGAGACACAATAAATGTGGATACAAAAATAATCTTTGGACTGCTAGAGACCTATTATAACTCCTAAAGCTGTCGCTGAATTAGGTCAGCGATTTAGGGTTAAACAGTGCTTTACGGATTCGCCTTCCCCGTACAGCAGAAAATTGTGACATAATAGAAAAAAAGAAAAATAGAGTCATATTGAAAAGTTAAATCTCTTTCTAACCACGTGGATGATAAATCTGACAACAGAGTAAAATGAAAATCTGAAAAGAGAACATTTATGTATCTCTCAAAGAGAGGAATATTAAGAAAATTTTTCTGATTTAATTTTATATGTAAGTTTTTATCCTAATTTGTCTACAGAAAAATTAGGATAAAACTTACATGTAAAATTTAAACCATGAAATTAGATTAACAACCATCAATGCTGAAGTCCAACGCAAAATGGAGTCAAATTTGGAATAAGAATAGAAGAAAAAAACCATAGCGCCACCTAGATAGCTATTTTCCAACTAAACTAAGCACAAAAAATGTTTTAAAATAAACTAAACGTAATGTAATATAAAATAAAAATACTTTTTTAAATAAATTTACTTGGATTAAAAGAAAATTATATTCTAGATAGTTATTTTGCAATTAAACTAAGCACATAAGATATTTTAAAATAAACTAAACAGCAGAAACTTTAAATAAAATAATATACTAAGTTAAAAATAAAGTTAATATGAAATAGAAATATATATTTAAAAATATATTTACTTGGATAATTCCAAACAATTACTGCAAAATTTCATATAATTTATTGTTTTAAAACATTATCAGTAACTAATCATTTTTTCCTTTTATAAAATTTAAGATAATATTTCTAAATATTGATAGATGTAAATTTCTACCCTAGAAAGGCATTTTTATGATGTTAAAATCAAACGATGTCTTTTTTATCAAAAATATTACTTATTGGCAAATTGTTCTTAACGTTTAATTGAAGGTCCAAAAAGTTAGCTGACTCATTATTATAATTAGTTTTTAATAATTTTAAATAGTGGGGATAATAATTAAAGCTAAGAACAAAGTCTACTATATTACTAATTATAATTAAGGCATCTATGTATCTGATAAAGTAACAAGATTCGTAAGTAATACTATCATTTTCATAAAAATGCAAGTAAATATTGGTTAAGCAGTTGCTAGTTTGTCCCCATTGTGGTAAAGCTTTAATATGCTGATAATAAGAGTTATTTTGGAAAATATAAGTTTCATTTAATGCTAATTGAATAATAGAAATATATTTATCATATTTTATTATCTTATTCAAAAAATACTTGCTATATGCTATTTTAAGAATCTTAAACATGTTTTCTATACCTATGGAGTTAAATAAATCTTCAAGATTATAGGCATAAATAAAAATATTTTTTTAAACTTGCATATATATATGACTAATAATGTGTATACTGTTCATAACAATAATAGAATTATCAATTTTGCCTAATGTAGATTGAATAATATGTTGTAGATTCATGCCCGGACGTGCAATATAAGTTTTTAAACCATTCGTAATAGTTCTAAACTTATTAGAATTTTTATGAAATTTAGGAGTTAAGAAAATATGAGGTAATTTAATATCCAAAATACTTAAATCTTTTTTTTTGAAGTTATAGTTCTTATTGTGCGTTAAGGAAAAAGGATGGTAAATTTTTACGATGCGCACGCACACCGTCAAGGATGTAACGCAAACCCTTCACGGATGCGAGCATAGCGTAACGACACCGATGCGCGCCAACACCGTTGTCTAATATTTTAACATGCCACTGTTTTGGTGCAACGGGACTGATAATTTGCGGGATCGTAATAACTATTGCTATAAACCATATCTGTTGGGACGCATCCCCCCGGTGCATTACTCCCTCTACAGCTTTTTGGTTAATATATCGGCACCCAAGACTCACAGTCCATTAGGACCTGGCTCATTCGATCTCTATCTGCTCTTGCAGTTATTATAATTTCATGCTCATAGGCCTATTTTCCCATAGTTTTTAAGTGTTTTAAACTTTTTAAATTTGTTTAAATTCACAATATCTTGGCTCCTGTTCGAGGTTTGGACTTGAGATTTGAACCAACTGTTCCACTCGTCGAGACCCATCCAGTTATCTACTTCATTCCCATTTGAGGGCTTAAGCACTAAAATATCATGCTCCCATGTTAATCCTAGGGAGATTGAAAAATATTTCACCCCCCCCCCCTAAGTAATTAAGCTTGGGACTTGATTTTCGGGGGTCCACCATATGTTCGCATGAGAGCAAGTTTTACGTGGAATTGCCCCTTCCGTTGATCCCCCCTACCGGGCTTCCCCAGTAATAACTCGAATCCTAGGCCACCTTGGTCGACTGCAGGGACTGGTTTCGATTGTTCTCCCTATGATCATCCTAGATATATTTTTTCAGGACCATGGCCCCATTTCTTAACCTATATTTAGCATTTTAAAATTATTTTAAAGTTTAAATTTTTTTTAAAATCCCGTAGCTCCGAGGATTTTGGAACTTCGTTAATGAAACTCGGACCATAGGTTCTCTTCGTAGAGCTCTTTCATCTGTTATAATTTGTGTTCAGATAGTAGGCTTTGGGGAGCATTATCACTAAAATTAGAATCCCAATGTTATTGCTATTGGATTCGAGCCTTTGATGACGTCACGATATTACAGAGATAGAAGGATGAAACTTTGGGATAACCTACTACTCTCTGTATCGTTGGGATGTACGTGACCCTATATGTCACAGTTGTTTCCAACACAGGGGGAATTAGCTCCCTTTAACTTTCCCGAGCTAGCACCGCCACATTTGTAATTACAGACTTCGGTCCGGTTCGAACAAATTCATCTTGTGTTTCCTCACAACCAGGCGGAGTTTCGAGTTGCTGGATGCCCTGCTTCTATTTTAATTAATTCTTTTATATGTTTTAACCCTCTAACTGGACACCTTCCTCCTGAAAAGTTATTCCGAAAGCGTTTAACTCTTATTTTGCGATTCCCTTCAAAATGCAACAGACTTTTTTTTCCTTTCCCCCTTTAGAACTTGGGAGGCCGAACGGGGAAAATTTTACGACCCAGTTCGGTCGCTTTGAAAAGTAAGAACCAAGAGATCAATCGTTTACAGCTAGCTGTTAAGTTGCCTTGGGCAATCTTCTATGAAAGCGTAGATATCCTCTCTTGATCAATCCTCTTTGAAAAAGTTACGGTGTTTCTTTCTCCTATATGTTCAGTCACAGTAAATTAAAAACGAAATGAAATGTAAAAAAAAAGAGGAAAAAATGAAATAAATAGTATGTTAGAAGTTGAAAAATAATTATATTTTCTTCAAAGAAAATTTATTTTTCTGTCATTTTTAAAAATTAAAATATGTATATATATTTTTTGGTATTGCGATTTGAACCAGAAAAAGCATCCTGTATTCATTTTTGAATATGAGAGTAAGAAAACGCGCTCACTTTCCTGTTTTTAAAAAAAAAAGTTATGAGGTAAAAAAAAAAGAGTAAAGGCCCTATCTTTTTTTTAAACAATAAGACAATTAATGGTGCATATATTTATGAAATAAAACAGATCTTTCTCTATTCAATTATATTTTTAATTTAGAATAACATAAAAAATGATTTCAATACTTTTAATTTATTTAAATTTAAATCATATAAATGATATTTTTATGTTAACTGAATATTTTTCGGAAAAAATCTAAATTTTCATTCCTAGTGCTCTCCTTTTCGAACTCCTTGTATTAAATAAAAATATATTTTCTACATCGGCATTTGTGATGGACATAACACACATTCAGTCAATAATTTTTAATTTTAATGGGGGATATACTTCTTCAAATGCGCATGACAGTACTTCTAACCATTTTCTACTCAAGTTAAATTTCTTATCTTTCTGTTTCTTTTATTACAAGGAAAAATGTCACACATCGATAACTACATTTTCACACATTTCAGTCATTACAAATTCTATTGTGAGAAAAGTTCTCCCTAATTAATCTTGTCTTTCAAAACAGTACACTTAAAACAATTTTGTTCAGTGAAGTTAACCGACAGTTTCACAATGTATTCATACCAAATTTTAAAAACAAATTTAACACTTGGAAATGTATCCTGTATTAAATTTTTCAGTATACACAAATATTTCCTGCTGTAGGGAAGATATAGTATGAGAGAGATGTGGTGTGCGGTTGTGAAAGAATGTTTTCGTACGTGTAGACTATTTTTGAAAATTTAAATATCACTGAAGCTGATCATATAACTGCAAATGAGCCTTATTTTAATGTGTGCTGGTATCAAAGTAAAACACTTTACAATATTAAACAGCCTATGGGTTTATACTCAATATCAAACTATTCGCAAAATGGCTTACAACTTCTATTAAAAATTGTAAAGAAACTGAAATATAAATATATCTTACTGCAGTCAAAAATATTCATAATATGTAAGTATCCTGTTGCTACACTTATTTCTGTACATTTTAAAAACTGTAGCTGAATGCAATTTTTTATATTTATAAACGAGGCATAACAGTTCACACAGTCGTAAAAACGTCCTTATCATTTTTAAATATACTACTATAAAACGTATATGGATTGTAAGATCAGTTGTAAAATCCTAAAAGCTTTTAGAGAAGCTAAAAACATGTAATTTTGGACTGATCAAATTTTTAATATAATACACAAATACACATGTTATTAAGCAAATACATTTGAAAAATAAAACTTCCTTCTGAAATAAACGTAATTGAAAGAAAAATGTTTAATTGCAAATGAGTGGAAATACATGTTTATCTAAGGGGTATCCCCAAAGTGAGGTAATCCTCAAACTTAAGACTCAAACTCAGAAGCACAACAATCCATGAGGGCCAGGAACTACTGTGCCCATCATAATACACGTGACCATTGGACGCTGAGGTGCATGAACAGATGTCCCGATTTGGTGGTCTGTCTGAAGAGAGACCTTCAGTGTTTAAAACCCGAAGCAAGCTTGGTACTCATTTATCGACCCAATGTAGCGGGGATGAAAGGCAGAGTCGACCTTGCGCAGCCCGTTAATAGAACCCCAGACCTGTGGTGTGGAAGCACTATACACTTTCACTCAATCCTAATCGATGAAAAATAAAATTTAATGTTAGAATCTTATATAAATCCCTAATGAATGAAGGAGTCCAAACTTTTTTTCCCCATGTAAACTGTTTAGACGGAAATGGTTAATTATGAACGTTTCACAAGTTGCATAAATCAAAATTAACCGTTATAGTTAACATAAATTTTTAAGGGTACAAAAGGTGTATTTCGGCTGCACGAATTAATTTTAAAAGGAATACGGTTACGAAAAAGTAGTACAAATCTATCTAAAGTAGGGTTGGTTACTTTAGACATTGTCAATTACAACAATGTATTGGAAGCCAATTCCACAATTCGTAGTTATAAAAATGTATGGAAAATTACAAGATTTATTTTTGCATTTGTAATTTATATACATATAATTTTTCCTGGGAGCTTTAAAAGCTAGAGCGGCATCCATCAAAACCGCGGTTCTCTCTCTGTTTTTCCAGATCGCCCCTGACTAAGCCGGCTCTGCCATAGTAAGCGAAAATGCCGGATTTTGTTTGTCAAGATCATTTTATAGCAGACTGCATTTTTCATGTATTTTAGATGGTCGTTTTATATTTTCTACATCAATATCTTAATGTCTGAATTTAAAATTACATAAAATTCTCTTGACATTCGCATTAATGACCATGATAATTTTTATTAGTATATGAATGTGTCATCAAACGATTACATGACTAATATTAACACACACATTATTTTAACCATTTAATTGATATTAAGTATAACAAAACGCACACAAATTTTCTAAACTTTAACAAAAATATTTCGAAAACTACTTCAGATATACTCAAAATTTTTTATTCCTACGCTTTAGCTTCTCAGTTTTGCTTCTCTATGTAAGAATTTATTGTAATTGTATATTCATCAATTTTTTTAGTATATTTTTTGCTCTTAGCATGCGGTTATCAACCGAATTGTATTAAATCTTCGAAATATATTAAATGAATGAATATTAACGTCGCACTGTTCAACTACACGAGGGCTTTTGGCGACGGACCACGTAATTTTGAACCATGGTCAAGTGACGTGGACGACACCTGAGCTGGAACCCCCCTCTCCTAACTACCCCACCACACCAACGGGAGGACGTTTCAGCCCTCGACAGATTTAACGTGCATCACTGCCCTACACGGCGGGTCTTTAGTGGTACTGGGCTCGAACTCGTGACAAAGCAAGCCACGTTCCGATACCTATACCACTCGGCTACCGCGGCCGAAATATATTAAAAGATACCAAAGAAGCTATATAATAAAATTTGAAATTTTTATTTTACTCAAACAATTGCTAAAACTTATGGTAAATAATTTTTAACTGCGCGATGCATTTTTTTTTTCGAAATTTCAAATGGAATTTCTAACATAAAATTTCTAGCTTTATAAGGTCGAGATTTCAAAAAATATCCAGATTATAATTACTTATTCAGTTAGCCTTTAAAAAAAGATAAATGTTGAGGTATTTTGTATAAATAGATATTTTTGAACAATATATAATTCGAATGTGTTTTTCAATAGCTCGAATTTAAAATTGATTTTTATGTTTATTTATATGCATAAATGTCTACTGTAAATGTTTCCGTATATTTTTGATTACCATTTATTCAAACATTCAAGTTATAAAAAAATGTGTGAAAATCTTCATTCATGTTGTATTTGATGTAAACTGAAGTTCAAGCACTTAAAATTCAAATATAATTCGGTGTATTTTAACAATATATAACCAGGCACTGTATTTCAACTTCCTGAACACTTGGGCTTTGAAATCTAAAAAAAAACTAATAAGTCTTAATTAGTTTTTTTTCGTTATTATTTTTATCAAAGTGTAAGAAAATGTTTCAAATGATTTGATGAAGTTTAAATTTATTCATTTTTAGTGGTTGGAAAATTGAAAAGGTTCCAAATTTTAAAGAGTTTGATGTTTTATTAATTTTTTTTCGGTATCTTATTATAAAATAATCATGTTTTAAAAACTGAAACCTTTGAATAAGAAAAATGAAGCGAAAGAGAATATACTTAAAAAAAGATAATTTGTCTATCTATATAAAATAGCAGATTGCCCTGACACGCCCCAACTTGTTACAGTTTGAAATTAATATGAAACCAAAAGGGAATTGTAACATATTTTACTTATGCGTTGGGACTTTTGGAAACTTTTAAAATACAAGCTAGCAAAGAAACACACACTTCTTGGGTTGAAAAAGAAATTTCTCCCCATTTTTTTACGATTGGGGGGTCAAAACACGGGGTTCCCTGCGAGCCATAAAACTGCTGCTGTGTTGCTTCCTCCGTCCCTCATTATCATTCAAGATGTTAAACCTTAAAAGGGGGAAAGGTTTTCAGAAAAGTGCGGCTAATCCGCTTTTGAAAACGTTACTTGAAGGCAGAAAACTCCGTGTAGTCCATTTTCGAAGCTTCTCTAGTAGGGCGGAAAAATCCGTCTGTCCAGTGGAGGGTTAATTATTTTAAAATGGTCATAGCTCGGGGGCTCTTCAAGCGGATGTCTTAATTTTACTCAGGAACTATTCTTCCCGTCGAGACATTTAATATGAGGTTTTCAGTTGTCACATTCGGTTCACCTCATCTCCGGATGCAGTCTGCCGGACCCACACCCTCATGTAATTGGTCTTATTGTCCCTGTGCGGGGGTGTTTAAATTTATTTAAATCGTGATGATTGTCTCGGGTTTGGCTGGTTCGATTGTTTAAGTTTAGTATTGTTTAATTCTGCTCGTGACCGCCTTTCATTCTTGGCCCAACTTGCCCTGCTCAAGATTTTTAGAAATATTTTAATCTTGTTACGCCAAAGAAGTATAACTTCTTATGTGCGTGCATAAGTACAGACACACTTTTTTTTATAAAAAGCAGATATTCGATTAATAAAGTACTCATTTGCTTGTGAATTAGATTTTTTAAAAGCAGTATTATTTTGAAAGTTTTGCATATATATTAGTATAAAGCCACTTGCAAATAACTGCATATTTACCCGGAACTTTATCAACATAAACGATAATAAAGCTCTTTTGTAGATCTACAATTTGTTGCTTAATATTATTATAAATTATATCAGTATCAGTTTAAATATATATATATATATATATATATATATATATATATATATATATATATATATATATATATATATATATATATATACACTCTGTCGCAAAAAAATATGCACCCAGAAGAAATTGAGCTACATTCACGAAATTTGGTATGCATGTAGTGTATATGAAAATAAACAAATGATTAAAAATTCAGAACAAAATATCATTTTATTAAGCGGTTACAGCTTGCAAAAGGTTAAAAATCAGTAAGTAGTAAAGCCACCTCTGGCAGCTATACAAGCCGAAATTCGGCGTGGCATCGATTCAATTAGATCACTTATGACCCCCTGTGGAAGATCCTGCCATAGTCTTTGCATCTGCGCAGTTAATTCTCCTGTATCTCGGGACGGCTGCAGTTGCCTTCCCAGACATGCTCTATTGGCGAAAGATCTGGTGACCTGGCAGGCCATGGTAGGACGTCATATCGTTGAAGACATTGTTGGGAGAGCCGCGCAGTATGTGGACGAGCATTATCCTGTTGATAAATGGCACCTGGGCGACTTGATAGCATGGGTAGCACAATCGGCGTTAAAATATCGTCCACGTATCTGCGAGCTGTCAAAGTGCCTTGAAGGACCACTAAAGATGATCGTGTGTCCCAAGAAATTGCTCCCCACACTGTCACACCTTGTGAAATTGCTGTATGCCGCTCGACAATAAATGCCGGATCGGACCGCTGGTCGGTGCGCCTCCAGACACGTGTGCGGTGGTCATCAGCACTGAGACTGAATCGGGATTCATCACTGAAGATGACACGTCTCCAGTCTGTCACACTCCAAGTTGCCCGAGGTCGGCAAAAATCCAGTCAACACTGCCTATGATGTGGGGTCAGTGGTAAGCGTCTTAGCGGACGGCGGCTCCTCAAGCCAACTTCGGTCAGTCGTCTCCTTATGGTTTCTCTTGATGGCACTGGATGTCTGGAAGGAGGTAAGTGGCGTTGAATCGATGCTAGCGACGTTGTTGGTGCCGAAGTGGCCACTCTTTTGATTGCACGATCCTCGCGATCATTTGTGTTCCTGGGACGTCCTGACCCTCCGCGACGGTACACTCTACCTTCTGTGATCCACTGTTGCCAACACCGAGCAACTACCATATCGCTCCGACCGAGGTGGCGGCCGATACGTCTATTCGACCAACCTGCTTCTCTGATGCCTATTATACGGCCCCTATCAAAGTCCGTCAGCTGCTCGTACTGCCGCCGGTTACGTCTTAGAGGCATCCTAAGTCTCAATATCGTCTATCAAAGTCATCAGATTCGTTTGGATAGCCGTACGGCGCTCGTACTCATGCTTTTAAACTCTCCCAGTTGCGCAACTAATATGCGCATAGCACACTTAGCCTTGTCTCATTGGCTTCGAAATTTTAATCATTTGCATATCTCTTACCAGACTACATTCTTGCCGAGTTTCGTGATTGTAGCTTGATTTCTTCTGGGTGCATATATTTTTTGCGACAGAGTGTATATATATACTGGTGTGCAAAAATTAAGGACGAGACGGTTTTTTCAATATAACTTTGTACAAACGCTTTACAAATCAACACATTTATAATACCGTAAGATCCCCAATACGTAAGGACATGTGTAATGTAAGCAACACTTACTAAAAGAGAAATCAGAGGGATAAAAAGAAGCTTGAATGAAAAAGTAGCATGGAGCGCAATGCGACTGAAGGCCGAAACATCCCTGTGATGGGTGTCCAGCAAGAAACATCCGGTCTTTAGTAGGGGATATGATCTCCCCTGACTGCTAGACAGGTTTCACAGCGTCTGCCCATGCTGAGAATAAGGGTGTCAATGACTTGTTCAGGCATTGCTGCCCATTCGTCTTGCAGCGCCAATCGAAGCTCCCGAATCGTTACTGGTGGTAAGGTGCGAGCTGCCAAGCGTCTGCCTAGAAAATCCCATACATGCTCGATGGGATTGAGATCCGGAGATCGTGCCGGACAATCCATACGTTCAATATTCTCACTCTCTAAGAGCTCTTAGGCAGCTACTGTGCGATGACATGGTCCATGAAAAGGAACTGCAGACCCATAGCACCTCTAAAAAGACGCATATGGAAGAAGAATCTCGTTACAATAACGGGCCCCGTTGACTGAACCTGCGTCGAAGATGTGAAGGTCTGTACGACTACCAAGCATGATGCCTCCCCAAACGAGAACACCGCGACATCCATACCTGTCCCTTTCAATGATGTTCGAGGGATGATTGTGGCTTCCCCGCTCGCTCCAGATGAGTATGCGATGAGAATCGCTACTCAAACTGAATCTGCTCTCATCTGTAAAGAGTACTCGTCCCCATTCATTGTCTCTCCAATTCCGGTGTTCCCGGCACCACAGAGAACGCCTTCTCCGATGAGCAGGCGTTAAAGGTACACACCGTACAGGGCGTCGAGCAAACAGACCACCACTGTGCAGTCTTTTGGCCACGGTAAAACGCGATATCGGTCGTCCAGTCGCCTGTGTCGTGTGTCCAGCGATTTCTCCCGCTGTCCGCTGCCTGTTTCTTCTGGCCTGTAAGACAATGTACCGGTCATCTGCGGGTGTGGTTCCTCGTGGACGACCACTAATGAACGCCCGGATAGCTGTTCCTGTAGTTTGAAATTGTCTGCAAAGTCGTGAAACGATGCTGTGAGCAATTCCGAACTCTGCAGCCCCACTTGTCACACTGCGGCCTTTCTCCAACTTCCCAATGATTCGACCTCGGGTAAAAGCATCCAGATGTCGTCTAACAGACTGATTATTCGTCATTTCTCGCTGACGCAGCAACTCGGTGTGATTTTAACTGCTATACGGCGTGCAATCTCTTTGCCAGAAATACTGATCTTACACCGACAACATGCTTTATACTACTCAGACACTCCCCCATTACGTCTACCTGCATATCTGCGCATGTGCTATAGTACATCACCTTACTTAATCTCCTGATTGGTCTTTCTGTCCACTCTTTCTCTTCGTTCAGCTGATATGCTAATTTTTCGACTTCGTCCTTAATTTTTGCACACCAGTGTATATATATATATATATATATATATATATATATATATATATATATATATATATATATATATATATATAACACTTTAAGACCTGAATTATTTTTATATTTAAATATATTAAATTCTTCTGGTTATTAATACTATACTGACCCGAATGACACTTAGAAATATAATAATAAAAATTATCACTCCCCTCCCCCTGGAACGTAGACGGCACCCGCACTATCGTGCGGGTTGGGCGTTATCTGTGAAACAGGCCACCCAGGAAATTTTACGAGTTATACATTTTTAACTCTAAGTTGATAGAAGAAACAATCTTAATTGAACTAAATTTAATACAGATAAGGAGATTATTGATGGAAATCACCTATTTCATTAATTTATTATTTATTTACTGCAAAAATCTTTTATGTTGTTTTTGGCAAATATAAATAACCATTACAATTTTTACAACATGTTTTCGAACTGCTTTCGTAATTTTCAAATCGAGGCATTGAAATGTCATCAATACATCAAAAATTGTTATACATGTCAAGCCTTTTATCCTGGAATGGCCAGGATAAAAGCCATGCCATGTATAGCAGGTGGATTATAACGCTTCGATGTTTTTACGAGTGGAGTTACAGCATTGTTAACTTAGTATTCAAACCAGGAACTGGCGACATGCTGATTGCGTATGGAGATGCAGATTGTAACGGGCAAGGTGCTTGGTGGTTGCACCAGGAACGTTATCCAAACAGGAGGGTTCCACATCACACAATCATTGTAATTGGCAGCAGAAGGTTACGTGAGACTGGTTCTTTAACGAGTTAGCTGGTACTTTTGGTGTACAAACCCGTTCTTCAGTTAAGGACCTCAACCTTCGAATATCTCTAGCTGCCGGGAGGATGCGTGTCATTCCAGTAAACTTCTAGAAAGTATAGAATTCCTTGAGGTGCCGCTGTCGGGTGGATCAAACACTTTCTGGACAAGATTTCAAAAACTTTTTGTAGTAGAAATATGCAATGAAATGTTTTCTATCCCAATAATGCGTTGCTGTTTCTGTACTTTTCCCCTGATTCTTTGTACCATTTCTCGAAAGTACAGCAAATGTGACTCTCCATTCCTATGTGGTTCCGACTCCTCTCTGTACCCTTTATACACCTAGCAAATATGGTCGGTCTGGTAGCAAACCACACTATATACATATTAATATGTATACATATATATTTCAAAAATAAAAATGTGTTATCTCTAAATAAGGAATTATTAAATGAACTCTAACTCAGGGGCGCAAAAGCCCATAAGGGCCAGAGCCTACTGTGCTCATCTTAGTATACGTAACCATCGGGCGGTGATGAGTATCAGTAGATGTCCCGATCAGGTGTTCAGTCTAAAGCGAGACCCCCAGTGTTTATGTCCCCAAACAAGATTGGTTCTCATTTATCGGTCCACTGAATTAGGGATGAAATGCTCAGTCGACCTTGCCCAGCCCGGAAATAGAGCTCAGAACTGTGGTGTGGAAGTGCTATGAGCTTCCATTCAATGCTGGGCCTTAGATTATTAAATATATTAATATAGATAGAGTTATTTAAGTGACAAATAATTGTAAGTTGGTAAAATTTGATGCATAAATTTAAATTGTAAAGTTGCGGCATGGTTGTTAAATTCCTATAATCTAGATTTAGTTAAATTCAGTTTAGTAAACCTGGCAATTTTTTTTTGGTTATTTCCTGCACAATAAGTTTGACATAATTTCATAATGTGTTATTCGGACTCGCAAATAAATCATCTTTTATATACTGAGACGGTTTGTAGCTGATCCTTAGGCACTTTTCATTAACTAATCTCTTCGACTTTTGTATGATGTTATTTGATATGAGAACCTCACTTTGACGACTAATTCATGATGCATGCAAATGAGTATCATTACTTAAGCAGAAGTATAGAAAAAAACGGTGGAATATGCGTTAATTCTGAAGTTAACAGTATTACCTGTGTGCTAGACAGTGCGGTAGACAGTGTTTATTAGCATTGCGCTTTGAAATCAGGGTAAGGGGTTTCGTGTTAAGCAGAGTATAGGTCAGTAAATGATTCCTGAGTAAATCCATTAAAGATATTAGAAAGTGTATTGCATCCTAGCTGTTTGAACACACTTGTTAGAAATTGAAAATTAGTTAATATTATTACCATAGTTCATAGTTTGCTAGATTTTGGTTAGGAATACAGCTCTACGTATGTAATTTGAATTTGTTAAAGCAGAAGATTTAATTTTGATTTTTTTTATCTGTCGAGACGTGAAACGTCCTTACGTTGGTGTGGTGTGGTAGTTAGGAGAGGGGCAGCCACATTTCAGCTGCTCGAGGGCTTTTGGTGACGAATCTTGTAATTTTAAACAATGGTCTACTGATGAAGACGGCACATGAGCTGGCACTCCCCTCTTCTAACTATCACGCCACACCAAAGGGAGAACATTTTAGCTCTCGAAAGATTTAACGTGCCTAGCTCCTATACCCGGTAGATCTTCAGCAGTACTGGTCTCGAACTCATGACACACAAGCCATGAGTCCGTTACCTTGACCACAAGGATACTGGGACCATTGCTTTTTTGCAGAAACAAGGGAAATATTATATATAAAGAGTGTTCTTTTTCCAGGTATAGAAGTTTAAGTTGGCATTACTTTCCAAGATGGCGACCAATTTAACAGCTGTCAAGTGATTTATTCTCAGTTTGGTTTCGCAATTCATCAAAACGATCATCAAGCAAGGCGTAGATTCGTCGAATGGGCCCAAAACGAGATTGCCGTTGTTCCCGATTTTCATAATCGAATTTTGTTTAGCGATGAAGCGCACTTCTGGTTGAATGGCTACGTCAACAAACAAACTGCGGCATTTGGAGTGAAGCTAATCCACAAGTGTATTTCGAAACACCGTTACATCCAGAAAAACTGACTGTGTTTGGTGCGCTTTATAGGCTGGTGGAATCATTGGTCCGTACTTCTTCAAAAACGATGAAGGCCACAACGTTACAGTCAATGGTGATCGGTATAGATCCATGATTACTAACTTTTTCATTCCTGAATTGGACAATCATGATGTCCAGGAGCTGTGGTTCCAACAAGACGGCGCAACATGTCACACAGCTCGTGCCTTAATCGATGTATTGAAAGACACGTTTGGTGACCGCCTAATTTCACGTTTTGGACCTGTGAATTGGCCTCCAAGATCTTGTGATTTAACACCGCTAGACTATTTTCTGTGGGGCTATGTAAAGTCATTGGTCTATGCGGATAAGCCACAAACGCTTGACCATTTGGAAGACAACCTTCGCCGTGTTATTGCCGATATACGGCCACAAATGTTGGAAAAAGTCATCGAAAATTGGACTACATCCGAGACAGCCGTGACAGTCATATGCCAGAAATCATATTTAAAATGTAATGCCACAAGATTATCTTTCGAATAAAAAAAATCATGTCAATCGAATAATACATCGTTGTTTTGTTGCAATTTAAAGTTCTATACCTCTAAAAAAACTCTTTATATAAGCATTAAATCCAGATTTCAAAAAGCTTTAAACCGTCAGAAATTCTTGGTATTTTGAAGTTTTTACTCCTCTCACCCCTAGTTTGAATGTTTTATCTAAAAATGAATGTAGATACTTACATTAATTAAGCCACTCTTAAACAAAGCATAAAAATTATTATTGGTACAATTCCCTTGTTACTTTTATCTTGATACTATAATATTGTTACTTTTGTGTGTGTGTCTCTATCTCTGTTAAAACTTTACGATTGTTTACTCTAGTGTTTAAAATTCAGAGAATTTTTAGACTTTCGATTTTCTCTAGAACTACTGGGCATATACTAGTAAAATTATAATATAGTATTATATTAATTATAATGCTAAAAATAATACTTCAGTTAAAATAAACACTCATGACCGTCTATAACACTCATCGAAGTCAGAAGGAAGCTCTATGACAACAAAATAGCAGTTACATGAAACAGCAGCTACATAATACAAAAAGATAGGTTATTAAAGGGTATGGTCTCCCCTTTTTAGATAAACAGGCCTCTCAGCGCTGTTTTATTCTGGAATAAAGGGAATTAATGAGTTCACATTGCAACTAATCCCACTCGCGTTCAGAATCGCCACTTGTTTTAGGCTTTCGGAGAGGGATTTCCTCTCTGCGAAATCCCTTCTCAAAGTGTCCCAAGTAACATATGTTTCAAAAGTCACGCACGTCAACCTTTGTGGTTGAGTTTTAAAGACAGATGAATTATGTTAACAAACAGAATAAAGATTAAAAGTTTAACGGTTATCTTTATTGTCAGGTGTCAGACATGGTAAAAGGACATTAAATGTTCAAAATGATGTCCGTTTTCCTGAGCCCACAATCGAAACATTTTTACCAGATTAATTGACATTTACGAAGAGCAATTATTGTCCGGTATAACACGAAGGATATTATTCTTAAGTTCATCAAATGTATGGAGATTATTCCTGAAGGTGAGATTTTTCAGATAATCCTAAAGTTAAAAAAGTCCTGAATTGACAATTCCGGTAAACGTGTTGGCCAAAGTCCTTTAAAAATGACACGATCTTCAAAAAATTCAGTTAAAACTTCCATACTGTGCCATGATGTGTGACAATATTCTCCGTCTTTCTGCAACCAAGCGTATTTTTTATCACTTTCAGCAAAGATATGAATTTTGTAATGATGTTTATGTAGACGGAAGGTCTTTTCAATGGTCTTATTTGTACATCGATCTCCACATTTGTCACTTTCATTATGAACACTGTACCTCTCCTTCCTGTCTGCAACCGAACCTGAGTCACGGAACCCTTGCACTAAATGTGTTATAATTGATGCATTTGGTGCTGTTTCATCTGAAAATTTCTACTGAAATGCATTTATCACATGGTAATGAGACTTTATAGCGAAATAAAATTCCACGATGGCTGCACCTCTCGTTGTGCTCAACTGACTGCATCTGACTAGTATTTTAAAACTGATGCCTGATACGTTCAAAACTTCTTATGATGGGGCCCTTCTTGCCATCTAGTGAAAGAAATCGCAACCAACCCTTTTGGATTTTAAGTAACATGGATTACCATGTGGATGTGCGTGACTTTTGAAACACCCGGTACATGGAGATTCTGGGGAGGATGGACATGATCCAGGAATTTGACTGGAAAATATTCCTGTGAATATCTTCACTTTCTGGAAATTCGTCAACCAGATGGTCTCTACGTGCCTCACATTGTCATCAGTTAAAATAAAATTAAGGCCAATTGCACCCGTGCAAAGGTAAACATAAGTTTTCAGGACATAATCCCTATATCTCACATCAGTCACAGTGCCTATTGAAAAGCCCTAGTGGTGTATGTGGGCATCCAACGTAATACCCGTCCATACCACCAAGCCTCCGCAATCGTAATCGTCTCCGACAATGCAGGGCAGTTCGCGGGTCGATGGTTCTCTCCATATGAAAGCACGGCGAGAATATATGGAGAGAGTCAGGGTCCAGGCAGAATGGATTGACCAGGCCGGGACATAATGACTCTACGAGGGGAGGGGGGCGAGGATATAGAAAAGTCAAAAACAAAATATTATTTTAAAAATTTATTTGTTTACTGAAAGTAAACAAATTACATTATTGTATATTAAAAAAATAAAATATACACATTTACACTAATATATTACACTTATAAATGCATCAGTGTTACGTAATGTATTTCATTATTAATTTAACACTTCTAAGTTAAGAACAAGCTTAATAATTACCAACGACCCCATGGGATTCTAATATATGAAATTATATACACAAATTAACACTTATCTTTATAGTTTGTAAGGTTTATAATTAATCCCTTAACTATGAATTAAAAGTTACGCGATTCGCTTCCCAGTGCCAACCATTTACCACGTAGGTACGCGCATGTGATGTATTGGAGGGAAGAAATAAAGAAGCAAGCATATTCTGAAATAATTAAATTCTTCGCAAACATTTTCAAGGTCCTTTCATTGCATTCCAAAGCCTTTGAAATAATTTTATGGATAGCAAAACGAACGTACTTCAGAAAGACGTATATATACGTGCGGGGAAATTAACGCTTTGACTGAGTGAGACGTTTATATACGCTGGTGGCACTTGACATATTAGAATCGTATCATAATTTTAGCGTCGAAGTATAGTATTATTGAATTCAATACATTGTTATTGTATGATGAGGGGGCGATGAAAGTTATGATTGAGTATTAAGTCACGAATATTGAAACTTTGAGAAGCACTGATATAGAGAGCATGCCTGATACTCTCTGAGGAGGGAAATTGCAATGCGTATAGGTCTCTGAGAATCATTCAAGGCTTGAAAACACAGTTGCGAAACGAGTGGGAATTATTGCCACACGAAATCATAAATCCCTTATTACCTGAATAAAATCATATTGTAAGGCCTGTTTATCTGAAAGAGAGGACCACATCCTCTATTAAACAATCAGTTTTGTTATACTCCGCAACTGCAATTTCATACCTTCCGATTTGGATGAGTATTGCGCACTATCATTCGTGTGTATTTTAACTGCTGAATAATTTTGCTTTTTTGCATTATATCAGTTCTATATACTTACCGAATTTTATTAATATCTGCTATCGATAAAATCTGGAAATCCTCTTAATTTTGTACCTTACTGTATTAAAAAAATGCACATTGGTTTATTTACAAAAAAAATATTAAGTTATTTTATTCAAATTATTTGTCACTGGAAACAATATAATTTCAAAACTAATGAAGTATTAAATTCATATATATAAAAAAATCCTAATTTTATTTATCTTTTACTATTATCATGATATATATATATATATATATATATTTATCCTTTTTTTAAAATTGTTGGATTTGTGTTATTTGGAATAATTTATTGAATCTTGAGGCTGAATTTTATTAAAACTGACATATACAAACATGCATTTTTATAATATGATGAATTATAGACCTTTATTCAGTAAATTTTTTACTTATTAATATTAATTATTATTTTTTTTTTGTTTTTGCACTGATACTTTTTGTAATGTATTTTACCCTTTCAAAATCTTTATTTTGTTACACCTGTAGGAATGATTTTATAAAATCGTTTGGAATCTCAAAATAATAATAACAAAAAGAAATAAAATTTTAAAACGTAAAAGATTGAATATAAAATCCCGTAAAATGTTTTACGATTTAATGTATGCATCAAAATAAAGAATGTTTAATTAGATTATAAGTATATCATTAACTGTGCACACACATCTCATGGTACAGATTACTCTCAGATGGTACAGATAATTTTGTGACGTAGTTGATTTATCTCAGGCCTTCTGCACCTAAGTTTGCGGGTTTGACTCCGGCCCAAGTCGGTGTATTTTGATGATGCAGAAAATCGACAGCGTCCATGTCGCATAATTATGAGGCGAGTAAGAAATCATCTTAGAATCCGTTTGACTTAGGTTCTCTCGACAAAATTAAATTCCTAAGTACAATTTCAGAGCTCAAGTGTCTCCCTGTGGGGAGGAAACTGGGCATAAAAATTACTTGTGGCAATTGGAATCGCCTATATGTTGTACCGCATTAAAAAGTGATACCAGCTCCTGGAGAATGTACCAGGTCTGCAAAGGTAAAAATACCAATCCGCAGCCTTATTAGAAAAAGAAAAAAAAGATTAATACCATATAGTTAAGTCTATATTTAAGAAAGTTAAATTAATTTTTTATGAGCAATGTTCTGTGTTTCAATTTATTTTAAATGGATAATCAAATATTTTGCTACATGACAGTTTATTAAATGTGGCATAGGTATTATTCAACTAGACACTTTCGAAAATTATGCATTTCAGTGGAGTTAATTTTTAAAAAAATTGAAATTATAATTTTTAATATAAATTATGTATACACGTTTAAAGAAATTGTTGCATTTGGAGCAAAATGCATACATCAATATATTTCAAATTAGTAAAATGTCAATGGAGTTTTTAATTGTGTGTGAAAAATAAAATAAAATTCTTAAAAATTACTTATTATTAGGGAAACCTTTTGCAGACAAAGAAACATATATTTACTGTACATCATTATCATACGTATTTTTAAGAACTTAATGAAAACTTTACCGACACGCGCATTAAATTATAGAAATAATAAGAATTACAAATTATTCTGCCCTGTACTATTTCGAAATATTGTTCTCTGAAATATATATTTTAAAATTCCCTTTGACTTTAAAAATTTTAATTACATTTTAACAAAAACAATATCTTCTTTATTATTTATTTCTTATTTATTATATCTTATTTTATTAAACTTATCTTATTATTATTTAAGGAATCATTTAACTGTGGTCAACTATGCTAAATTTAATTAAAATCATTTTATTTAACTATGAAATTTTCCGAGAAGGACTGTCGGAAAATTCTTGTTACTATATTTTCCAGCTCTTCATTATGAGAAATATATATAATGAGACTCAGGAAATTCCCGTGAAAGCAAAATTTCAACATCATTATTGTTATAGAAAAAAAAAATAAAAACACATTACCAGTACAAATATATTAATATTATAATTGCAAGAAGATCCTCAACAATTTAATATTCATAAAAACTTTGGTTTCAATACAAATATAGAGTGTTCCAGTGAAAAGAAAAACGGTACAGTGTTCCAAAGATGAGTTACTTGTCTTTTAAACGGTATATTCTGAAAATATTGCTCATTTTTTCCATCATTATAATCAGACGTTTGTTAAAGAGTTATTCTTTTTAATGATTATATCTCTTTTGTCAATCGATTTTAAGATAATGATGTAAAGAGCATTATTTTAACTTTAATTACTTCAGAAATAAACGTAATAGTTGATATTAAGAGCAAAATCTAGTGACAAGAATTTTTTTTCTAAAATAAATGCTGTTTGTTCAAAGCAATGATAAAAATATAGTTGTTTGTTATGTCCTTGGAATTGTTGTTTAAGCGAAAAGCACATAACAACGTATTAATGTAAAAAAGAGACAAATATTCGAGTTAATAGCCCAAAACTTTTTTTACCGCAATATTCCTGAAAATTTTACTTAAATAATTTCTTGCATTACTTTCTTTTACAAACTTTGTGATACTACATAATTAAAATTTAAAGACATTATAGTACACTCACCAGCATTTCGTTTTAAAATGTATATCTGATATCGTTTCTTATTTCTTATTTAAAATTGTTGAGTAAGCTACCCCTCAAAGCTTATTTTCTTAAAGCAAATATACTCTGTCGCAAAAAAATATATGCACCCAGAAGAAATCAAGCTACAATCACGAAACTCGGCAAGAATGTAGTCTGGTAAGAGATATGCAAATGATTAAAATTTCGAAGCCAATGAGACAAGGCTAAGTGTGCTATGCGCATATTAGTTGCGCAACTGGGAGAGTTTAAAAGCATGAGTACGAGCGCCGTACGGCTATCCAAACGAATCTGATGACTTTGATAGACGATATTGAGACTTAGGATACCTCTAAGACGTAACCGGTGGCAGTACGAGCAGCTGACGGACTTTGATAGGGGCCGTATAATAGGCCTCAGAGAAGCAAGCAGGTTGGTCGAATAGACGTATCGGCCGCCACCTCGGTCGGAGCGATATGGTAGTTGCTCGGTGTTGGCAACAGTGGATCACAGAAGGTAGAGTGTACCGTCGCGGAGGGTCAGGACGTCCGAGGAACACAAATGATCGCGAGGATCGTGCAATCAGAAGAGTGGCCACTTCGGCACCAACAACGTCGCTAGCATCGATTCAACGCCACTTACCTCCTTCCAGACATCCAGTGCCATCAAGAGAAACCATAAGGAGACGACTGACCGAAGTTGGCTTGAGGAGCCGACGTCCGCTAAGACGCTTACCACTGACCCCACATCATAGGCAGTGTCGACTGGATTTTTGCCGACCTCGGGCAACTTGGAGTGTGACAGACTGGAGACGTGTCATCTTCAGTGATGAATCTCGATTCAGTTTCAGTGCTGATGACCACCGCACACGTGTCTGGAGGCGCACCGGCCAGCGGTCCGATCCGGCATTTATTGTTGAGCGGCATACAGCAATTTCACAAGGTGTGACAGTGTGGGGAGCAATTTCTTGGGACACACGATCATCTTTAGTGGTCCTTCAAGGCACTTTGGCAGCTCGCAGATACATGGACGATATTTTAACGCCGATTGTGCTACCCATGCTATCAAGTCGCCCAGGTGCCATTTATCAACAGGATAATGCTCGTCCACATACTGCGCGACTCTCCCAACAATGTCTTCAAGGATATGACGTCCTACCATGGCCTGCCAGGTCACCAGATCTTTCGCCAATAGAGCATGTCTGGGAAGGCAACTGCAGCCGTCCCGAGATACAGGAGAATTAACTGCGCAGATGCAAAGACTATGGCAGGATCTTCCACAGGGGGTCATAAGTGATCTAATTGAATCGATGCCACGCCGAATTTCGGCTTGTATAGCTGCCAGAGGTGGCTTTACTACTTACTGATTTTTAACCTTTTGCAAGCTGTAACCGCTTAATAAAATGATATTTTGTTCTGAATTTTTAATCATTTGTTTATTTTCATATACACTACATGCATACCAAATTTCGTGAATGTAGCTCAATTTCTTCTGGGTGCATATATTTTTTTGCGACAGAGTGTATTTGCATCAAATCCTCGAAATATACATTTACCTTTTCCTTTTCCAAAGAGTAAATTATGCATGGTCTTTCTATTCTTTTTTGCTGCCATACCACGAACATACATTTTAAACTTTTTACAAGATTCACAACTATTGCTTAGACAGCTTATTATTAACACAAGTATAAACAAATTTAGCTCTTTTTTGTGTTTTATTGTGCTTTCACTTGTTCTTTTGCTTTTTCGTTTATGAAGTTTTGTTTTAACAAACATCGTTGATTTGCCAACCCACATCTTTACCTTATGCGGTGTCCCTTAGGAAGAAAATAGTACCCTAGGGAAACTATATCCTCTCTTTTACTTAGCTTAGTTGTAGATTTGTGGTAAGAGTAAGCTCGCTTCTTTCAATCGGCTGATGATAAATCTTTGTATGGTGTTTTTCCCAAGTCCCCAAATAGATATAGCTACAGGAATAGTGCTGCAGATTTCTGAGGGATTCACGCCCTTATGGTACTGTGCTACGTCATGGGTGATTTCCAATTACGCGTTTAAATTACCTGCTGTTTGCACACTGGTTCTCTTTTGCCTTCAAAGTCGATGGATACACACTAGGATGAACATCATCCATTTTTTTCTGGATCCATTTATTTCGTGCTAGGGTAAAGACCCAGTTTTATTGAAATTAAACTTTCATAAGATTGCAACTCTCATTCAAGGTTTTAATTTTTTTTCACGAACAATAGATTATCTTAAAGAATCAACATTTACCATACATATACTTATTGGAATACACGGTGAAACAAAGTCTCTCAGAGGATTATCACACAGGGATTTATTTACTGAACTTTATTTGTTTTACTAACATTTGCTAAGAAAAACATTTCTTTTTGGTAAAACTATTTCTAGGTACTATTACGCATCACTTAATTTATCTGTCGAGATGTCATTTATGACCATGGCATGTACATTTCTAACATAGAAATCTTCGAAGAATTCTGCGAAAAGGGTGTAACTCAGTTACAAAGAAGCATAAAAAAAAAAGAGATTCAAGTATTAGTCTGACTGAAAATTTAATTTTATAACTTTTTGATTATTCTACTTCATTGATTATAATAAAAGCAAACTGTACAAATTATTAAATGTGTTCTTATGTTTCAAATTCGCTGAGTTGTTTTGTGTCAGTGGCTCGGATATTCACAAATTTCCCTCTGCGGACAACTTATGCGCTATAAATATGTGTTTTGTTCAGCATCTTTTTTTTAAATGCATTCTAAATGAATAGTAATAATTTTTCACAATTTCCTCTAATTGATTCAAAACCATATCCTATATGAAAAGCATAAAAACAAACTCAATACATTAAAATTAGTACAAGTATGCTCTATTTGTTTAACAGAACACTTGAACTCCTCAGGTATCCCAAACGTACTCATAGGCTGCTAAGCCCTCATTTTTACTCGTTATAGCACAAACAGAACAAAATATTACAAAACTGATTTGTCCACCTTTGAAATTTTCAAAACAAACGTCATCCTTCCACACACAGTTAATTTGTTCCCATTAATCCACAACACCCGTAGTTTCGATATTGTTTTTATCAACTGAAGCCTTGCGTTCTACATCTTCTTTAGTTTCCAACCTGTTAAGAGATAATCTCAACAATCTATTCCCCTTACCTAATTCTTCTTTATCTGCATCCAATAGCCTGCATTCCTGTGTGTTTCCTTATCCTTATGAACTTAAGCATGGATATTTTGCTTTATGCATGTGAAAGAAGGATTCAACCTGAACACATTCTGTTCCGTGAGTACCATAGCAATCACGCTGAAACGATCGTCTTAGCGTGATGACTAGCACTGGTTTATATTGATGTCACACCGTCACACATGTTTCAAGTTTACCACCCTGTTAAATAAAGATCAGGCATCTGTTTTTGGAATTGACTCTGACACCTCCACATCAAGCAGCCTACCTACATCTGTATATGTATTTATAGCTTCTCAATTTTTTAAAAAAACACGTTGCTAAAAAAAACGACAAAAAAGACACTTCATTTGAAAGCAAATCCAAATTAGAAAAATGAAAAGAACAACCAAAACTGAAATATAACACACTACACTTATAGAGTACACTTTAGATGGACGTGATTGTTTATGATACAGTTAAATCAATGCAGGAATGACATTGAAACACTATCTTTTTGCATGCACGTTACCATGACCAGGAACCGAAAATGATAATTTAAATTTTATCTTGTAATCATATGACATATAAAACAGTAATATTTAATAATACGTATTTAAAATATCTTTTTAATGAGGATGTTTATTTTCATACTTATATATATATATATGCCTCGTAGCTTCTTAATGCAATTTTCATGAAATTTGACTTTTTAAAAATACTTGATTTTATAACACTCTCATCTTTAATATGAATCTGTTTTTAAAATTTTACTGTACCCCGTCACTTACAAAAAATTAAGATCTCACATAGAAAAGTGAAATGTAAAGAAATTTCATTAATAAAATGCATTTTAGAAATGATTTGTAGAGTTTATGTAAGTAATGTTAATAAATACTGTAGCATATTTTTGGTTTTAATCACTGCTGCAAATATGTTAAGTATGCTACAAATGAGAACTGTCAGTAAATATTAGAAATTTCTCTACATCAATACATTAAAATTAGTACACGTATGCTCTATTTAACAGAACACTTGAACTCCTCAGGTATCCCAAACGTACTCTTAGGCTGCTAAGCCCTCATTTTTACTCGTTATAGCACAAACAGAACAAAATATTACATAACTTATTTGTCCGCCTTTGAAATTTTCGTCGCTCACAAGCTCACCTAAAAAGTTCTGTTGGCGACATCCTGATGCCTCATGACTGCGACAGTGATATTTTATATTAGGCTTCAATTTATTCAGCTTAAGTCTCAAGTCTCCTCGTTTAGTGATATCAAGTTGATTTCTTTTCTTCGATAACAAATCATTGACATCACTAAAGCCAAATTCAGTTAAATATGAACATGATAAGACTAACAACAATCTTCTTGCAAACTTTGTTGAATGTGGGTACTGACTTTCTGTCTCATCACAAAGCCATGCCATCACTCCTTTTATATTGAATAAAGTTTTAACGGTCTCATCATTTCGCATTTCCGAGAGTTATTCTTGGTACTGCATCGAAATATCAGATCTATCAACTAGCATTGGCGGCGTCACCCATGTTGGAAAATCAATTTGTTTTAAATCAGAAAATCGTTTTTTAAAATCAGATGTCATTATTTTCAAATAATACACAGTGACAAGTACAGCAGCATCAGTCACCTCACATTTTTTTAGCCAACGAAACTGGTCAAATTTTTGTGAGAAATATTTTTTGACACACCTCATTAAATGTAACGAAGTCAAATATCTTCGTCTTTGTATCCACACGAATTTTATTTGACCCTTGAAGTTGTTTATTCAACAGATTTAGTTTTTCAAAAATATCTGTTAAATAACTTACAAATATTTTACCATTAACAGTTTTCAGGTGCTTCATTTCAGGCTTGTCACTTAAAAAGTCATCAAAAACATCTTATAAATACATCAATCTTTTCAAGCAATTCCCGTTTGAGAGCCACCTTAACATAGTGTGAAGTAAAAGTCTCACATAGCCTGCATTTTCACACATTTTCACAAAATTGTCTGAAAAGACACTCACATTTTGCATTAGCTTTGATATAATTAATACATTTTATAACAGAGCGTAGTACCTCATTAAGAAAAGGAGTAAATTTTTGGACACACTAAGTTCTCTCTATGTATAACACAGTCACAAGAATCATTTTTCGATTATTATCTTTCATCGATTTTAAGCAGCCCCCTTTTTTTGCCCATCATAACATGAGCACCATCTTCAGCACAAGATGTTACATTTTATATTGATACATTATTGACGTAAAACTAATTTCTTAGCTTACCATACATATCGCGGCGTAAGTGGTGGTTTCCAATGATTTGCCATTTCTTCAGGAAATTCACCTTTATCAATATATCTTGCTATACTAACAATACGACCTCACTGTCTCTCAGAGTTGATTCATCCATTTGTTGTGAGAAATATCTGGATTTCAACTTTTCAACAAATTGTGTTTCAATATCTACACTCATTTCATATATTCTTCTAATAACAGTATTGCTACAGAGTGACATGGCTTTAACAGCGTTGTCATCCTTTTCCAGGACTGTTTTAAGAAATGCTGATATTGATGTTTTTATTAAATCCTCTCCTGAAGTATGATTTTTTACACATTTGCCAATTAATAAAAATATCTCATAACTAGTTTCAAGAGTACAATTGACGCCAACAGTTTGTGTATTAAACAGATCTTTTATTGTTGAACTTTTTGCAAACTTCTTAAAGTAATTTAAATCTAAATTTACAAACGCACTATGTTTCGACTTCAAATGCAACTCAAGACGGTCTGGTTTCATTGATTCGTTGGTAAAGCATTGTTGGCATAAGATGCAGAAAGGTGACCGTTCATCATGCATAGTGGGTATGAATCCAAATTTTAAATATACATCTGAATATTGATGAACTTTTTTTTTTTACTTGCACTACTCATTTTATGCATAGGGTTTGTGACTAAAATAAATATAGTTGCAATTCATTAAAGAAGTAGGCTATTCACATGACAAATATTTCTGAATAAGGAATATGAATATCAATGAAAACGAAATATTGTAGGAACAGTTCAGTTTTAGCAAGCGTGGTATAAATGCATGATACTGCTAATTAACATAATTTCTGAGTTAAATCGATATATCAATACAAATAATAATAATATATTCCTTTTCTTTAGTTTCCCAAAATTGTAATGTAACACTAATTCAGATATAAATCACAGATTATTATAAACAAATACTGAGCAACACGGTATTATGGTGGACACAAGGCTAAGTGTAAGTAAGCTAAGAAGCAAACTGAATGCCATGCACGCTGATTGGCCGAGAAAGCATCAGCTCTTCTGACGACATGAGTCCCGCCCTCTTCTTGGTCGACAGAAACAAGTGACTGTGGATAGCGGAAATATATTAAGTATCAATTACACATGTATATACAAATATTTCTATGTATACATTAACACGAACATTCACATCCACAGACTCCCTAGAAAATAATTCACTGTTAATAACTCATTCTCGACTTACCCCATAGTTTTTAGTATAGTCAGCCGAAGGGTGCACGTCCTGCCCATGACCCACCAAAATATTGCCATGTTGGAAATATTGATGCTAGATTCTAGCATCAATATCTGAAGCATTTAAGTATGTAGTATGTTTTATGTACCACCACACAATAAACGAATAAGAATTGGTGGTACAAGATATGTATCACCAAGCATGAAATAATTAAAGTATCGACTTGGTTATGGCTAATCATTATGGTTTGGGATTATAGGAAATACAGAGTTGTGATATCAGTCCTAGAAATGGATCCCAATACGAGTACATTAGGCATAGAAGATGCGTCGCATTTAAAATTATATATCTGTCCGCATATCTTTCTCTATTTGGATGAGGGATTATCACTAGCACGCATGGTAAAGAGCTATAGAGTTTATTATCATGCAAAAATTACACCGTAAACCAATGCTATACCTTACAATTCGGATACAAGATGTCGAAAATCTGTCACTCTTTTCATACATAAAGGACATATAAGTTTCCCAGCAGGTTTACAGAATAATAAGTGAAATCATGGAGTCGTAGTTAAACAGACATTAGCTCTCTTTGCAACCAAAGTAACCTCAATTTTATTACATGAGGTTCCTAGAGATCGTATGAAAGTGTTTTCACATCACACGACTTGCTACTACTACACACATTCACTATTCTTCCAAGATAGCTTCTTTTAAAGACCGTAAATTTTCTATAAGTATTACATTTGCTGAGGGCTTGATGAATAGATATTTTTCTCCCATTTAAAACTCAAACTCAGTGACGCAACAGCTCATGAGGGCCAGGGCCTATTGTGCCCATCTCAGTATACGTTAGCAATGGGTGCTGAGCTGCATGAGCGGATGTCCCGATCAGGTGGTCATTCTGAAGCGGGACTCAGAGCGTTTAGATCCACAAGCAAGCTTGGTACTCAGTTATAGATCCACTGCAGTAGGGATCGACCTTGCCCAGTCAGGGAATAGAACCCGGACCTGTGGTGTGGAAGCGCGATAAGCTACCACTCGACCTCTGTGCTTTTTTCTCACATTTAACCTTCAACTTATTTTACATACCAACTTTTTCTAGGGTTACTCTTTCTGTTCATATTGCAATTTTCTTTTTACCCTTTATAACAGTTGTACACACTAGCCCTGTCTACACAAAAGTCCAATAAATAAATGCTGATATTAGGATAAACATGTTTTTTTTTTGCAGCAGCAGTAAAATGTGTTATATGCAAACACATGACACAAAGAAAGGATGGACTAAAATAATTAAATGCATTAATACATAGAAAATTAGGTACTGATCTTTATTTTTTGTAAATAACTGCATTTAAAACAATTTTTTTAGTAGAGCGTAGTCTATTTGAATTTTACGTCTTGAAACACCCCTACCATTCCCTTATTCTTGACTAAGTTAACTATCTAGAATTAAAAAAATTGTAAAACATTGATTTCGTATCAAATATAGAAATCGTATTATTAAATTTTGTTCAGAAAAAGTAAGCAGAAAGTCAATCAAAAATAAATTATAGAAATTCAAAACTTTTGACGGAATTATCTATCAAATCGTCTGGGAAAATTAGGTTAGTGGTATACAATTTTAGACCCTTGTAATATATTTTTTTTCTTAAAAATACATTTTCATTGTATATTTTAGGCAAGCATAAATGTTTAAATTTTACAAAAAGAAAATGTTAATTATTTCTTACGTAATTTAATTAATATAGATACCAAAGAATACCTATGATACAGCTTTCTTTCATATAAAATCCTTCACATTTCATAAAATTAATGAAACGTACTAGAATTTTCAACCTTCACGACTAAACGTTGATAATACACTTCTTAGAAAAGTTGCATAATACCACACATCAAAAGCACATTTAGAAATAAATGAAAACTTTCTGCATGAAAATAAAAATAAAAAATAATAAATAAAAGAAAACAAACAAAAAAAACTGCATTGAAAAAAGCAAATTTATTCCTTTCATGTTATTGGCAGAAATGTATTTGTTATTAGTTTTTTAATACACACGGACAATATTGTTGTAAAATACGTATTAGTTCACAAAGAGTGAGAAAGAAAAGAATGAAATGAGCCTAATTTCCTCTTTCTAAGTATTTACATATTTTTTTTTTCGATGAATACAAGCACGATATATGTTTGCTCATATGTCATTTCTTTTAAAAGCTTGTTCGATAATTGTTCAATGTATGTATTTTATTTTGTAATTCAATACTGAATTCATGAACAAAAGGAACGATTCTGTCACTTTATAACAAAAAAATATACGATCCACTTAAAGGCAAAGTGGCATAAGTTATCATTTTATCAATGATATCAGTTATATTATTTTTCAATTATATGTATATTAATTCAGATTAACTACTGAATTTTATTTAGTTTTTTGCGGATTCCGAATTATTTTATTTTAACTGTATAATTCCATTGCTTGCATTAATATCTTTGTAAATAAAATGAAAAAAAATGAGTAATCCGTAGAATGATAGAGAAATTTGAAAAAAAAATCATTGTGTAATTTTATATAAAATGCAATTTTTTACAGCAAAAATGCAATTCTAATTTTAATAAAGCAGTTTTCCCCATGGATTTAATAGAATAGAAAAAAACCCAACTAAACGATTGCGGACACAAAATAAGCTTGTTTTATAAAGTAACAAAAAATTTAGTATATAGCTTGCTTTTCCGAGTTTTAAAATTAATCAATATACTTTTATCGATTTTTTTAATATGCTACTTATATTTTATTAATATTTTTAAGATTATGTATCAATTTTAAATCTTTGTTTGTAATGAATATTAAAATCTGTTACACTTTAAATTGTAGGCGTAATTGTGGCGAACGTTTTCATAGAACTCCTTTTCCTTGTTATATTAGATTACTTGGTAATTTAATTTTTTGGTTGCTCGTAGATTGATAAAATACAATTATGTAGAGCGAAATCTAATTCGGTACAATAACCTTTCACATAATAAGATTTTGCTTAAATACATTTTCGCAAACCACTTTGTTTTATAAATAAATAGACAATCAAAGTTCGATTTCTTCTCAGAAATTTTATTTTAATAATTCCTTTAAACACCGGGTTAAGAAAGGTATCAAAGTTCAAATCTTAAATCACCTTTTCTTCCTCATTATTTTTAATTGCATCTCTACTAAACCACTTTTTACCAAAAAGGAAATTTTTGCACAATTGATTTCTAATGAGAAAATTCGGATAAATTAAGAATTTCGTAACATTTTTTCAAACAGCTTTTGAATCATGGAATTTCAAGAAAGGCTTCCTTAAGAGAAAACAAATGTTTCAAATATTTGAATTAAAACCTTTTCTACTCAGCATCTTCAAAGTTGATATGTTAATAAAGATTTTCCTGTTCTAAAAGAAAGTACAAGAACACCAAAATACAGTTCAATTATAAAAAAAAATCTTAATTATTGAATATAAAGTATAGTAAAATATATATATTTTAAAATCAAATCTAAGGACCCGAAATTAGAAAGCGTCAAAGGATTTTACATAAATTTATAATTATTAATTATTGGTTTTTATTTATCAAGAGGTGTTTGATATTCATTAACCATATTAATTGATTAAAATAATTACTTCTTTAGATTTTAAGCTACTATTAGTAATATCTATTTCTTAGCTTCAATGAAAATTACAAAAATGTACAGGCCGTGGGTAGACTGGTGGTTAGAGCATCGGACTCCAGACCGGAAGGCCTGAGTTCGATGCCCAATGCCACCGAGTACACACGGAGTACGTGTTTGTTAAATCAGTGGGTCCGAAAGTCTTGTGGGCTGAATTACGAGTGCAAGGGACTGCAGAATATTTCCCTACCCTCCAGTCGCATGGCGAAATTGTATAGGTGGTGAAAAGTGGTGTCACCATCTATCGTCTCTTCGGGGAATTTTGCCGAGCTAATTCGTACTGTCACCTGTATGGTGGCCTAGGCCAACAATAGGCATCCTTTTAAACCAGGGGTGTCCAACACGCGGCCCGCGGGCCGCATGTGACTCGCCAGTAAGTAAGTTGCGGCCCACCGACTGTTTTTTTAAATATCAGGTTTTTAAAGTTTTTCATTTTGAAATATATTTTAGGGAAAATTTATATATATAAATCTACAATGTATATGGCCTGTTACCTGTTCTTGTTTTAAAATAAATTCTTTTTGATAATAAATGTCCTTTAGATAAAAATAGATTTATATTTTATCGAATAGTTACATTTGACTTTTCTACAATAAATCACTTTTTTTAATAAATTCCGAATTGCATTATGCATATTCATTAATATGGATGGTACATGATTCTCTGTGTGTGCGACTTTATTTTCTCCTTTACCTTTTCTGTTTGGAGTGACCAAAAAGCAAGATGCAGTCAGAGATGTTTTTTAAATTTAAAAAAAAATATTCAGGACGGTTAAGATAAAGGGCTACGTGTACTTAATCGTTTGCGAATGACAGCACTATCAAATTTCAACAGCGAGTAACGAAAGATCATTTCAAAAGGAACACCGTAATTTTCAATAAAATTACAACTATAATATTTTAAACATAATTTGATCATTGCAATATTGAAGTGAAACTTCTTAGAGCTCGAGAGTGAATGAGATTTTTTTCCAGTTTAGCGTAACAGTGAAAAAGCGAACGGAAGTAGTCTCTCCGCCCCCTCCCATTCCTCTGAATCGTCACCATGAGGACAGGATAGCGAGTTGGAAGAAAAAGGGGGAGCGGGGACCCAACGTGACTTGCGTCATATCCGTGTAAAAGTTGGATGAGTGCTCACCTCCGAGTGGTCAACTTGACCATCTTCCTTTTGGGGGGCCATTTTCCCCCAGACCCGGGAACATCTATCAACGGTTGTATGAGATGCAGTGACATTACGGTGTAGACAAATTAGCTCTCGCAGTAAAAGCGCTCTTTTTTAAAAAAATATTTTCTTAGATTGTTTGCTACATGGCGATGTTTTCGGCGGCTAATTTGCTTTTTTGACTTTCATTTGCGTTGAATTAATTATATTACTTCAAGTTAGAATGCCTAAATCAAATCCACAAAGAGGAAAAGTGTTACGTGAAAGAAATAAAAAAGGAAAACTAGAGTAGCAAGTCCAGTCGAAAAGTAACAAGAAAAAAAAACAAACAAAAAAGAGAAAAATATTGCAAACGTGTTAAGGTCTACTGCGGTATCTCAATCAGAGTACACGAGAGAATATCGAGCACGGAAAAAAAACACAACAAAATGCTCTCTTAATGCTCAGTTTAAGGGATGAGAATGCTATTGAAACTCTTCCAGTGCCATTAACTGTAGAACTCTCGACATTTCTAGCGCGTATTGGAACTGATGCATGTAAATCAATAATATATTCTATCTTACGTTACAAAGACTATGATTCCCATAAAAATGCTCACAAATATTTTCAAAAGCGGTTAATCGATAATCGTTCAATTGATACGGGCGTTCAATTTATGATAGCTTATAGTTTAGAGATGATTTGAGAACGTCTGCTGCTGAGCGCAAAAATTATTGTACTGGGAATTAATTTAGAAGACACATTAAAGCATGCTACAATTGCCGACAAAGTTTAAATATGAAAAGTATACGAAATTTATCAAAATATAGTGGTATTGTATACCCAGAAATTCCAGGACATCTTTCTACTTTGGATTTAGTATCAGAAAGACTCATTTCGCCACGAATACATTTCACGCAAATTAAGCGATTGAGACAAGTGGTCGGTCAATTTGGAATATTAGGGTAAATAATCAATGTTCCAACGTCACCAAAGAAGTTTCACTTCTATCGCGTGGTGCTCCACGCATTATTTTTTTAAATATTATTTTAACATTATTATATTATCTATGTCTGTATACATGAAAAATAATGAAAACAATAACAATAATTCATTCTGTTTTAAATTTTCAATCAATAAATGTTTTTTTTTGTTTAAAAATCTCACACAAAGGTACATATTTTTATGGGTGGCCCGCGAGATTATGTTTTTTCCGAAGTGGCCCGGAAGTTCATTTGGGTTGAACAGCCCTGTTCTAGACACTTGCCACGATGAATTTCGTGGGCCTCGTTCTGACTACGTCAGACAGGTGGCATTAGCCACAACAACAACAACAAAGTAATTAAACTTTTTGATCATAGTGCATTAGTCTATTGCATTTAAAAAAGCAATTTATGTAAGAAATAATTAAGGCAATGTTATAAATTTTTTAAAATGGAATGCTTGCGAACGCGAAAATAATCGAGCATGGCATTTATTGACAATCGGATACATTTATCATAAAGTAAAATATATAATAGGAGATTGATTGTAGAAATCGAAAAGATGTAACATTGTAGACTTAAAATACATCCATTTCTACGGAAAAATATAAATATTTTTTTCTCAATGTTTTGGGATATTTTTAATAGTCGTGAAAAATATTAATTTTTTGTGGAAAAGGAACACATATCTGTTCCTCAGTATGCAATGCTATCTATCTTAACATTAAAGTACATTTACCATGTGTTATGCATGCCTTCACAATAATTAAATGCATGTTTGAAGTAATAAGCTTGAAGACAATTTATTCATATTGTCCCTGAAGTCCTGCTTGTAGTAGCCTAGTGGTTATGGTCAGAAATTTGTGGCCACATAGTGTCCTGATGCACTTATCAGATACCAACTGTGCAGAGGGGAGCTTCAAGTTCTATCTGTAGAGGCTCAAAGTCCCACAGTGGGTTAGGTGGTATAGTGTGGAGAGAGTACTAGCTTAGGTGTCATCCTTGTCACTTAATCGAATCCATTAGACCTAATACTGCTTTACGCAAAGTTAATAAACTTTCACTCACTTGTCTCTTAAGATAATTTAAAGTTCCTACATTATTTTAAGGAGGAAATTTTACAACATGACTCTCGTTCATGTCGCTTGCACTGTATGAGATTCAAGTCAGGTAAATTACTGTCATATACAGTAAAAACCGTTTAAAACGAAACTGAGGAGGATACAAAATATTTTTTCGTGTTAAGGTATCCGACTACGTTCGGAAACATGATTTTAAAAAAATCACATTAATGGATAATTTTCATGATATTTAGTGTCAATCAGATTATAATAAAGGGTGTTTTTTTAGAGGTATAGAATTTTAAATTGCAATAAAACAACGATGTATAATTCGATTGACATGAATTTTTTTTTCGAAAGATAATCTTGTGGCATTACATTTTAAATATGATTTCTGGCATATGACTGCCATGGCTGACTCGGATGTAGTCCAATCTGGACGTCCAATTTTCGATGACTTTTTCCAACATTTGTGGCCGTATATCGGCAATAACACGGCGAATGTTGTCTTCCAAATGGTCCAGAGTTTGTGGCTTATCCGCATAGACCAATGACTTTATATAGCCCCACAGAAAATAGCCTAGCGGTGTTTCACAAGATCTTGGAGGCCAATTCACAGGTCCAAAACGTGAAATTAGGCGGTCACCAAACATGTCTTTCAATAAATCGATTGTGGCACGAGCTGTGTGACATGTTGCGCCGTCTTTTTGGAACCACAGCTGCTGGACATCATGATTGTTCAATTCAGGAATGAAACAGTTAGTAATCATGGCTCTATACCGATCACCATTGACTGTAACGTTGTGGCCTTCATAGTTTTTGAAGAAGTACGGACCAATGATTCCGCCAGCCCATAAAGCGCACCAAACCATCAGTTTTTCTGGATGTAACGGTGTTTCGACATACACTTGTGTATTAGCTTCACTCCAAATGCGACAGTTTTGTTTGTTGACGTAGCCATTCAACCAGAAGTGCGCTTCATCGCTAAACAAAATTCGCTTATGAAAATCGGGAACAACGGCAAACTCGTTTTGGGCCCATTCGACGAATCTACGCCTTGCTTGATCACATTTAAAATGTAATGCCAGAAGATTATCTTTCGAATAAAAAATATTCATGTCAATCGAATAATACAGCATTGTTTTATTGCAATTTAAAGTTCTATACCTCTAAAAAACACACCCTTTACATGCATAAAATTGTTTTAAGGAGATTTTGACAAAAAATATTTATTTAAATATAATATTTTGGCAAAAAATTAACTCAAAATAATCTTTTTTCCAAATGTTCTCCTTTTGTGAAAAATGGTTCTATTATAATAATATTTTGCCTGTATTATAGCTCAGACTTCTCTACAGAAGCTCAACTAAATTTTTTGAAAAATTCACATTATTTTCAGAGTTACCACCAATTGAAATAATCATTGGCGTTTTCTTCTTAAAATTGCTCTCGTCTGTTTTCGTAAAATATGAATAAACCCACTTCTAAGTTAGATATTTCAAAAGTTCTAGTTGAGCCTCTGTAGAGAGGTCTGAGCTATATACAGGCAATATATTATTACAATAGAAGCATTTTTTCACAAAAGGAGAACATTTGGAAAACAAATTATTCTAAGTTACATTTTTGCCAAAATATTATATTTAAATAATTTTTTTTTCGAAATGTTTTTAAAACATTTTTATGCATATATTCTAATCTAAGTGACACAAAATATCATGAAAACTATCCATTTATGCGCTTTGCAACATCACGATTCTGAACGTAGTCGGATACCTTAAAGCATATTGCAAAAAAAAATGTACAACAATGAAATTAAGTTTATTTTATTCCCACAGAAATTTATATGCGCATGCATTTATAAAGATCAATAAAACTTAAACATTCACAAGAACTTGAAATTTAATACAAGATTTTCAAGTTTTTCGTAACACAGATCTTTTATTGAGTTTTTGAAAAAAAAAATGATATTTGTCTTTGCATTACCATTTTTAGCATCAAGTTTTTCAATGTCGTCCATTTTGTTTTACTCACTTAACCATTGGAATAAGAGCCTAAATAACTGCGCATTCTTTTAAAAATGGTCCTGATTTGGGATGACATCTGAATAGGAGCTGCACTATTTATTTAATTATTTATCTGCATCTCAATGACATTTTTTTTAACTTGAAACAAACTCCAAAATGTTATTTTCTGCCTTAATTGGGGCTGTACACACATTATCATTGTTTACTGCAACGAGTTCTTCGGATGATAGAGTAAGACAGTCCAACAATACAGAGATTTTCTCAAACATTTCATTAAGTGTGAAAATAATTCGTGTTAAAAACGATTTTTGTTTTATGTTAAGAGAAAAAAGATGCATGGAAATACGCTGTAGTTTGTCGGGACCATTGCATAATTTCGTGTTAACAGATATTTTGTTTTAGACATTTTCGCCTTAAGCGTACTTCACTGTATTTCTCTCAAATTCTTAATGCATCATCATAAAGAGATGCCCATGTAGAAAATATTTCTAGCCATTTTTATGTATAAAACATTTACAAAACGCTAAGGAAGATACATTTATTTCTGGATATTCTGATCTTGATTAAAAAAAATCAGAAAATGCAGTTATCAAATAAAAAAAAATACATAGTGGTCTCCTAAATATAGTTATCAAATACTTTACTATTTTTATTAAGTCACAATTCACTCAAAAACTGCTGTTCTGACATTCAATTTAGCATGCACTCACTCAAAAAAAAATTATTTATATTAATCAATTATTGACTTACACCAATTTGCTTCAAATTAGTGTCCTTTATGCCGTGCAGAACGCGGTTCTACAGACCAGGAAAATATCATTATTTTTAACTTCTTTATACTTAATATCTCTATAAAAATGTAAAACCCTTTTAGTAATTGTACTTTTGCCCAAATATGAATCCTCTTCTTACATTTACTAGCAGCTTTCTGCTGTTAATTGTATATGCAGAAGCAGCAGCAGATTGGAATGCTATCAATGAAAATGACATGTACCGATGTTATTACACAATTCTCTGCAAATTGCGTAAGTTAATAACTAATAACTTATAACTTATTTATACAATGTTTTAAATTTTGTTCTTTTGTTATCCTTTAATATATTTTAACTATGGGGTCTCAGGGGTGTTAGTTTTGTCTCGAGAGATAAAAATATAAACAATTTTCAAATAGATATTATTCTTTATAATTAAATGTAAGTAACTTGATTATTTTATACATTATTTATAAAAGAATGTGGCTTCAAAAAAGGGCAAAATGTTTAAAATATATAATCATAATTTTAAAAATTATTAGCATATGAAAATAAGAAATAATTTTGTAAGAAATATTAAGTAAATTTTACATTGCGCGTGCTGTTTCCTAAAATGGTTGTCACATTGATGTATAAAACTTTATAGAAGTATAAAATGTATCATACTCTTTAAACCGTACCTAATTTTAGTATTATATACCATTTATATTTTAAAATATTTGAAAAGTATTGAAATTTTAAAAATGTAATTTAAAAATTTTCTTAAGAAATATATTTTACCATTTTATTTATATAAAAATAGCTACAGTGTAATAAGGATATATTTAACTTTATAAATCAACTTATTGCTAGTATTTATATCTGTTATTTTAGAAAATATTATGCGCAACTTAAAACTTAATTAATGTTTTTTACAGAATTTTTTATTATTTACAAATGCTTATGAATTTAAAATTATGATTATAGTTTAAACATTATACACCTCTTTTGAAACCTCATTCCTTTGTAAATAATGTGTAAAAAATGGAATTATTTAAATTTCAACCTCAAAGAATGGCCTCTAATGAAATATTGTTTATATTTTCAGCTCTAGACAAATTTAACACCCCGAGAACCCTTATATTCTAATATTGCAATGACAACAAAAAGAACGGAATGGGACGATTACATTAAGAAATGCGATACTTTAAGCATGTAAGATAATGATAGAGTTAATAAGCGAAATTAAATTAATATTGTTTAATGATTTGAAACATAGTTTTATCAAAAAAGAGGGATAGTTAGTCAAAAGAATTATTTAAAAAATATAAATGCAGCAAAATCTATATTATGAAGAGTATTGCTTCTGCATTTAAATTCCTGTTTCAGAATACTATCAACGAAAAATTGTGACTGTTCATTGCTAATATTTTTGTTGTTTCAGAGAGAAAGGATTTAAAAGGGAATTCATTTCTTTTTAAGTTTTAAATAATTGTAAATTTTAAATATTAGAGATTCAGATTTTCTTAAAACAATAGACTTTAAGGTATCAATATTGTTTAATGTTTAATGCAGTGCTTCTCAAACTTTCTATACTCGCGAGCCAATTTTCAATCATAATTTTCATGGAGTAATTATGTAGTGAATTCAATAATAATATACTTTGATGTAAATCTACAATATGACTTTAATTATAAACCGTACAAATTATCAAGACAAATATTAAATTTGTGTATAATTTTATGATGTGTCCATAGAATCACTAGTAACTATTAAACTTGTTCTTGACTTAGTACTGTTAAATTAATTGTAAAATATATGGTATTGTACTGATACTTTTATAAGTGTATTATATCAGTTTAAATGTGTATTTTATTTTTTATTATGTCAGAATTTATTTATTTTTTGCTGCCTTTCAGTAAGTTAATATTTTTTTTAAAAAAATAATGTTTGTTTTCGACTTTTCGATATACTCGAGCCCCCCTTAGGGGGCGCGCCCCACATTTTGAGAAACGCTTGTTTAATGTCTGTAATGTATTACATTTTTCTATTAGAGAATTAATCCTATGCATCCCATTTATGAAGTATGAGGTGACAAATGGAGAAATTTAGTTTAGATAAGTTTTAAACTGTTAAATATTTTAAAAGAACAATTCACGGCACTTGCATTTTTCTTTATGCAAGACAAGAGGTATAAACATATTTTCGTTTACTATTAACTCACATAGTTTAAAATGATATAAAATGTGTTACTTTTGTCTCAGTTATTGGTTTGTACTACTTATAATTTTTGAAATACTAATGTAGAAAAAAAACAGTTTATTTATTGTCTATCATAAAAATGACGCATGTAATACCAGTCATTAAGAACATTACTTGTACAAATACTCTTGACTTTTATAAAAAAAAAATTATATGTACATAATGAAATTAGTCAAGAATAATTCTTAGCGGATTTGAATATTTTGATGCACTATTTTAAAGTTAAATCCATTTTATATTAGATAACTCACGTCAAAAGTAATATTGAGTTATTTTTGCTACAAAAATACAAGGAACAGTTTGCAATACACATGGTAAATAAGAATTACAATCAAAGGCATCTGAAATATCATGGACAATGCATTATGTCAAGGACATACCGCTAGGCTGTCTTGGTGCAACGGATCAATACTAGGGGTGACCGTGTATTTTAGGTAATGGCACCCTATACCATCACACCAGCTTTTTCAGCGGAGTGTCGCTATAAAGCAAATGCAGGATTGAGGCGTTCACCACGAGGTCTCCACACACGAACACGATTGTCATCAGTGATGAGATTGAATCTGGATTTGTAACTAAAGACGACTTGGTTCCATTCCGCTGCAGTCCAGTTTCCTCGTGCGCGGCACCACTCCAAACGGAGTCGTCGACGGGTGGGCGTCAAAGGCAATACACGTAATGTGCGCCACGATCTCCAATGTCCTTCAGCGAGGCACTTTCGTATGACTCGAGAGGATATAGTGGGTCCTATTGAAGGTGCTACCTGTACCTGGATGGCGGCCGATAAAGCAGTTGGGTGTACACGTGCATTTCTTACGATGAGGCGGTCTTCTCGATCGACTGGTCTCTCGAGGGCGTCCTGAGCCTGGTTTTTGTGTAAATGACATCTCTCAGATCCACTGGTCCAAACACCTCTTCATAATACAATCAGAGTGGCCTAATTGACGAGCTACACGCCTAGCTGACCACACAGCTTCCATCATGCCGATGATTCTCCTCCTCTCAAACTGCGACAGCTGCTTACATTGTCTTCGAAAACAGCGTAATGGCACGTCTACTTCAGCTCTTGCTTTGTAAACGATTCAGTGCAGTCAAACAAGCTTTGGTTACCTGTTTTATACTCCACGGAGAATGACGTTAAATACCCTCAACCGGCTATACGTAATGCGCAACCACGCTGCATTTCTAATCATTTGCATATCTCCCCGACATGTACCTTCATGCCAAGTTTCGTTACGATACTGCAATTATCTCTTTATGTGCTAATATTTTTGTCCATGAGTGTATATAAAGGAAAAAACGACTCATTCACTCTCATCACGATGTGTCCGAAATTATTAGATCCCCACACAAGAAATTAATTTGCGTATCCCTTACATGGATAAGAAATCCGCTAAGAAAAAATTTGCGAAAATCGAACCCAGAGGCAGGTTGCGAGGGGTTAAGTGCCTTTACAGATAAAAGTTCCCCTTTTTTACTATTAGACCTACTCATTTGAAACTTGGCATTCTTGTTCCTTTCATGGAATAGAGATTCTTTACAAAAGAGGTTTTGCGAAAATCGTCCTCCAAGAGGGATTGAAAGGGTTAAAAGGTATTACTGATAAATATTCCTATGTTGATGCTATTAGAGCTACAGACTGGAAATTTCGTATTCATGTTCCTTTCATGAAGTATTGTTCCACTAAGAATTGGTTTTAAGAAAATTAACCCTAAAAGGCGTTATATGTAAAAATACCTGTTTTTGAACGGTCAGATCCACATATTTGAAATTTGGTAAGCATGTTTCCTTGGTAGAATTGAGAACGTCTTAGAACGAATTTGGAAGGTGAGTCACTGGGACATACTGAATAAAAAATTCCCTTTTTTGATTTACCAAACCTACAATAATTAAATTTAATATATAAGTTTTTTTAATTGAAATCGCTTAAGAACAGGTCTTACGGAAATCGACTCTCAAATTGGGTTTACGGGGCTTATTGATAAAAAGATATTCGTTTCTGAACAATTAAATTTATACTTGAAATTTGGGAAGCATATTTATTTTATTGAATAAAGATACATTATAAATGGATTTTGCGGAAATCTACTATGTGGGAAGTAAAAACTAGGACGTAAAAGATAATAATCTCTAGAATTGAATTTGAATTCCTTACAACTCCTGTTATTTTATCAATCAAGAGATGAGAGTTAAAATAATGCTTTTCAGGAAAGGCGAATGCTTAGTGCTAGGACTTATATATATAGATATCAATAATTTATATTTATATATAAATAACATATATTCATACAACAGCATGAAATACCCAGAGTAGCAAGAAGGTTACAGCTAGTGTATTAATAAACATAGTAACCAAGTGACTTGTCACCTACTACTTATTTCTGCTTTTATTTTTCCTTATATTGCAACTAAGGAAAATATTCATTAATATCTTCGAAAATGCACTTGTCAGAGTAGTCGACTTTATTATTTTAAGTTAAGATTGTTTCAATTTTATAAAACCAGCTGTTTTTTTTATGCTGCTCTCAAAAAAGCTATTAGTGGGTTTAAATGGGAGCAGATTGTTTCTATGCGGCAAAATGGCATGAGATTATCTGAAATTTCAAAAGAAAGAATATCAGACAGAAGCGTAATAAGGACATTTAAAGCATATTTAACACGAAAAGTAGCACAAAATATTAATCATCTGGGATACATAGACCCCAAAAAATGTCAAAAACGTGATGAGAGGAAATTGAAGAGACTTGTAAAGAATATTAGGGAAGTAAGACGATTGGCCACTCAACAGATCACAAAGGAAGTTCACTTTAAGCTCGAAAACAAAGATCTCTCACACAACAATACAGAGAGAACTTAAATTGTTTAGGCTTGAAAGTTGACGATTCTATTTGTCAGTTTTAAATCGAAAAATTCGTTATTTTGAGGCTAAATAATACAACATCTGAAGGCAGAAATGTGAAAAAAAAGTTGTTTGGAATATTTTGATTCTTTTTACACCTTTTACAAATGATGACAAAATATGCGTTGGGAAAACATAAATTTCTTCATAGAGATTACATGCAACCAGTCATGCAGGCTGGAGGTAAATGATTAACTATCTAGAGAGCATTTATTTATGATGGGATGGGTCCCCTTTTCACTGTGAAGGATAATAGAACCGAAAATGCATATTTATCTCATCTAGAGAATATTATTAAACCATTCTTAGAAGATTGATTTCCAGAATGTGACGGAATACATCGCGACCACAATGCTATCCTCGCCTCCATCTAACACTTTACAGACCTGGTTTAACCATAACCATGGTGCATTTCTTCACTTGAAAGGACCATCAAAATTCCAGATATTAGTGCAGTCGAAAATCTGTGTGATGAACCGGAAAGGCATTTAATGCAATTGAGTGTAATAGCCTTCCAACAAATGTCTAAGAACTAGAAATATCACTTCATTAAGCATGTCCTGAAATCACTGTAGATACATGTCAGAAATGTTTTACATCAGTAACCACTCGATATAATGCTTTACACAAAACAAAAGGCGGATGTATACGATATTAGATGAGGTGACAAGTCATTTAGCCAGTATGTGTATACTAATGTTTATCCATTTATTAACTATTTATTTTGCTTAAATTTAAACTCTGAACTATCGATGAAGAAATTAGAACGTCGTGTATACAGAATTCGAATAAATCCCTTTTTTGATAAGTTTTATATCATCCAAAACGCAAAGTTACGTCATTTGATCGTTAATTATTAGAAATAGCCTTACTTAAAATTGAATTATATCATATTATACAATACACACGAGGAAGAATTTCATCGAGCATAGAGAAATACAACTTTATGGAGAGAGAAAAAAAAAACATTTTACTTATAAAAGTAAAGGAAATAAAACAAAAAAAAGCTGAAATTTAAGGAACTGAAGTAAAACGATGAGAAAAAGATATATAATGGGGTGGGAAGCAATTTTCGTATATAATGAAATTACGAGGATATGTGTATGACTAACCTCTTTTTCCATATCCTTCACGAAAGCTAAGCAAATATTATACTTCCTTGTTTATTACGGTGACTGACTGCCTACCGTCGGATCCAATTGTCTTATAAAAACAAATTTTTGAAACAAATTGAGTGTTTTAAGAAGAAAAATATGTAAATACATAAATAGTTTTAAATAAATATTGTACTTTTAGAAAAATTGGTTGTTTTCATAAAAATTTTACCAAATTTTTACTAAAACGGGTAACACTGTATAAAAATTTCTAAATTAATTATCATAATTTTCTTTATACACAATATATATATTACGGTACTCTTCAAACGGAACCAAAATCTAAGAAAAATATTAAAATACAAAGAAAATTTTGATTTTTTTCTTTATAAAAAACTATCCTAAAGGAAAAAAATATTTAACCTACAAAAACACTTATGTTCCGCTTTATGAAAAAAATAGTACAATAAACATTCCCAAAAAATTTCAAAACGTTATTTCGTTTGGTTCTTAAGATATCATGTATCTAGTAAAGGGTTTCTTTAGAAAACATAATTTTGAGAAAAACCCGTTTAAAGTTTTATCTTACTGTCCTTTTGCACAAAGTGATGTTTTTTTTAAAAATAAATCACTATAACTTTATTTCTATTTCGCGTAAAAGAAAAAGAAAAACTGTTTTTGGAAAGAAAATGTTCAAACTATAAGATTTTGAAATAAAAAAATGCCTTATGTAGAAGAAAAACGACATTTTTAAGGTAGGCAGTAAAGGAAGCTAATGAATAATTTATATTCGAGTAAAGCATTGGCTATTTTATATAAATATAATTTCAGTATATAAATATAACCAAATGTTGTAATAAATCTTCCGGACAGATTTTTACCGGATTAAATTCAAAAAGATTAAATATATATCTAGAAAAAGGCTTATTTTTTATGTAACTCTAATTAAATTTGGCATGTTCAGTAATGCTTCGTAATTCTACAGTAAAACTCCTTCCAAAAAAAAAAGAATATATTCATCAGCATTTTATATCTACTTAAGTTTAAAAGCTATTTATAATTAAAAGACAGAGGTAATGAACTCAGATACAAATGTATATATGCTTTTATTTTATTTTTATAGCACGTTAACGAATGATTTTTTTTAAAATTTATAATAACAAAGTATGTTTTATACAAGTAATAAAAAAATTAAGTCAATTCCTACTTAGATCAACAAAGAAAAATTTATATTTTAGCTACTTTTTATTACATAATTACAATCAATATAAATATGTATATACATATTGCAGGATCACAACATTAAGTGGTAATTAATATTTATTAATTATCATTAAAGTATCGTATTGTCATCCAAAACAATCGTGCAAATAAAATTTCATTTCAACTTAATGCTTTAAAACATGAGAAGAAAACCTTTTCAAGTTTTGACACAAGTCATTAAAACGATCGCTAAGTCACCAAAAATGATTCTAACGTGGCTGTATTTGTAATTTTTTAAATAATTAGTTTTAATCATTTAATTTTTATTAATTGTAATTAAAGTATTGTATTACCATCGAAAATAATCATGTATATAAAATTTCAGCTCAATCGAGCGCTTTAAAATGTATTTTATTAACAATTGAAAATTCCACCAAGAAAAATAAATAAATAAATAAATATAGAGTGCGAGCTAATAGTAGGAATTGAATAAGAGATGTTTATGTATTATGAAAATAAGATTTGTGCGAAAAATAGACCCGGGAATTTCTTTTTGCATTTCTGATACGTTAATTACACCTATCATACTGTTGCCTAGTTCTGTATAGTTAAAATCAATTATTAAATCGGTTTTTTTTATTCTCTCTCGCTTAACTCCTTTTTTATTATAAAATTTCGACAATAAAATACTTTCTTAAAATTTTAGTAAGCGTTTCCTTTAATGCATTTTATAAATTTTAAGATTGCAAAGTATTCTTTGTTTTTTTTATACTCAAAATTATTTTAATAATTACAGGTAAAACTGACGAATTTCAAGCAGCTATACGTGCAGCTGGAGAAAAAGTAATTTTTTTAATCTTCCAAATTAACAACACATCAGAAGTTTTACATACTCACAAAAAATTTAAGTTAGAAGAATACAATATTTTTCTGAAGCATTAGTTTTAAATATGTTTTAATGTGACTTTGAAATCCTGTGATTAATTTCAAAACTATTTCAAACCAAACAATTTTGATTCCTTCCATTATCAAAGTTCATAATACTGTGCACATTTAATCTAATTTTACCTACGTACTTATCAACAAATTTTAATGATATTTATCTTTAAATTGTTATTTAATGAAGGACTCGTAAAATGAAATGTTGAAACTTTTTACATGTGTTAATGAGTAAGGTCATATTTTCTGTATATATTTTAACTAATTAATATTTGAAATTTAGTGTAACTTTTTATTAACAGTACGTCGACTATAACATACAGCATTAGTTTTATCTACAGTACTGTGAAAAATCTATTTGCCTATATACATATATATTTCGCCTCCATTTCACATTTTTATCTTGAAATACATATACATACATTCCTTCTTTAAGAGAATATAATGTAATTTAATTTATTATAGAAAGTTATGTGCAACACATCGGCTGCAGTTAAAATTGTGTACCTAATTTTATTTTGAATAATACTAATAGAAAAAATGAAATTTGAGTATTTATAAAAATATTTATATTTATCTACAGATTAAATGATTTTTCATTAAAGGTAACAAAGCAAGCAATGGTTTGGATGAGAGAAATTACAAAGATTCCGGATGCTGAGGACACTCCTGAATTTTGGGAAACATATCCTGATAAAAAATGTGCTTACCCTGAAGAAACAAAGGTTATATACGATTTCTTTTATTGCATATTACTCGTAAGACCCCCAAACTGATTAATTTGCAATTACTGTGGCTTTAGAGAAAACAATTTTATAATTTGTTCCTTCCCTTATTTCACTTAATGAGTATTATTGAATAGGACTTTTACTGAATATGAATCATCTTGAAAGTCTCTTATTTGCATAATATGGTCTTATTTTTAAAGATTTTTTCAAGAACAGAAACGTTTTTATGTATAAATGAAAAAAAAATACAATTCCTTTCATTTAAAGTTTCTTTAGTTTGCGATAGTTAATATTCTTATTTTTTTCTAAAATTTTTTATGGTACATATTTTTATACATAGAAAACAATTTTCTTGATATTTTACATAAATTCAGTTGAAATATAACCTACATCAGTATGTTACTCATTCACGATGGTTTATTTGCCACAAAACTAAAGTTATATATGTTATATTAAGTTAAGTAGAACAATAATTGTTTTTTTTCAATCTCAAATGTACTTGAAATAAAAGCGAAACAGTCGATTTAAGGGAATTTTTTTACTTGCATTTTTTCTTTATACGCTCAATCCCCGCATGCAACGTAAATACTATTAAAATAGCTTAAGTCCTTTTCAATTTTCCTTGCGTTAAGAAATAATAAGGTACATAAATCTTTATAAATAGAAAAAGTATTTTTTTAAAAAATTGATGCTACTCATTATTATTTAGTTTCATAATGCCGTTTTGCGGTATGTTTACGTAATGTTTAACTTAAAATTAATAATCTTTCTTCGTTTACAACAAAAGGAAGGCGGAAAAGTGATTAAATAAGATATATTTTCATTTCAGAAACTTAAAAAAACCTAATTAACTTTTCTTTGCATATTGTATGAAATACTTTCAGGAGTGGAAAAAGTTCGAGAAATTTTAACAAAAAAAGATTTATAATTGAAAGCTAAAAGATGAAGAACATGTTTGTTTTAAGTAGAATATGAAATTAAATATTGTGATACCAAAATTACTATAGAATTAGCAGTTAATTATCTGGATATAACATTTAAGACAGAATTAAAGTGGATTTTGCAATGCGTAAATTATATCGATTTCTTTACTTACAATTTAAATTATCTTCACGAATAAAGCAAGAATTAAGTATGAGATTATATAACTAATATGAAACCAGAACAACACAAGCACGCAAAAGTAGACTAGAACAATCTACTGTACCACATATGCACTCAACCACTGGGCCTTGGATTATTAAATATTAGATATTAGTATAGATAGATATTTAATTGAAAAATAAGTGAAAGTTGGTAAAATTTGATGCATAAATTTAGATTGTAAAGTTACGGTATTTTGGATAATTTCCTATAATTCAGATTTAGTTAATTTCAAATTAGTAAACCTAGCAATGTTTGTTATTTTCCGGCACAATAAGTTTAACAAAATTTCATAACGTATGATTCGGAATCGTCAATAAATCGTTTTTACTATACTGAGATGAATTATAGCTGGTTCTTAGGCACTTTTCCTTTAACTTATCTCTTTCAGCTTTTATATGATGTTATTTGATATGAGAACCTCACTTTGATGACTAATACATGATGCACGTAAATGAGTAACATTACTTAAGCAGAAGTATGGTAAACAGCGGTGTAATGTGTTAAGAGTACGTGACAATTCTGAAGTTAACAGTATAACCTGTGTGCTAGACGGCGCGAGTGTTTATTAACATTGCCCTTTGATTTTACGCTAGGGGTTTCGTGTTAAGCAGAGTATAGGTCAGTAAATGATTCCTGGGTAAATCCATTAAAGAGATTACAAAGTGGATTAAAGCCTAGCTGTTGGAAGACATTTGTTAGAAATTGCAAATTAGTTAATATTACTATAGTTAATAGTTTGCTAGATTTCGGTTAGGAATACAGCTGTACGTGTGCAATTGAATTTGTTAAAGTAGAAGATTAAATGTTGATTTTTTTACCTCTCTTATTATTTTGAATCCAGTATTTTTACAAGAATCATCAACATACCATGTAATCCATTAGTATATTAAAATTACAAAGTGCGTATCTATCCAATTTTAAAAGTGATATTACTACTAATTAATTCTAGCGATTTATCTATGACTATTTTAATGAAGAAAAATCATTTTGAATCGCATGATGTAGAATTAATGGTGTAATGGAGTTTTTATCGATTGATACTTTCATACAATTATTTTAAATTAAAAATTATTTTGAGAAATATTTCATTTTCTAAGTATTCTTCATTTGATGTTAAAAGATACAATACTTCTATATATGAAGTTTAATATTTATATATCAAAAATACTTTAATTTAATTATCCTGTTTGAGATATTTTGGAAAGAAATTTGATTTTTTTTCCTCTTCTGTCTCGATTAAAGAAATATCACTTGAATTATCTTCCTTCCTTTTAGAGTTTTAGAGCTACAATTTTTATAATGTATTAAGGTATGGAATACAACCTTCAGATTTTATAGTCCTTTTACTAATATTCGATTGAACTAATATGAACACGTCTAATTTAAATAACGCACACATTAGAGGTTGAGTTTCCAAGAAGACAAAGATTCTCTAAAGAAGTTTAGACCCACAAACGTGTCCCCGTGAGCTCCCCCAGCCTGTAATTAACTTTTATTGAGAAAAGTCTTTTCACTTACAGGAGAAAAAGTAAATTTTAACACAACGTTTCTGAAAAATAATTATTCTTCCCATTAATTACTTAGTTCAGGGATTATGAAATTATGTGGTTTATTAGGAAGTTCAATGTTTGTGCATCAAAAAATTCTTTATAAATAACTATGATTATATACGCGATTATATTTACAGTTAAGACATTTTAAGAAAAATATATTAATTAAAACATTATCTAATATTTTTTTCAGCATATGTTTTCTTGTTTCATAAAAAATTAAAACCAGCATATTAATTTGATTTCATACATTTATTTATAATGAGGTTTTTACATTTTAGAAAGAAATGTTCAATGAATGGATCAGGCAAGGAGGAGAGTATTGGATTGTAAGTAATTTAATTATTCTGAATATTTCCATCCCTGTTGTATTTTAATCCTTGCATATATTTGAGAAAAATAAGGAAAAAGAACTGATCCCATTAAGTACGAGAAGTAAAGAAAATTAAGTTTGGAATGTCATTAATTTCAGAAATCGAATTTGTGTTTTGACAGAATCAGAATAAATATATCCCTCTATGGAAAAGAGGTAATAAAGAGAGGTAATTAAAAGGTAATGAAAAAAAGTCATGCAATTCATTTCATATAATGAAATAATTGTAACTTTTTTAGTATATATCCTTTGTGCTGAATATTTCAATTTAGTTGGCATATGAAAGGCCCCTTCATTATTAAAGTAACTTTAAACTACACTTGAGCAAAGATGCTATGCATTAGGTCAGATACTTCAACAGTTTCTTCAAGGGCGGTTCTTCGTTGATTTTCCTTAAGTTTCATTTATTCTCATTTTTCTTGTTTGCTTCTACTAATATTATTTGATGAAAAGGAACTTGAAGATAAAATTAGTAACATTCATTGTCCAAACCGAATTTCTTTGATAGTAAAATTTTTCCCTCAGAGATTTCTGTCTTTTTATGCATTTCATTTTATTACAATTTTCTATAAAATTAATTGACGCTTTTAACAAAGCCGATAATTATTTTCTTGATTTTTTTTTCTTATAGGTTGTTTCGTAAAAACAGTCTACCTTTAATTGAATGTTTAAATCCTAATGAATTTTCGAATTTCATTTCTAACTTATATGATGTTATCAGTATTTTCTTTGAGTTGAATAAAAGTCACGGACAACATAAATTATTTAATCTGATTAGTAGAAAAATAAGAGATTGGCAAATATTATAAATAACTTTCTGCAGAAAATTGTACCTTTAAAATAGGGGGTTCATTAAAGTATCCCTTTAGTGTAACCATTATTTATTATTTTAGGTTAGGTTACACAAAGATGCACTGAATATCATAACAAAAATTAAGTACAATCAATTTGAACAGTCTTTCATAGCGATAACTTTCTTTTCTCATCTCGCTCATATTAAAGTTGAGAGGTTAGTAGAAGGTGCTCTTTTCTTGCTTATGATAAGATCGGTTACATTTCTACAAATCTATGCGACTAATGTCATGGATCTAGCTTACACACTATCTCAGTTAGATAATGTCGCTGAAGAGTATTGAGTAATTAAGCCTTCTGTTTCGAACACATGAAATTAGACGATATTAGCTATGATATTTACCATAACAGTAACACATAAATGCAAAATATAATACCCCTTTTTAATTGGTAACTAATAATTTAATCTTAATATTCCAATTAAGTAAATTTTAAGGTATTTGATACCCTATTCTTAGTCAATAATTTTGCATCCAAAAACGAGATACTATTGGTACAATTTATTGCTAATCATCGGCCTAATTATCAAAATGCGTAACTCCCTATTGGAACTAATTGGATATAGGAGTGCTATGTGCCAAACGATGGAATCCAAGGTGGTGGCCTGGTGGTGACAAATCGTCAGGATAATAACTGTAAAGAACTGTTTTGAATTATATTTCAAATAAGGAATGTAAGATTAGATTAAAAATAATCAATATCAATATGATATAATAAAAAATTATACATAATAATAAAAATAAATATATATGTAAAAAATATATTATTATTAGCATATATAATTTAGAAGTAATTATGATATGGGATAATATTCCTGTAATTTTATATAATAATAAATATAACATATAATAATAATAATTATAAATAGATAACATTTGTAGTATTTAGAAAAAAAAGTAAAACAAAAAAAAAATTATGAATAAATAATATTAAGAGAAACTATTATATATAGTAATTATTTTATTATATAGTATTATAAACAAAATAATTACATAACGTTTATTAAAATTAATAATGAATATCAATTATTAAGTGCTGACAACTTGCAATATTCCTAAAATTACGAATTCTTTCAATGAATTTCATCGAAAAAGGAACGGTAAAAAATGCACTATTAAAAAGTAAAACAAAATAAAAGTTTATTATTTATAGCAGTAATTAAAACACCGCATTTTTTCTTTAAAAAATATCCTGGTGCTCACCGGTGATATTAAAAATATTCTTGGTTGAAAATAGCACAAAATACAAACGAATGCTGAAATAGCAGCTTGAAGAACAAAGCAATGCAAATAGTTACATATTTTTTTAAAAAATCGAAATAAAATCGTCTGCAATTAATAGGGTTACCGCGTGAAAAATTAATAAAAATTTACTATAATATACGTTATCCCCACTGCAGCGACATTCCCACACGATAAAACTAACAAGGTATTGTAGTGTTATTGTTCATCTTGTCCAAAATGGTTGGCGCATAGCACTCCTACATGAAATTAACTCCCCAGAAGGAGTTACGCATTCTGATAACTAGGCTGACGATATGCATGTATTGTTTTGAGCTTGAAATGTCTATGGATGGCTTGCGTTACTCAGTATACTAAACGTTCAATATAGAGACCAAACATATATTTACCGATGTTTTACCAATATTAAAATTTTTTTTTTGATATTTGCTCTCTCATTAATGATAATTTCATTAGTCTTTAAAATAAAGTGTTGAAATTTTGATTGAAATCTCGTGTATGTAAGAGAAAAAGAATAAATTTCTTGCAATTGATTCAAACGTTTTAATCCAATATGTTTAGAATGTATAACTATGAATGCATATGTTTGAAGGAAAAATACGAATACATTGCTCATTTTCCAAAAATATAATTGAATACAAATTAGTTTTTAAAAGATGATTAGGAAAGAAATATAATGACATAATTTACAATATTAGAGATATAAAATATAATGAATGGTGATAAGAAAGGTGACTGTAATATATTCTAATGCTATAGGAATTGGAATATAAATATTAAAAAAAGTTTACTTTTCCAGTAACACGTATTAAAAATTAATATTTTTTTAAAAAAAATCCTAAGGTTGTTTTTTTTTTCGTTTTGAGTATAATCCGAACATGAGAAAAAAATCTAGTTTAAAATCATTAATAATGCATATCGAATACCATTATAATTTTAAAAATACTTTTATCCTTAGTAAACAAAGAATATCAATGGATGTTTTTATTAGTTTCAGTAACATATCGTTGTAGTATTGTTGTTGTGAATTTTATTTGAATAGCATGCATACTTTTTGGAAAAAAATTCTTAATTTCCTTTGTGCGAACTTGAAAGTAGAATTATGTATTAATTCGAATTTCCCTCACGTAAGTTTAAAGTATTACAAAATAAACGTAATTAAGTTACTGTAATACACCATTCTAATAATTAGTTTTCTCTTTTCAGCAAGAATGTGAGAATCCAAATTCAGAAACTTGTCAAAAAACCGAAGCAGCAGCAGTAAGTAAAAATATTTTAAAGGAAAATGAAATATCTAATAAGTGTTTGTTATGGTGAATCGAGTTCGGAACAAGTCATTATTAAAACGAAAATAATCTTTGAGCTTGGATATCAAAATACATATAAATTCAATTAAGCATTGAAATTAAACACACACACACACATTGATGTAATTTTTAGGTATAAACGCTGCATTTCTCATGGATTTTTTTTAAAGTATTAATTCTTCGTTCATAATTTATACTAATTTTTAAAAAAAGTTTATGTTGGTATATGATAACTTCATATGATAGTTTTATTTATAAAAATGGAGAAATGCGAAGGCAAACGACGTCATTTAGAAGTTACTAAAGATTTACTACAGAAAATAAGAGTACAACAATTTTACTAAATAATTATGAAGTCATACAATAAAAGAATATATTTTCATCCGGTATAAACAGTAAACTTACTATCCATAATTGCTGAAATTCAAGAAATTGGTGGATAAAGTTTTACTTCTAAATAAAGTAATAACTTTAAAATGTGCTTAAAAGTTTTTCGGAGAGAGGATATTCTTAAATATTTTTAATTTAAAAAAAATATGCGTTTAAATTCAAAAAGGCGCTGGCTTTGCCTTAAAACAAATGTCTGGATGTCAAGAACAATAATTAATTTCTCTCTTCTTTCTATATATTTATTGATTGCTACTAAAAATAATTTAGAAAGTGCAATTTCATAGAGAATTATTCCTTAATTATACATACAATATTTATCCTGTTTTCGACGTACTAAATTAAAACAAAAAATTCTTATTTATATGATTTTGTTTTTTATAAAAATTTAAAATTTTAACTTTTTTTAAAAAAGAGTTTTAAAAAATCAGTTAACAGCTATGTATTAAAAAGAAATCAATTTAATTTGTTTCTGATGCATAAACATGTTACTGGTAAAATAATTCATAATGTATTATAAAGAAAGAGGTTAAAATAAAAAAAAATGCTAGGTCCAAATCAGATGGACATTAAAGAATATTTTTATATGCAATAAAAAATATTGCGAATACGTATCAATATAATGAATTTTAACAGAAAATTGCGCTATAATTTGGCAATGGATCCAAAGACTTTTAATTGACATTAAACATGGCAGGCAATGCATTTATTAAGGTGGATCGATTTTTTTTCTTCAGAATTTAAGAAATAATTAATGCGAAAAGGGCATTCTCTCTTGTAGCTAAAAGAAGGGGAAAACAAAGTAAAAACGTCTTATGTTAAAAAGAAAAAGTAACTGTAGATAAAAGAAAATCAGGCATTTTAGAATTTTTAGCACGTATAACAATGACAGGATGCCTACTAAATATTTGCAAGTAGAAACATAAGATACATTTAAAAGTTTCTTTAGTATAAAATTATGAAAAAAACCCACACTGTTGAGATTGTACTGCATGGTAAAACGGAATACAGCTTCGATCGGTCGGATTTGACGGTGCAAGAAAGAGCTGGGCTCATAAAATGTTGTAATTTACATTATATTATGGATCCAACTCCGTATTCACTTATAAATACTTATCGCTTTTGGTTATTTATAATGTAAAAAAAAATATTTTGAGTCCAAAGTTCTCTTACCAAATTTGAGCCATTTTTCTATTTTTTATGAAAAATTCAACATTCAATATTAAATTTTGAGTTTATTTCTTAACTAGCCGTTACCCACCCACTTCACTGGGTATTTCACGATGTTGTATATATGTACACTGTTTACATATATATTAATTATTGATATCTAGCATTAAGAACTTGATTGTATTGAAAAATATATTTATATCTGTTACACTCTCGCCCCTTGATATAAAAAAAAGAATATAAATTATAATATCTAATTTCTATTTATATCTAAAATAGAAGGAGAAAGATTTTTTCGCTCACTTAACCTAATAATCAAGTGGATTTCCACCAAAGCAACTTTCAGTGAATCTCTACTCGATAAAATAAACATGCGTGCTAAATTTCAAGTCTAAATCTAACAGAGCAAAAACGTAATTTTTATCATAAATACCTCGTTGACAGCATTCTTAGCGGTTTCCAATTCAACAAAAGAAGCATGCAAACCAAATTTTATTATTATATTCTTAGCAGTTCGAAAACGGGAATTTTGTCTATCAATACGCCCCAATAACTCTCCCCGCTTCCCCCTTTAGTTGATTTCCGTAAAATCCGTTCTTAGTGGAACTCTATTCAACTAAAGAAAAGTGCTCAACAAATTTCAAGTAAATGAGTTAAATTTAAAAACAGGAATTTTTCTATAACACGCCTTAATCCATCGCAACCTCACTCCTTTGGGGGTCCGTTTTCGCAAAAATTTTTGCAAAAGGAACTTTATTCCATGAACGGAACATACCTTCTAATTTTCAAGCAGGTGGTTCTATTAGTTGAAAAGCGGAAATATTTATCAATTACGCCCCTTAATCCCCCGAGTGACCCTTGGGGATCAATTTTCCCAAAACAATTTTGTAGCGGATCTCTACACCATGAAAGGAATTCGCTTGCCAAATTTTAAGACTGTACATTTAATAGTTTAAAAATGGAAATAATTATCTATAACGCCCCTTAACCCCCGCAACGCTACTTAGGAAACGATTTTCACAAAACCCATCTTATGACAGATCTCTACTCAGTGAATGGAATCTGCTTACTCAATTTCAAGATTTGACGTCTAATAGTTTAAAAAAAAGGAGTTAAAGGCCTATAACGCCCCTTAATTCTCCACAACGCCACTTGGGGTCTATTTTAACAAAACCCATTCTGTAGGGGATCTGTACTCTATGAAAGGAAACCGCTTACCAAATTTCAAGAATGTCCGTCTAATAGTTTAAAAATGGAAATAAATATGTATAACGCCCCTTAAGTCCCCGCAACGCAACTTAGGGAACTATTTTCACAAAACCCATCATATAGCGGATGTCTACTTAATGAATGGAATCTGCTTACTCAAATTCAAGATTTTACGTCTAATAGTTTAAAAAAGGAGTTATTTGACTATATAACGCCCCTTAATTCTCCACAACGCCACTTGGGATCGATTTTCTCAAAACCCATTTTGCAGCGGATCTGTACTTTATGAAAGGAATCCGCTTACCAAATTTTCAAAACTGAATGTCTAATAGGTTAAAAATGGAAATAATTATGTATAACGCCCCTTAAGCGCTTTCAACGCCCCTTGGGTTCGAACTTTGCAAAAATCCGTTCTTAGCTGACGTCTACTTCATAAAGGGAACATACCTACCAAATTTCAAGTCTGTAGGTTTAATAGTTCCGGAGATATCGTGATTCGTCAGTGAGTGAGTGAGTCGCTTTTCTCATTTATATATAGATAACTTGTACACTAAACTCCATACTATTGAGTATCGTTTCTCTTAGGCAGATTCTGACAAACAATAATTTTTCTCCATTTAACCGCGATACACTCTAATATATATATATATATATATATATATATATATATATATATATATATATATATAATCTAGATAATGGTCCAAAATCTAGCAATAACCTATTTATTGCACTCAGATTTAGCGCGGGGTCTCCATTTAATATATGACAAAGTCATGAGGCCACTGGTAATTATTAAACTTGTTCTTAACTTAGTATTGTTAAACTAATTATAAAATGCATTGTGCAGTACTGATATACTTATAAGTGTATTATATTAGTGTAAATATGTATTTTCTTTTATCATGTCAGAATGTATTTTGTTTGTTTACTTTCAGTAAATTAATACTTTTTTAAAATAATTTTTGTTCTCGAGTTTTCAATATGCTCACGCTCCCGTAGGGGGTGTGCCGCATAGTTTGAGAAACGCTCTCTTAAAGTTAATGTTATTTTTATCATGCATTGTGCTTTATGAAAATTCCTGTTCTAGGATGCCTTATATGAAATGTTTGCCAAATACACTGCAACTGGTGATTGTAAACCGGAAGGTGCGGAAATGGCTGAAGGTATGGCCGATAAGGTGGGTGCTGAAGCTCCAAAAGGAATGAGTCCACCTTCTTTTGGATAGAATTCTGTACAAAACGGAACACAGCGATTCTCCACAGGAACAGAAATTGACAAAATTAAATGTCAATGATTCAAAAAACTCCTCTTAGTGCTTATTTCGATTTCAGGAGACGTAAATGAATATTTCAACGGCTTAAAATTGTATCTTATTGTAAAATGATCGTGGAATAAGTTTTAAATTTGATATTAAAGAAAATGAAATCTTGTTTTCTGAAATCATTTGATATAACTGTTGAGTTAAAATACATATTAAAAACAAAGGAATAACATTATTTACATCGTGAACTCGAATAATTTTTGAAATGTTACATTTTAAATACCAAATATATATTTATTTGAGGATCTGGCGTACACACTAACAATTTCTCGAAATAAACTTTATTTCACCAGAAAAATTTCTGAAATCTAAAGAAAAAAAATGCAAGTAAAAAAAAAGACAAGAAAAAAATGACAGCAGCCAAATATAATCTTCATGGTCTTAAATTATTTATGTTTAAAAACAAAAATGCTTATTTCTTAATGTAAAAAAAAGAGTTACTTATTAGTTTTAATTGCTCATTTTTAAACCTTTTTTTATCATAACGAACTTGACAGAGGAAATATTTTTACATGTAATTATTCGGCCTATGTAAACTATTTGAATACTGCATTGTTATCGGCAAGTATTCAAGTACTTTTTCTTTTCATAAAAGGATATTTTAGAAACAGTATGTTCAAATTAAACCAAAATTCCATTCTGTCTGATGCAGGTACGGAATTTACTGCAAAAACATTATACAAACGAGTTAGTACAGCTTTTTTATTTGTTTTTATAACCTTATCATTAAAATATTAATTTCCTACAATTCAGCGATTAAGAAATATTTTTTTTAATGTGCAGTCATGTGATGATGCTAAAATTGTTTCTTCCTGAAAGAAAAATACCTTCAAATGCCTAACATTTCAACAGAAAATGTTTTTCAAAAGAATGCCTTTTTTTCGTTATGTAGATCCTCATTTTCTCTATTAGTCTTATTATGATTTTTTGTCTGTTTCATAAAAAATGAAATAATATAAAATAAGCGAGAAGTCATTTTTCGAGAAGTCATTGTAAGAAGCGAGAAGAGCGAGAAGTCATTGTAAAATGTCAAATATGACGATCAACAAATCCAAAAAAAAGTAATAAAAACATTAATTACTGGAATGTTAGATGTGAAATACCTTAAATACTACTACGTGATATTTAACCAATGGAAAAAATCACTACTTGTGAATATGTTGTTTAATTAATTGAACATGGATAAATTAATATTAAGAGGATGAGCTTTGCGTCATTGCTTCATGTATGAAAGTGTGATAAAATTCTATCTATTATTAATCTCAAGTCCTAGTATTGAAAAGAATCACCGGCCTTGAAAAAGTGTAGATCCATTTTTCTAAAAGAATTTCCTACTTGAAACATGTTTTTATTTTAAGGATTCAATAACTGTAGTGAATTGCTGTACAGTTGAATTGTAGTAGGAGAAATAGGCTTACCCCTAACACTCATTGTAGCAAATTATGTTTCATTTGGTAATACATTAATATATGTCCCAAATGGATTAAGAGGTCTCAAGGGTGTTTAATTTCTGTAGAGGTCTGAAAACATAAACAATGTTCAAACAAGTATAATTCTTTTAAATTTAAATTAAATAATTTGAATCCTTTTCACATTATTTATAAAGGAATGGGGCTTATGAAAAGTATAACATGTTTAAAATATAATCATAATTTAAAAAAATTATGAGCATATGAATATAAGAAACTTTTCTATAAAAAATATTTATTAAGTTTTTTTTAGGTCACGCATGATATTTTCTAAAATACTAGCTTTAATTACCAGCTTTAAGTTGATTAATAAAGTTAAATTTATTCTCATTACATTGCAGCTATTTTTATATAAATAGAATAATAACTTACATTTTTTAATAAATAAAAAATAATTTTTTTAAAGATATTTAAAAAGAATTTCAATGTTTTACAAAATATTTTGAAATACAAAAGATATATAATACTAAAATTAGGTAGGGCTTAAAGAGTATGATGGATATTATAATTCTATTAAGTTTTATACATCAGAAGCTTTTATTTTAGAAAATAGCGAGCGCAACGCAAAAAATACTTAATATATATTATAGAATTTTCATATGCTTTTTATTTTTAAAATTGTTATTATATTTCAAACATTTTATACTTTTCTGAAGCCTCATTCTTTTATAAATCATGTGTAAAAGATTCGAATAATTTAATTTAAATTTAAAAGTATTATACCAGTTTGAAAATTGTTTATATTTTCAGACCTCTAGAAAAATTTAACATCCCTGATGTATCTTCATAAAATCTGATACAATTTCGGATCATATTTGTTATTTTATGTAAAAACATGATGCATTACTGAATAAAATAATTCGAGAAAAGTTTCCCTTAATGTGTTCATCGTGGGAAATCAAGGTTTATTTTCAAATAAAATAATAAAAATGTCCATATAACATTATTTATGTCCATATAACATTTATGTCCATATAATATTATGTCCATATAACATTTATGTCCATAAATCACTATATTTTAATAAATCCTTGCAAATTTTAGAACAAAGCATTCCTTTAATTTCGGAGTTTTTGTTCCATTATTCTGAATGTATATATAGTAGTAAATAATACAAATAAAATCTCTCATTATATCATAATACCAAGCCTATTGGTAAATTGTGCAACCACCAGAATTAAATTTTTTTAAAAAAATATATTAAAAAAAAATACTTCCTATTAAAATAAAAATCTTAAACTTCAAATATGATTTTCCACTTAATATATTCACATTTTTTTTAAAATTTGAACACATTGCTCTCTCTCTCTCTCTCTGTTCAAATACATTTAGCAGACGATATCTTTTTTTGTTCCACTTGAAATAAATATACAACTTAAAATATACAAACTAATGGACAAAACTGATAATATTTTGTGTACCAAAACACTTAGAAAATATTATTCAATACAATCTTAAATATTATTATCTACTATTACATATTTTAGAAATGAAATGTGATTATGTTTCTTATACACAGATACGCATACAGAAAAGAACAATAGAATTACAGATACTTGTTTATCAACGTGTAGCAGCTCATTTTACACTTAAACCCTCCTTTAGGAACGTGAATTTCTCAGATACATAATAAAAATTGTTTCGGTACTGCGTCGACACTGTAGGTGTGAACGCACTAATCCTTCTTCTATCTGTCTTTCGTTGCTCGCCGTAGGATTCAGTATCAAGTATAGAGGGCAATTTCTTCATATTTTGGGCTGTAGGTGTCATTGAGTCTGACAGATGCAGCGCGCTCAACAATGTCAGTTTTTATGATTTTATGCTACTTCTTAAATTTTTCTTTCTTTTTTTTGTAAAATAGCGTGGTTTTCATTGGTATAAGAAAATAATTCGAAATCAGTATTTTGTAACTTCTATTTGATTGACTGTTGTTTCTTTGCTGGGAGTTGAGATACATCTGCGCGATGCAACGTGCCTCGCCAGTAACTGTGTTTTATTCAATCCTCAATGTAGCCTGTATAATCTTCCAAAATTTGGAAACAAAAATCACTCGGATTCTTTCCCACAGATCTAGAAAAATTAGGTCATAAATTTTTAAAAAGGCACCTGTGAAGACGATCTAAGTGTAACATTCACGTGCCTCATTCATTTTGACTCATAATTGAAGATTGAAGAAATATCTGATACACAAAGCATCATTCAAGATGAAATGCCAAGATTAACTTCAGCAGGAAATTTGAAAGGAAGATGATGTCCCTTCTTCTCATGACATACAGAAAAGATTATTATTATTTTCTAATGCATTATACGAAAAATCCATGTATCTTGAACATTGTAAGGTGATTAGTGAAGACTGCGACAAGGCATCGTATAATGCTATCAGTGGTGACACGGTATGATTAAAAATTATCTTTTTGATGTTTTTTTCGTAAACATATCTCACTTCCTGATTTTATTTCAAATATTATTTCATGTCAACTATATTTTTATGTCAAATCTCACAAATACCATCTTCAAACTTAAGTATGAGGTGATGCATCTCAGAGATGCGGCGCGCATATGGATAGAACTTTCCGAAGCGCATCTAGCGGAGGGTTAAGATTGCAGCGATTCGTCGCATCCTGGACTGCATGGATTACTACTTGCTACCTGCAACCTTTCAACAACCTTCAATAGTTTTTGATGTTTTGATGGAGTGATTTGGTTGGATTCAGTGGTTTCCTAGATGTAATTGATGTTGTTCTGTTTATACCTATGGAGAAGAATTTCTTGGCTTAATATAAAAAATAGTTATATTGCCAACACACATACTTTGGAGAGATGTGTTCAACACACATTAAAATATATATTACATGAATAGTCATTCTTAATTACGCATTTCAGAGGTAGAAGATAACATGGAAAATTTGGCAGTATATTAATTCCAGGATTTTCCTGTAAGGTAAAGTAGAAAGGAAAAGAAAAAAAAATATCTTAAATAAGAGAGTGAAAGTGAAACTGGTATCCCTTGAAAAACGTAAACTACTAAACGTAATTGATATAAGCACAAATCATTCAAACAATTTCAGAGTGTTCTTGTGTTTAGGTAAGACATGAAAGCCTTATAAAAAGTAAAAAAAATGAATTTACACTTGATTATGTATTTATTGTTACTAATGATTCTAATGTGTTAATACCAGAAGAAGACTGAATCACATTTGCTCTTTCCCAAGATAAATAATCTAGTTAGATAGCTTAAAACGAATAAATGTACTTTTGTAATTCTCTTGAAATATATTTATGTTTAATTATTAAATACGGCTAGGAAGACTATCCTAAATTATATATAATGTGAAATGTGCTTCAGTCCAATTCTTTATAGACACATAGTTATTTTATTTTACACATATTGTGTATATACATATAAAACTTTAAATTGTATATTAAAATGTTATAAATCAAACTTAAATCTGTAAAATTTAGAAGTATACAAGACAGTATTGGTCACAGATAAACGGCAACAATTCTGCTTTAGCAGACTCTAGTCTTAGAAGCTAAGTTTGTAGGATGGAGCAATGTTTAAGCAGACAACCTTTTCCCCCCGAAATTCCCTATATAACAGAGCTGAAAATGAAAAGAAAGCAGTGAAAGAAACAAGGCTATGAATTATTTCTTAAAATATAAAATTTAAATTCTATAATAATAACAATAGAAAGTTATATATCTAGGAGTATGAAAAACAATCCCAAATATGTAATAGTTACATTAAAAAAATTTTAAATAGTTAAAATATAAACTAAACAGCAAATCCATCAAATAGAATCCGCTAAAAAGGGTTATCACATAACGGAAAGTACACAAGGGAAAAAAAAATGTTTAAAAGCACTGGAAACCAATTAAAATATTTACTTAGAAGACATGAAAACCTATATAAAATATTAAAAAAATATATGAATCATCAAAAATAAGAGGGAAATTCAATATAAATTAAAAAATTAATATATGGTCACATCTACGTAACAATTTACAAGATTGTTATCATCATTGACGATTAGAAACAAATAACAATTAAGTAAATTGAAAAATAATGAATTACGAAAGTTATACAGAATGTATGCATCAAGGAAATTAATCCAATAGTCACATTATCTAAACAATATAAATAATTATGCCATATAGCAACAATAAGAATTTTAATACAGTCGCGAATTCTTGCCTTGCGCTTTCGGATCGAGACTAACTTGAAAATAACAATTTAATTTATATATATTGTTTGTAACAATTACTTCATTTCAGCTGTGTGGCAAGGGACTTTGGCTCACATACATTAAAACTTGAGAGGTGATTTCGGAATTTATCAATAAAAAACTTATTGTTCCACTCAATTGGCTTGCAGTAACTTAACGTCCGTTTTTTTGCATGAGATTTATTTATTAAAGCAACATCTGAACTCTCATCATAACTCTCGACCCGTGGAAAAACAAGGCAGGCTTAATTATTTTCATTTGTTAAAGTTGAACCTATAAATTTGAATTGACATCTTAAGTGGCATCCCTGTCAGGATCCAAGAATGGGAGAGTTTAAGAATATTTGACGTCTAGAAAACTTTTTGAATCATTAACTGAAACTAAAACTGACTGAAGATGATGAAATTGTTACAAAAAGAAATGAGCCACACTAGGAAATGCTGTCACAAAATGTATTTCATATTTAGAGAAAAAATTGCAAAAAAAAACAAAAAGGATGATTTGTAGTCGAATAATTGCTAGAACATTTCGAACAAAAATTTGAATCTTTAAACTTTAAAGATTGTAGAGATAAATGAAGCGAATCCACTAAGATTGATAAAGAGATAAAATCTATGGAACAATATTGTGATAAAATCGTAAAATTTGTGATTTCGAGCCAAGACTAATAAATGCAAGTTTTATTCTGACTCATGTAAAACAACTGAAGAATCAAAATTAAAAGAAGCAATCAAAGTAAAGCTACCCAAATTTTAAGGGGAAATTATTAAATGACTTTCATTTTGGAAGTCTTTTAAAATCGCCATTCATGACAATAATTCTCTGAATTTGATCGACAAATTTACCTATTTGAAAAGTTTTATCGGTTCTTCAGCATTAACGACAGCGGAAAGCTTTGCCATTATGGCAAAAAATTCTGCGAAAGCTGTAGAAACTTCAAAAGATTGATTTGGGAGAAAGGATGCTATAATCAACTCCCACATGCAAAAATTATTGAGTGCAACTCATTTACATTATTTGGATGATCCTAAGACACAGCACAATTTTTTGATATGTGTCAAATTATATAAGAAGTTTTACGTTTTTAGAAGTCTCATTAAAAAGTTTTAGCAGTTTACTCTGCCCATTCAATTTAAGCTGCCTTCCCTCTGATTTTGTACTCGGATTTAATAAAAAATAGATTGATCAGGGTATAAACACAACTAGTTACTGAAATTTTTGAATAAATAAATTAGCGTTATTTATATATATATATATATATATATATATATATATATATATATATACAGAGAGAGAGAGAGAGAAAGAAATCTGAATATCACATCTCTTCAGTTTCCGCTCAATACATTCCGCTCAGCCACAAACTCTAATCTAGCTAATTCTGATAATCGCAAACATTGCTAACTCAAAAATGATTAATCGTTTCGAAAACAACCATTCCCTGTTTACGCAGCAGTAAATTTCTTTGAAAATTCAAATGAGAGAGATGCACGTTGCCCAAATCATACCTTGCCTTTCTTGCAATCATAAATCACAGCCAAACGAGTTTCATCCTTGTGTGTGAGAAAAAACGTTGAATGAACGTAAATATATTTTGATGAAAGTAGCAGCTTGTCTTAGATCTTAGATGTCTTCGATTTATCGGCATTTACCTCGTGATAGTAAAGTGAAACTAAACAATGTATGTTTCCTCTATGGAAAAAGATACCATGATGTACTTAATTTTTCTAGGGATAACTCAGTAAAAGGGAAGAATGAGAAAATGATGACAGCTGAAGACACTACACTTACAAATAATTCTCGTTCAAAAGAAGTATTTTTACAAACTTTAATTGTGTGTATAAAAGAAGAAAGGTTCTTACCAAAAGGATGTTTCTGTAAGAGCAATCCTTGACAGTGGAAGTCAGAAAAAGTTCCGTAACTGCATTTATTGCCTATAAACTAAAATTAATGTGAGCGGGAGAGGAAACAACCATATTTGGACACTTTGGAGGTATAGAACATAGTGAAAAACACAAAACATATGTTGTGACACTGAGAGATGTATTCAATTCCCATTTCTTCGTGGCGGAACTAATGGATAAAAAAAAGAATAGGTTCATCTATCCCAAATTTAAAGGATTCGAAATTTGTTAATGAACTGAAGAAACACGGAATGTTTGCCAGTGACGCTTCTACGAATGAGAATTGTTGTTTGTTTGAAAGGGAACCAAATGAAATACATATGCTATTAGGGGAAGACATAATAAGATGCTTATTAAAAGGAAAATAGGTCAAACATTTAAAGAGAGGAACACACATTCGGGCTGGACAATCATTGGGAAAATGAAAATAGAGGATGAAATGCATTCCAATGTGCTTTTATCCTTATATGTCAGTGACAATCGCATCAAAGATCTTTGGAATTGAGATATTCTCGGAATTAAAAGATAATTTTGAGAATAATGCTAGAATTGAATTTAAAAAGGCTGGTAAATAAAGGCTGCAGTTTGAAAAATATATCTCAGGAGATGCAGACGGAATATATATTGTAAACCTACCTTGGATTCAGGATCCTCCAATTCTATCAAGCTGTAGAAACTTGACTGAAAGAAGATTAACACATCGCGTTAGATCTTTTAGAACGTAGCAGGAATTTGGTAAAATGTGAAGCAGTTTTTCACATTTGGCTGGATGAAGATATTGCTGAAAAAGTTCAGAATGACGTACACAAGACGAATGAACACTATCTACCGCATCATCTTGTACGTAAAGATAATTTCACTACCAAAATTAGCCCGAAGTTTGATGAATCGACGAACGAAGACTTCGTCGATGAATGAATGTCACGCAAAAGGCCCTAATAGGATATAAGTAATTATATCAATCATCAATAAATTTCGGATCCACAAATTTGGCACAATTGAGAAGGCCATTTTGCTGATAGGGCTTCAAAAAAGAGCAGACCTTTTCTGAGATTTTTGTGGTGGAAAAATGGAGAATACCAAGATTTATCAACAAAAGAGAGTTAAGTTCGGGATCACCATCAGCTTTTTTCTTCTTGAAGTGACTCTGGAATATCATTTGAAACAAAACACAGGATACTTGCAATTTACGGCGAAGATGTTATTAGTATTCTCTTATGTGGATAACCATGTAACAAGCACAGATCATTCAGAAGACAAAGAAAGATTTAGGCTTGAATCTCGAAAGATTTTGAGCCTCATAAAATTTAACCTACGTGAGTGGGAGCATACAAGTGATTCTATAAAAAAAACTATTGGAGGAAATGAAGAAAGTTCCAGTTTTGGCTTTAATTTGGAAGCCGGGCAAATACACGCTATCTGTTCACTGGGAACAAAAATCGAAATTCAATGAAACTTTAATATAACAAAACGCAAAATACTTTCAGCTGTTCACCATATTTTTGACCCAATCGGATTTTTTCGTCCATCAACTTTAAAACCAAAAATATTATCGCAAGGTTATTGGAAATTGGGAATCTCTTTGAGCACAAAGTTACCTTTCTCAATAGCAAGAGAATTTTTTAAAAAAATGTGAGGAGCAATTAAAACGCTTAAGCAATTTTAAAATTTTTAGATACATATCTAAAGAACTTTCCACTAGCAGTGATTTATCATTGCATGCATTTTGTGATTTGAACAAGACCGCTTACGTGAGTTAGGATTTCTTAAGAATTGACGTTGGTGGAACTGTAACATGTCAACTTGTACAAGCCCGTGCCAGAGTTGCCCGAATAAAAACAATAACTATATCAAGATTACAGCTTCTAGCTTCTACCATTGGATCTAGACTCGAAAATACTCCGATGAGTGATTTAGGACTTGAGAATGTACCTATTTGCTGCTGGTCGGACTCTGTAAATCCTCTTTATTGGATAAAGAGCGAACAAAATTTAGGTACCTTTGCGAACAACAGGGTACATGAAATCCGTCGACAGACCAACCCCCAAGAGTGGAAGCATATTGCAGGAATTCGGAATCCAGCTGGCCTCCCCTCTGGAGGATGTGTTGCAGCCGAAGGTACTGCATCGTTATATGGTGGGAGGGTCCAAGGTGTCTGAATGAATCTCGCGAAAAATGACCATTGTTTGAAGAAGACTAGGACCTATGCGAAACTCTTTTCTAGGAGATCGGAAAAATCCTTGATTTTACTGTTTACTTGTGCAGTTTTCCGTTCAATACATATGGATATTTACCTTTTTCTTTACCGAAAACTTCATGCTTGTTCTTAGAAGATTTATTTCACGTAAATACCATCCTTTTTCATTATATGATCAGATAAAGCAAAAAATTGGTTGGAACATCTAATGAACTTATGAAAACTGACTGGAATAAGTTGAAAGAGTACGGCAACTTAGAGAAGATTCACTGGAAATTGAACCCACCTTCCTCAAGATTGGTGGTTTTGGGCGAGAGGGGGATTTTAGGAACGATGAATCGGAATACTGAAAATTATTCTCAGAAAAGTCATGGGTAAATCTCGTCTAACTTAAGAAGAGATTTACACAATAGTATGCGTTTCTGAGAGTGTGATCAGTTCTAGACCTTTGACCTATTTGTCAGAAGATCCAAAATACCTTGTTGCTCTCACACCAGCAAAATCACTACAAGAAATAAAATATAATGGGATTTCACATTAGATTTTATCAACTCTCAGAGAATGAATCGCAGATTAGTTTGTCGTCAGAGGATAATGCAAGAGTTGAGGAAACGCTTTCGTATAAAATATTTTAGCCTGCTGAACAATGTTTCTAAATTTCGGAAGGAGGACGTTATAAAGGAAAGTAATATCGCACTAATAGGTTATACAAACTAGAAAATAATTTATTGGACTCTTGCTAAGGTTATTAAGCTTACCCAAGGGAGAGATGAAAGAGTAAGAGTAGTAGATGTGTCAACATGTAATGTATCCTTCATCTGACCAATTCAAAGATTACATCCTCGGGGACCGAAATATTTCCTTGGCTAAAGAGTATAAAAGAAGCACAGGGTTTGAGTTCCAATATGAGTTAAAAGAACTCAAACGAGGGAGTGTGTCGCGAATCCTTGTCACGCACTTTCGCCTCGAGACTAACTTGAAAAGAATTCTTTTAATTTAATTTACTGCATGTGACTATTGCTTCGGTGCACCTGTGTGGCAATGGACTTAATCATTATTTGAAACACGAGAGGGAATTTCGCCATTTATCAATAAAAAAATTACTTGTTCCGCTGAGTTGGCATGAGATATCTTTAAGTCTTTTTTTTTTACCTGAAATTTATCACAGGAACATATGGACTTTCAACATCACTTTTGGCCCGTGGAAAAATAAGCAAGATAATTTTCTTTTTATTGAAGTTAAGCCTGAACATTTGAATTGACAATTACTTTTTATTAATAGATCCTTGTCATGTGGTAAATATAATTAAGAATAATACTTAGATAAACTGGAATATATATGTTATTTTTCCCATAAGTTAAGTTAGTATTATTAAATTTAACATATTCACATTTATCAAAACTATAGCTATTAAGTTTATTATAATGTACAACGTTGTATCAGAACTATTTGAAATATGCGGTTACTTTTCAATAAAAGGTTTTGGTAATTAAGATAAAATCAATTCTAGTAATATGTTCATTATTTTTATCTTTAAAAAACATCAATGCGCGTAAATACATAAACTTATTGTCAGCAATATTATTTTTTTCAAAATGTACATACAAAATATAAGAAATTGGACTCAATTCAAAATGTTTACTTATGTTTAGCCCTTACACATTATATGTGCATTATAATAATTAATTTAACTTGTGATTTATTTTAAATTCCTAAAATAATTCAAGACATTTCAAATGCATTTAATTTCAGATTAAATCATGCGATTAGAATGACAATCAGTATTTAATAAATTACCCAAAATGCATTATTATCCTGTTTAGTCTTTTACACAAGACTCTTATTTCAAAACTTTTACATTAGATAGACAGGCATTGTGGAATAAAGTTTTAACACATTTTATTATCAAAATAAGGTACGAAATGCTTTGTGGAAAACTTGTTTATCACAACCGTGATTATAATCTTAAAATCATTTTGAATTCATATAAAGATTGTTTACATTCGAATATATTGAGTGTTTAAAATAATAATGTATTTTTAAAATTTGTTAACCAGTATTTCACTTGAATTTCAATGAACTTTTTTGGTACTGTTAAACTCCTGAAACATTTCCCGCTGCCAAATAATCTCTATCATTCTAACAAATTTATTTTCCAAATAAAAGAACATTATATGCGAAGTATTAAGATTGTATTAAATAGTTTCATTAAGCTGTTTTTGAATAATGTAAAAGTCTGCAATCATTAAAGGATTCTTTATTATTTTTAATTTTAAATATAATGGAATGATAATTGTTTCCTAAGAATAGGGTAAAATGAACTGTTTTCAATTTTTTATTGCTACGAGAGACGGAATAAATGTTACTCAATACTCAAACAATAATCTTTCTTCCTGGAAGTATAGCATTTAATGAGTCTGGTGCTTTACCAGGAAATTTCACCATTCATGTCGACATCAGGGTATATCATATAACTTGGAAATGCTTGTTTCTTGGGATAATTATATAGGAACTAATTACATGGTAGGTTCCCTCAAACATATGCTTGCTTTGCTAAAATCGTAGTTATTTAGGTTGATAGCCCTCGATGAATCCTTTTCAAAAATTGTCAACTAATTAGGTGGTTAGAAAAATTTAAATAATTGATATTTTATATTTTAAGAGTTGGAGAGGAAAATGAGCTATTTGTAACTTAAATACAAGCATGTGACATGTTTTCAATTATTTTGAAAACATTGATTTAATTTTAATAACGTACTATAACTGATGTAGAAACCAGAACTTTTAGAAAACTAATTTCTGTTGAGTGTAGCTGTAGTATTTTACAGTATTCTTGTTGCAAAAATATTTACATTCTTTTTTTTAACGTAATTTAGTTTTTTTATTACAACCAAAGCATATGAGTTCATCTAACAAAGGTACATGTAACTACATTTAACTTCATTTTTCATTAAAGTTATACTTTGAAACTATGAAAAGATATTGGCGATGGGTGTCGTAATTTGGAACTGTGGTGAAAGGACGTGGATGAAATCCTCATATCTCATTCTCCTAACTGCCACACCTCAAAAACTGGACGAATGTGTGCCAAATCATGCATCAGTTCCTTTAGTAGCACCAGGACATTCGCATCTAAGAAATATTAGCCTGCTTGTACGCTAACGTATAGCAATTGTATTGATATAAGTTATTTATAATTAAGTTTTGATTTTAAAGAAAATGTAAATATTTCTCCATAACTTTTGTCTTGGGTAATTTCTTAGTTAAATTTAGTGTCTTAAATGTTAAGTTTTATGGAATTCTTTTTTTTTTGTCTTTTTCTCACAAAACAATGATTTATTATTGAATTAGTCATTCTCTCATAATTTTATTAAAATAATCCTTAACATGAGATAGATGTTTTTCAAAATATGAATAGTTTGAAAATGGTGCATTTGTTTCACCGAAATATGTATTGATATAGCTAGAAATATGTATAAAGTGTTTCAGAAGGAAACTCTCTAAGATACACGTTTTATAAAAGGAAGACGTTGGAATCAGCTAAATGGAAAACATTATCCATAAACCAAAAAATGGTGCTGAGAAGAAAAAAAAAAGGTATTGTTGAATTTCTTTAGCCGCAAGCGTTATGGAAGTAACTCAACATAATATTGGTTATGATTTATAGAATAAATCAAGCTATTATTATAATGAAAATTAACTGTCATAGTGGCCAATATTTGTTTTCCAAATTCTTAACTTATGCAGCTTTTAAGGTAACTTTATATGAGACATCACAATTTCCTATTTACTATACACGGTTTGAATAATATGGAGAAATGGGAAAAAAAGTGATTTTTTCTTAACTTTTTTTATCATTACACACATTAAATAAACTGAAACATCTATACATTAATACGAAGTATATCTTACTTTAACTGAAATGACTTTTTAAACCCGTCGTGGCATTGACTCTACTAGAGTAACACACATGTTTTTCATTTCATCATCTGAGAAATACACTGCTATAGCCATTTTTATCATTTGTGCTGTTGTCGTGCGATTCATCTTAGCGAAATGATTCTTGAGAATATGCCATCAGTTTTGAATTGGATTTTAGTCAAGGGATTTTTCAATTTAATCAAGCAATTTATTTTATTTTCCTCATAAGAGTACGGACAAATTTCAAATTGTGGCAAGGGCCAAGTCTTGTTGAAATGTTTCATCAAATGTTTCCATGAATGGAACAATCCTATTACATAATATTTCTATATATTTGACAGAATTTGTCATGTATTTAAGAGGAACTAAGCTTCCGAGGCCATTTGTTGTGAAAAATTCCCCGAACATCTGTTTAGAAGGGTGTTTTATAATGTTGGATATGATATGTTAACAAAGTTTCAACTTCATTTCGTCTAACTACACTTGATTTGCATCCCCGCACAAACAAATGTTTAATTACTCAAAATCACCCTCCGCCATTTTATTAACAGTCCATGATCGGTATTTTTGACCCATATGATGCTAAACGTTTTTCATCATTTTCTGAGTTAGAAATACAGTGGGTGATCGGTTAAGGAACATAATTCGTTCCCAGACTATGCCATCCGAATTGTTCGTTAACCGATCATCGATTCACCATGGACTTCTATGTGAAATCGATTAATTCGTTCTGGAGACCCTAAAAATTTAATTTTAAAAATGTATAATTTCTTAGTAAGTTTTTTAAAAAAAATCATACATGCATATAGTCTTGATTATTAATCAGTCCTTTTCATTTTTTGCTTATGGGGCGTTGAAGAACTTGGCCAATGTCGATTGCTTTTCTCTCTTTTTCAGGATTTTCCGGAACTAATTAATAGCATTGCCATTGTGAAGATCCCTAACCCTGCTGGAATCAGCTTGGTTTGGGTGTCATTCTAAGACCATTGCTCTGACAGCCTCCCACTTTTTTAAAAGATCTTTAATGGCAGATGTCGGCATTGGTAGTCTTTAGTCTTCCTCTTGTTCAGAAGGAGACACATTTCGTTGTTTCTTGATGTTCTTCATTCAAAATTTCTTGGAGTTCTTCTATTATCAGTTCATATTCATGTCAAATTATGAGCTCTTCTATGTCATCCGCACTCACCTCCAATTCCAGATCTCTAGCAGTTGTCAAAATTTCATCCATAATTTAAGGGTTGTCTCACTGTTCACCTCCGAATATGTGTTCGTTGTCCAAACGCAAAAAATATTTCTTGAAAGTGTTCTTTACCCGAATATGTGTTCGTTATCCGAACACACAAATCTTTCGTGAAAGTGTTCGTTAACCGATCACCCACTGTAGTATTTTCCCTCAGTCTTTTTACCTTCTGACCACCTTCCAAAAGCCTTTTCCATGCAGTGTAGGAACTCACTTCAACACAATTATCCAATAAATCCCTTGAAATGTCTATGCTTGCCTTTCTTGGATTTATTTTGCTACTTCTTATTAAAATGTTATCAATTCTTGGAGTAGTTTTCCAGCTACGCCCACATTTTACTTTTCTTTTTGGAGATGATGATCCAGAATTATGAAATTTTCTTGAAACACTTAGTTCGATGACACCAACTGTCATAATTATATCTCTCATTGTCACATAAATGTTTTCATTGAGCGTGATTTATTTTAGAACTATTCCTCAGGGTAATATCCACCTTTGAACACGTAACAGTACCACGTCTTATACTGAACGCAAAATTGAAATTACAAGCTGCCACAAGGAAAGACTCACAACTGAGCTGCTGATAGAATACAATGAATAAATTATAGTGAAAGTCGATCTGTCATACTACCTAAAGATAGATATAAAGGGTTTGAGGTGGTTCAGGACATCACACTACTAATCATAAACCAACTGAAACAAAAAAAAACACGTTTGTCCCATTTAATTTGAACAGTCTAATAATTATTAAATGCAATTTCTAACCCCGGATCAGTCTCGCACTCGATACTAACGCTAAAGATCACGTGGATTGATGGAGATACCTCAATCTTTCTTTTTTTGTAATTACATTTATTGTACACGTTAAAAATCGTAATATCAGCGGAAAATTTCTCTAAGAGAGAATGTATAGTTACCTAATTTTGATAATATGAGAAAAACCCCAATCAAAAACTGAACTAAAATGTTTCACAAGTGTGTGAATTTAATAAGGACACAAATCACAAACATATTTCGTGCACATTACAGGAATGATATTTGCAGACAAAACTGTCATATTTTGTTCAAGTTATTGAAGTTTTACTGTCCTTTGATGATTGACAGGTGGCATATTGAACATTTTTTGCTTGTGACTTTTAGATGAGGCTGTGTGTCTTGTGGTACACTTGTGGCTTTACATATTTCTTGACGGAGATTTTAAGTAGCTTTTGAAAATTTTCCCTTTTAACTTAAATATTTCATGTTAATTGCTTTTCTCAAATTTAATTTCGCTGTAATGTTTAATATCCAATACTTTATCAATTTATTTTCTTACTTAATCACTTTTAGTTTCCGCCAATAAAGATTACAGGGGCTCATATTTTTCGTTTAAATTCTTTTCATTTCCAATTATAAAACGTAATGTGAATCGTACAACATAGCGATAAATACAACTAAATTTTTCACCGTGCAAACATGTAACCTGTTCATAGAAAATATTTTGGAACAAAAGTGTTCAACCGAGGAGCTAAGAACCCCTCTAAGTACCTTAAGATTGTAAAATACGTTTGGCACTTCTAAAAAAACTTGGGGATATGTAACAAATACATTTTAGTTCTCATGAAAGCTGTTACACAGGAGGAAACTGAGAAAATATCTAGTAACAAATAAACACTTTTCCCACAAATAAATATGTTTTGTCTGATGTCACTCTACGCCCTACGTGACAGCTCCTCGGTTAAAAGATATGCATGCTTGATTATTTTTAATATATATTAATCACAATATTTAAAATGTTTTGTGCCTATATCTACCAATAATTACAGCAATACATTTACTTTCAATTTCGTTATCGGAAAACAATGTCTGATATATATATTCTTCAAAAGATTCAAAAATAAATCTTTCATTGTCCTAATGCACCGTTAATGAAGACATTCTTAAATTATTATCTCTTGACTTGTTTTCAACAAGAGTTTTGAAAATTTCTAGAAATTTGGATTTTTTTCTACTAAACCGCATTAACTTCCTTCTGAAACTGAAACGTGAATTTTATTTTTCTAAAACATGATATTTAAAACAATCTGGGATTCTTAGAAACTTAACTTAGTGCGAATAGTAGTTTAATATTTTCAAAATAATTGGAAGCTTAAACTATTGAGTGAATATCTTTACTGTTTTCCAGGAACTACATAATGTCAATATATTTTCTCCAGATTGTATTGACTTGAAAGTTTTAAATGCATGTATTTCTGAAATTTAAGTTGAATTTGGCATATTTTATCAGTGATCACACATATTAACGAAAATAAATAAAACAAAATTGAAATTTTTTTCCTTATTAGTGTTAGTTAAATCATTGGTGTTTTGTTAAACTTTCTGTCTTGAAATTGAAATTTTCAAATTTTTATTTGTAATTTAACTTTTAAAAATGATGGTTAAAAATTTGACTTTACTTGTTAAACTTTTAAATTAAAAATTTGTCACTTATAGGCTTTAAATATTTCAAACAAATAAATGACAATGTGTCATTCATAAACCTTAACTTTTTTTTAAAAAAAAAATCCACATTAAAACAAAATTTTAAAAAACCTGTTTTTATATGGCAGATACCAGCTACTTGGATACTCTCAATATCGTAGGTTCAACCCAGACAGAAGTCGGCAGATTTTTATAATGCAAAAAGAAAAAAAAAAACAATTATGTTATATGATTATGCGGTATGTAAAACGATCTTATGAGTGCCTGTTTGGCTTGGGTTCTCTCGGCAAAATTAAATTCCTGATACAATTTTGCATCATCAGAGATCAAGTGCCTCCTTTCTGGGTGTCAAAACTGGGCCTCAAAATTATATTGTGACAGTTGATATCCACCTATATGACGACGCAATAATATATATATATATATATATATATATATATATATATATATATATATATATATATATATATATATATATATACCATCTCCCGGGAAATGTGCTAGGTCTGGATGGCAATTACCAACCCGCAATCCCATTTGAAACTATTGTAGGAATGGATGTGCACATATCGTATCCCTCCTATATTCATTAATGACGTAATGCCAAGAGAGCGCCACCTATCTGACAAGGCGGTTCGAGGATAACGAATAAACGAGACTGGAATAGAACGATTGCGCGAGAGACGACCGAGAGAAGCGACGGCGATGAGACGATGACGAGGGCGCTGGAACGAAACGCCTCGTGGAATCCAACGATCTAATGATGTTTCGATTAATTTTTACTAACTTTTAGCCCTCCCTTGTAAATAATTCCCTTAATAAATGTATATTTAACTCAATCTGGCCGTTGTCACTCTCTATATGGGGGCTCGGCCTTTCCCTTAACTTAAAATCCCCTAGAAAACCGAAGCAAAAGGACGATGACGATGCAAGAAAAGTGAATATATTCAATGTGTTCTTCAATGTGTGTTAGACGATTTTCTTCAAGTGCATTTATTCTTCAAAGCGTTTTTCAACGTGTGTTTGACGATTTATTTCAAGTGTTGTGTGAAAGTTCACGATTGTGAAGATATTTATTTATTCGATAATTTTGCCGACACATCAAGATTTTCTTCAACACTATTATACATTTATGAAAGTAATATTCAACAAGCAAGACGTTGTATGCAAAAGTTTACCGTGAGTTTTTATTTCCATTGTTTTTTACAAACTCTCAGTGATTGTGAAAATATATTTTGAAACTGCTAATGTGACTGTGATACGATATATTTTTTTTTTTTACTTGTACAACTGCTACTAGTGACATTTTATTCTAGACTTTAATCTTTTCATAGCGTATTAATTTTTTTTTCTGTGTTGAAATATTTTACTCATATATCATTTTAAGTGATCTGCAAATATTTGTATATTTTACGTATTTTGGTTCAATTTAAGTGATTTATTATGTCTTACTTAACACTGAATGATATCCCAGTTATCGCGCAAGCTTTGAAATTTGGCAATACGCAAAATGTAAAATTATTGTATTCTGTTGTTTTTAACGATCACCAATTCAGTAGGACCTCTAGAGAACATTTGCGAAAGTTTACGGGTTTCGCACAAGATTTTGATATTGAAGACTACTCCGCCGTTATTTTAAAAAATTTAACCTACCCGATTTAATCTGTTTAGCTAATTTTTACAACTAGAAACAAATGGAACTGCCGAAGAACTTTGTAATAATATTTTGTTTTCACTAGCTGATTTATCCGCTTTTCATAATAAATTAAATACACGAGATGTAGAAGAATGCCCCCGCGGGATGCAGAAAATTCCTTTGCTTCCCCCCACTTTCTACAGACAGGAAATCGGCTGACGCACTTAACCAAATTAATGAGTCAGCTGTTCCCTCTATTTCGAAAACGATTTATCGTGGCTTTTTGTTAAAGATTTACTTCTAACTCTTCGTTCTTTCAGTGCAGATGACTCATACTCAATTGAACATTTTTTTTTCTGATGTGGAGGAAAATTTAACGTTTTGCCCAATAACCGAACAACAAAAAATTGTTTTTGTAAAACGGTTTTTGACAGGAACTGCAAAATTATTCATTCAATCTCAGCGTGGTAAAAACTCTTACAGTTGTATAAAACATTACTTATTCAGGAATTCGGAAAAAAATTAAATCAAGCCCAATTGCATAAGGAATTACAACATAGAAAAATGCGGCCTAATGAAACGGTATTCCAATATTTAGTCGCTATTCGGGAATTAGCGAATCGAGGTCAAGGGTTTCTCGACGAAACTTCAATTATGGAATATTGTATTAATGGAATCCCCGATTCTCCTTCAAATAAGCTAATATTATATGGATGTACAACAATTCAGGAATTTAAAGAAAAATTAGGAATTTATGACAAAATATTTCAAAATAAAAGCAAAAATCACTCTTATGATACGTCGCGTAGTCCAAACTTTAGTAGCCAACGCCGTGATGTTGAAAGTACACTTCATAAACATCGAAATGATAGATATCCAAAATTCAATGCACCAAAGCCTAATTCAAAATTTGAGAATAAAAATTTCAGAGATAGGAATCACGTAACTTGTTTTAATTGTTCGGGATCCGGTCATATTTCTAAATTTTGCCCAGATAAACATCGTGGTCCAAAGTGTATATTATGCGAAAATTTTGGCCATAAATCTGATGCTTGTCCTCAAAAAAATATCCCTTCTTCTAATAATGTTGATGAAATTACCCCATTAACTACTATGTGTAAAGAAGTTAAAATTTTATCTAAAAAAATATTATCTTTAGTTGATACCGGAAGTCAAGTAACCTTAATGAAAGAAAGTGTATGGAATCAATTAGGCTCCCTTCTTTAATAAATAGTGGTAATATACTAACTGGTTTTTGGCCTTTCAAAAACTCATGTAATTGGTTCGTTCAACTCAACTGTTTCAATTGACAACCAAGACTTTCCTGTTAAAATTAATGTTGTCCCCAACCACTCAATGAACTTTTGATATTATTATTGGTTGTAATCTAATTAAACAAGCTAATTTGACTATCACCCTGATAGTGTTATGTTTTCTAAGCTACAAATCGAAGTATCTGACGCTTCTCCACAACCATTTGTTTTCGCAATTACTGACGACATTCCTAAATTTGATATTGGCCCTGAAATTCCAAAACAAACTCGTAATGATGTTGAGGCATTACTCGTATGTTATAGGCCGAATAAAATTAAAACGACGGATATTGAGTTAAGCATTACCGTGACGGACGACAAACCAATTTATCATTCTCCAAGACGGTTACCTTTTACTGAACGTGATATAGTAGATAAACAAATAGATGAATGGATACAAAATGGTGTTATTGAACCATGTTCATCTGCTTATGCTAGCCAAGTCCTAGTAGTCCACGCAAAAAGACGGCAGTCCACGAGTCTGCATTGATTTTCGAAAATTAAATCGTGTGTTAGTTAAGGATCACTATCCTCTGCCCCTCATTGAGAATATTTTAGATAAACTTCAGGATACTAGAGTTTTCAGTACCATTGATTTACGTAATGGTTTTTTTTTCCATGTGCCTGTTAACAAACAGAGTCGCCCATATACCTCCTTTGTAACACAAAATGGTCAATTTCAGTTCCTTAAAATGCCTTTCGGACTCTCTACATGCCCTTCAACGTTTCAACGTTTTATCAATACAGTTTTTCGTGACTTAGTTGTTCAAGGAATTGTTCTCCCTTACATGGATGATATAGTTATCCTTGCTAAAAATGAATCTGAGGCTATTGAGAGACTCAAAAAGTTCTTCAAGTGTCCAGTGATTACGGATTGGGAAATAAATTTTGATAAATGTCAATTTCTGCATAGGAAAATTGAATTTTTAGGCCATATTATTGAAAATAATAAACTTTTTCCTTCCCCTTCTAAAACTAAATCAGTTGTCAATTACCCCGAACCAAAAACAACTAAAGAAGTTCAACGTTTTTTAGGTCTCACTGGATATTTTCGTAAATTTATCCCTGCTTATTCTGTAATTGCTAAGCCACTTAGTGATCTTTACGTAAAGATACTCTTTTCAATTTTGATGTAAAACAAAAAGCTTCCTTTGACGAGTTAAAACGTTTGCTCTGTCAGAAACCTGTCTTAGGTATATATCGACAAAATTGTGAAAGCGAAATACATACTGATGCATCAATCGACGGACTTGCTGCTGTTTTATTACAAAACATTCCCCGATGATAATTCCTTACATCCTATATATTACATGTCTAGAAAAACGTCCGAAACGGAGAGAAAATATACCAGCTACGAACTTGAAGTTTTAGCAATCATAGAAGCTCTCAAAAATTTAAAGTGTACATTTTAGGAATGCCTTTCAAAATAATTACTGATTGTAATGCATTTACAAAAACTATGAGTAGGAAAAGATCTAAACACACGAATCGCGCGTTGGGCCCTGAATTTACAAGATTATGATTACACCATTTTACATCGCTCTGGCTCACAAATGGGCCATGTCGACGCTTTAAGTAGAATACAGGTTTTAACAAACCAGTGTAATGATTCTATTGTGCATAGGATAAAAACAATCTCAAGAGCTGGACCCACACATTCTTTCCATAAAAGCTCTTCTTCAAAAGGGTCCATATGATAACTACTTTATTAAAAATAATATACTATATAAATTTATTGACAGTGCCGAAGTCCTTGTTATTCCCGACGAGATGCAGCATCACTTTATCAAAAATGCTCACGACAAAGGACATTTTTCAGTTAAAAGAACTCTAGAACATATAAAAAATAAATATTTTATACCGCAACTTCAATCCAAAATTGAAAAATATATTTCTAATTGTGTAACATGTATATTGAAAAATAAAAGTCTGGTAAACAAGAAGGATTTCTCCATCCTCTTGTCAAAGATGATATACCACTAAATACATACCATATCGATCATCTTGGTCCTTTAGCAACTTCAAGTAAAAACTACAAATTCATTTTAGCTGTCATTGACTCTTTCACTAAATTTGTCTGGCTATACCCCACAAAAACTACATCTACTTCTGAGGTAATAAAAAAATTAGACATTCAAAAAACTACATTTGGAAATCCTCGTTTTCTTATCACTGATCGTGGAACTACTTTCACTTCTGACGAATTCCACACTTATTGTTCGGAACAAAAAATTACACTTCACCATATTACTACAGGTTTGCCACGTGCTAATGGTCAAGTAGAACGCATTAATCGAACAATTATTCCTGTCTTATCTAAGATGTCAGAAGACGATCCCACGAAATGGTTTAAACATGTTCCTTCACTACAAGAAGTCTTAAACTCAACATTCCAACGAAGCATTAGCACCACTCCTTTTGAATTACTCTTTGGAACACAAATCAATAACAAGACTGATTTGCGCATTCAACAATTAATCGACGAACAACTACAACTCGAATTTAATGAAAACAGAGAACTCCTACGTAAAAACGGCAAAAAACGCAAATACTTAAAGTGCAAAATGAAAACAAAAAGTCTTATAATCTTCGACGAAAATCTCCTTATTTATACAGTGTTAAGGACTTAGTTGCTATTAAAAAAACGCAACAAGGACCTGGACAAAAACTCTGCAATAAATTTATCGGTCCATATAAAATAACACAAGTAAAACCTAACGATACCTACAACGTTGAAAAATGTGGAAATTTTGATGGCCCAACCAAAACAAGTACTTGTGCCGAATACTTGAAACCATGGCCTAACAAATGAATGTTACATTACGAACGCAAACTTTTACTTTAACATTTTTTTTTCGACATTATCACCATACTCAAGATTGCTTTGTATTGTTTGTCTTCTTTCCATCTGTATACCTATATTTTTATTCTTTATTATTAGTTTTGATTTTCTGTGTGATACATATTTGTCTGTTTTAATAATTGTTTTATTTGTAAGTTTATTTCCTCTAGCTTTTCAGTTTTATTTCATGAAATTTTGAAATACACTGCATTTTACATGCGAGGACGCATGCTTGGTCATGATGGCCGATGTAGGAATGGATGTGCACATATCGTATCCCTCCTATATTCATTAATGACGTAATGCCAAGAGAGCGCCACCTATCTGACAAGGCGGTTCGAGGATAACGAGTAAACGAGACTGGAATAGAACGATTGCGCGAGAGACAACCGAGAGAAGCGACGGCGATGAGACGATGACGAGGGCGCTGGAACGAAACGCCTCGTGGAATCCAACGATCTAATGATGTTCGATTACTTTTTACTAACTTTTAGCCCTCCCTTGTAAATAATTCCCCTTAATAAATGTATATTTAACTCAATCTGGCCGTTGTCACTCTCTATACTATTCAAAGTGAGTATAATAAGCAATATATATATATATATATATATATATATATATATATATAACACAGGCTTATTTTAATTAAAAATATACGAATATAGAAAAGCTCATATGTTAAAAAGTGAATATTGAATAGAAATTGTATGCGAAACTTATACTTTTATTAAATAAATTAGATAAACGAATTATATACAATGTGTAAAAAGTATCCATTTATTATGGTGTTTTATGCAACTTCTCTCTATTATCTTTGAATATACTTCCTGTATCTTAATTAGAATGAATTTTAATTAGTGAAAAGTTTCAAGGTTGCAAGCGAATCGGAAGTTAATTATAAAATAAAGCGAATATTTTTGAAATATTTTTCTGTCATTTTTTAGAAAGAAAGTCAAGATATTATGCATATTAACAATATTGTTATCATGTATCAATATTTAAAAGGAGTTAAAAATTATTCTTCATGTTCCCTCTCGACTATTTAATTTATTTTGATGTATCAACGCTTCTCGTAAATGGATATTTTCATTGTTCATTTGATTATATTTATAAAAAATAGAGATGGAAGAAAATATTAATTATGTCCTTAATATGAAAATGGTTATAAAATTTTTGAATATTTACTTATGGATATGTGACATAAACACAATGTGCTGGACCAATTTTTAATGTAAAGAATAAAAGAAAAAAACTTTCAGTGCAGTTATTTAATGAAGAATTGGAGCTTACTCAATCAACTTATTAGCTTTCTTTTTTTTTTAACTTCATATTTGTGAGTATTTATATGACAGAAATATATAAAATACATCTAAAAGCTTGAAAGAATAAATAATAAAAGCAAAATAATATACAAAACTATAAAAATTTACAAGGAAGAAAGAAATGTTAATAAACAAGCATGGTAAGATGGCAAAGCGCCATTCTCAATTTCCTAATAATAAATAATAATGGATTAAATTGCATTTATGTCCTAAAATTTAAAACTTTTAAGGTCAGATTTACAAACAATATTCTATTACATTGTAGGTACAATCGATATATAGTCTCTTTAATTAGAAGATCAAGTCTTTTGAATTGATCAGAGATTTTGTCAATAACTATTTTAGTGTTAATTTTAGACCTTCCTTAGCATCCCAACAGCAAGATCATCTGCAAAAGCTTGAATTAAAAAATTAGTTTAGTCTTGGATTGAAGGAGAAATATTCCATAAAGTAGGGGCGACATCGAACCTTATGGATAACACCGATTAATTCGATATTTCGGATGTTTTCGGAAGGATGATGAAATTATTGATGTAAAAAACCGATGGTGTATCAAGTAAGAATAAATACATTTCTGAAAATAAATTGGAACAATGTAATTGTTAAAAACTTTAGAGTATTAGACACTTTTTGTTGTGTCAAACACATTTTTAGTTTGAATAAGGGGCTATGATGTTTGTTTAAAAATTCTGCTAGTTTTAATATTAATAATCAGGTTGTAAATTGCATCATCGATCGTTTTTTAAAATCCGAATTAGTTTATGTAAATTAACCTAAAAGGGAAATTTCTATTAACAAAAACTTGTCAAATTATTTTTCCAAAAGTACGTAATCGGTTGACGCAGTGTTTCTCAAAGTGTGGGGCGCGCCCCCTGGGGCGCGATGACCCTACAAGGGGGGCGCGAGCGTATCGAAAATTTAAAGATTTTTTTTTAAAAAAATAACCGGAAAGAGAAGTAAAACAAAATGCTTTCTTCCATAATAAAAAAAAATACACACAACAACACACTGACATAATTTATATTTATTATCTAGCTTTTTTCCGTCATCAAATAGCTATCTTTGATCCCAAAACCAAATTAAAGAAAAAAAAAAACATTTTGTTTTATTTGCTGTTTTTCCTCAATGAGAGATTTTTTTATTACGTTTTAACATAAAATATTACTCGTTAAAAGAAAAAACGAAACCCAGACCCTGAGAAAAATTCTAAGAAGATAAACAATTCACCGCTGTAACTATTATTGAAATACTGTACATTAGTTGTAGAAAAGAAAAGGAAGTCATGATTCACTTTTCAGCCAGGCTGCATAGTACGTTTGCTAATCATTTGATTGACCTTCAATCTTATGGTATGGTTATTATCAATATTAGTTCCCTCCCATCTTTCATGCGTTTGCTTTTCGCTTAAGGAAATTGTAAATAATTGAGTTTTGCGATATTTGGAAAATAATTGATTGGTTTAACATTTCTGTAGGATAATTGAAAAGTGTCTGATTTGCGTCCTATATTATGGTCTTGTACTTTTGAATCATTTTAGTTCAGTTTTATTGGATTTTTTTCTCAAATCATCAAAGAATTGAATAGTCCTTGAAAGAAGGTAAGTATATACTTTCTATAAATTAAAATATTCACTAGAATTCCGATCTGTATCGTGTACAGTAAAAATAATTCTAAACAAATGATTGGGGTGACTGAGTCCCCCCACTACCATTAATGTTAGTATCGAGTACGCGCCTGCTCCCGGGTTAAACTTTTTGAAGTCTTCTCGCTTTAAATGTTAAAAAGTAACACAATTATTCTTCATCGGAATTTTATATTCTTTTTCATAATTTAACATTAATTCTAAATGCTAATTGTGTGAGGTTTAAAATTACAGTTCTTTTAAACAGTTATTTACAATTATAGCATTTATCTAGAAAAAAATCATTTTACATTTTTGTATACAATGTCGTGCACACAGTTTTACTCTCCTTACAGTTCAGCTATTATATCAAGAATAATGTTTTATTTTTTTAAAAAATGAACTCGTGCGAAGAGTCGGTGTTTCAGCCAGTATACGTTTGATGTATCAGTACTGAAGAAGGTATTTTATAAATAATTTCTTATTACTGAATTTGGCCGCGGTAGCCGAGTGGTATAGGTATCGGATCGTGGCTTGCCTTGTCACGAGTTCGAAACCAGTACCAGTAAAGACCCGCCATGTAAGGCAGCGATGCATGTTAAATCTGTTGAGAGTTGAAACTTTTTCCCGTTGGTGTGGTGTGGTAGTTAGGAGAGAAGGGTGCCAGCTCAGGTGTCATCCACGTCACTTGAACATGGTTCAAAATTACGTGGTCCGTCGTCAAAAGCCCTCGTGCAGCTGAACAGTGCGACGTTAATATTCAATCAATCAATCTTATTACTAAATTAAGAACAAGTTTAATAATTATTAGGGACTTCCACGGGCTTTTCTTGTAGAGGAAAGTTTTTCAAAGGAAGGTTTAATATCAGAAATTGACACTTAAAGAGTTATTTTTCTATATTTAGCTGAGATCTATATTTTGTCTTCAAGGCATCCACTGCAGAAAATCCGGTTTGAAAAGGTAGGATGTTGAAAATGGTAATAGTATACGAAGTGCTTTTGTTTTCAGTACAGATAATTCCTCATCCACCTCTACCCCAAATTCAAAGAGCGATTTATTACAAAATTGCCCCTTTTAATTTTTCACTGCATGTGAAATCTATGAAGATTTCTTCTTCGGAAGTTGAGAGCCCTTCTGGAGTATCTTGAAATAGATCCCTAATCCACTCGTAACTTGCTACCAAGCTGTCCTCATCCAGAAAATACTTTTTAAAATTCTTTGCCAACATAGCTAAATGATTTTACATGTTTTAAAAACAACTTTCACATGTTGTTCTACAGATTTGTAAGTTTTAACACATATCGAGCTGGGGCTTTTTTTCCATCATTTACTTCAGTAGTGGTAAAACCAAAATTTAAGTATTTTGAGAAGATCGTCTTGATTTAATTTTTCGGAACCATGCTCGTTCATCTGTGTACTTGTTGATTCTTTATTATGGTCGAATGTTTGCTTAAGACTTAAAAATGTATGTATGATTTTGTTTTAATCTACTGCCGTAAATACTTAATTACCGTGAATTACAATTAACGTGGAAATTAAAAAAATGTACATTCAAGCTAGATTCGGTAGCTATAGGAGTATCGAGTCGACCAAAACTGACTGGAATTGTACGAGGAAAAGCATTTTTACATGTTTTGCGCAGACGTCCGATAGGTTGCCCAGACTCACGCAAACGTACCCTATAATGCCAGATGTGATGGATATGATAGAGAGCGACATTGACTAAACTATTTTTCTAATGACATTTGTGCTTTGAGAAATGAATGCTGAAGGAAATAAATCTTTAATTAAATACATCATTTTGCGATCTGTTCCAATTTAAAAATTAGAGAAAGGAAAATAACATAATTCTAATTAATATATATTTTAAGTAATTTTCTTAAAATATATATTACTTAAAATATACACAAAATTTAATATACTTATCGTATTAATTTGTACGGTTTATAATTAAGATCGTATTGTAACTTTCGCGTCTCTCTCTCAAAGTGCATTTTTATTGCTGTAAATACATTATTGTTGTACAGGGGGCGAGACAAAAATTGTGATTGAAAATTGGGTCGCCAGTATTGAAAGTTTGAGAAACACTGCTTTTAATGTATGAGTGGCGCACAGAGTATTTTAGGACTAATTAATAAATACTAAATTAAGAACAAGTTTAATAATTATTAGCTACTTCCATGGGCTTGTCTTACAGAGCAAAGTTTTTGAAAGGAGTTTTAAGATAAGAAATAGACCCCCTGAGTTCATTTTCTATATTTAGCTGATATATATATTGTCTTCTAAGCAACCACCGCATTTTGTAATATGTTCCAATTTAAAAATCAGAGAAAGGAAAAATAACTTAGTAATTATCCTATTACTTAACTTTTTTTGCTTAAAAGTAACATATACAAAATTTAATACTTATGTCATGAATTTGTACGGTTTATAATAAATATTGTTGCTTTATCGTAAAAGTGCATTATTATTGCATTCAGTAAATTATTATTTATAAGGGGGCGCAATAAAAATTGTGATTGAAAAGGGGGCGCCAGTATTGAAAGTTTGAGAAGCACTGGGTTGACGTACGGCGGATTATTAACTGGTTTTAATAAAAAATTTTACTTTAATAATAGATTTGTGACGAATCTGTACGGAACCTTTCCACTAATATTCTTAGGCATCTTTATGAGGATTATAAATTCGCGTATATTTCCAATCAACTCCAAATAGCGAACAGGATATTTAAAGTAGATAGGGTATTTAAGTAGAGCGTTGGAAGCTAGCATGGGTGAAGGCTATTGAGCCAGCAGAAGTAGCCTCAAGTTTGGACAATTTAATTGGTTTGCGATATTGAAGAGTTACGGTAAGGAATCTACGAAGATATATCTTGTGAAGACAACTAAGTATTGACAGGTGATATAATATAGTTTATTATCGCTTAAAACAATCGTTAGTTTAATGAAATTAGTTTAAGTTAAGGAAAGCTAATAATTCGAGTTAGGCGTATTTCTAGGACCTCCTATTTCAGTAGAATTTATTTGATCTTACGCGTAATTATTGATTAATTTCATAATTCGTAACTTAATTTAATAAATAAGGTAAATCCGTTTTTGTCTGACGTAACATAGAAATATTATATATTATTAGAGTTTCTGATATTTGAATCGATATAATAAATACAAGTTATTACTATACAAATGGCTCTTAGTGATTCTTTACCTCGAATTAATCTTGGTGTCCCGGGTGGAACCCGGGACACCAAGGCGCCCATGGCCCCAACAATGGCGCCGATCGTGTAAATCTCGAGTTTGGACTCGGATCTGATTTTCGAATCATTTCCGAGCAGTATTTTTTTGGGATTGAGAATGTGGCAGAGTTCTTGGAGAATATTGATAATATTTTAACATATTACGAGATACCCACACAAATGGCTTGGGCATATTAAAAATGTCATCTCACAGGAAGGGCACTAGATTGGTTTGAGGTTCTAGGTTATAGGGTTCTAGAAGACAAGGCGACAGATTACGCGCACTTAAAGCAAGCTTTAACAGAACAGTTCCCCGTGGTTAGGAATAGGTTGGAACTGGAAACTCATTTCTATGCATCATCACAAAAGCACAACCAAAAACCTTCCGATTTTGTGTATGATTTGTTAAAAATACACAAATAGTTAAAACTAGAAATGACGGAGGAAAAATTGCTAGATCATGTTATTAGTAGGTTATAACTTCAAATTTTAGATTATGTGGAGGTTCGGCATCCACAAACCACATCGAACATTTTACAAACAATTGATAAGTACGAGGAAAGGTTTCTAAATAGAAGGATCAGGGATTCGAGTCAGGAATTCCGTGATACAAATCAAGGCACGAGCAATCGTTTCCCTAACAGGAAAAGGCAGGACAATTGGAGGGAACTAAGGGGTAACAACCAATACTCTGACAATAGCAGACCGCAGAGGGAATTCAATAGATTTGAAGGTCAAGATGTGGCGGATAATTGGAGATTCGATAGTCGACGCCGAGGTGTTCAATCTGATCATAGATTCCATAATCCAGACAGTCGACAGGGTGATTCGAGGATCGGTGCTTTCAGGGGTCAGAATGATCAAAACATTTAAACTTTTAAGCGATCGATGAGAGTATGGGGGTGATCGATCGCGAAGTACAGAAAATCCTCCCGATACGGAACACCGTACAATTCGGATATCCTCACTGCGAATGACTCCAGTAGATCTGAATTATGTGCCCATTCTTTTAATTGAAACATTCATTACGGCCCTTTGCGACCTTTGGGACAAGGGAGCGGAGAAATCTTTCATATCAGAAGAGGTCTTTCGCAGATATTTTTCGTATCGAACGCGTCAAAAGACTAAAGATAGAGTATTGACGGCCCAAGGAGCCCCGTGTTGTCACTTAGGTCGGGTAGAATTGCGGATTCGGATCCGAGAATTCCAGAAAACCTGGGAATTTCACATTTTTAACAATATGCAATACCAATGCATTTTAGGCATTGAATTTATGAAGGAGTCCAAATTGACTTTAGATTTCGATAAGAAATCTTTGATCATTCCAGATGACCAAATTAAACAGTTGCCAAAAGTGGAAAAGCCGGTCAAGATTGATCTATCCTATACAAAGCTTGGTGAAGGGCAAAAGCAAAAATTAAAGGATTTATTTAAGAGTTTTAAGAGGCTGTTTTCAGACCAGTTGGTGTTAACTCATGTTTTATACCATGAAATCGATTCTGGGGACCAGGAACCGGTAGTGTCAAGACCCTACCGCTATGACAGGGTCAAACAAGGAATAATTGACTATCACATTGAGAAAATGTTACAGGAGGGTACAATTCGTCTTATTCAATCCCCACACGCGTCACCGGTGGTTTTAACGCTCAGAAATAATGGCTTTCCTCCAGATTCTTCAGAGGCGTATCGATTCGCGATTGACTATCGCAAACTCAATGCTATTTCTAAGTACCCGTGATATCCATTACCGGTGATTGATGACCAGATCACAAATATCCCGCATACCGGTATCATGTCGACATTAGATTTAAAATCGGGCTACTTTCAGTTGACAATTTTTCCGAAAGACGAAATGGCACTTTTGCATTCCTCAGAATGGCATTCGGCCTTTCAGGGGTGGCGTCAAATTTTCAAAAATCCATCAATATGATATTAAAACCGGTTCTGGGACGTTTTTTGATGGTATATATGGATGATTTTATTATTACATCTCCGTCGTTTAATGAACACATAGATCATTTGAATCAGGCATTTACATTGTTGCGAGACGCAGGTCTAACACTCAATAAGGACAAATGTCACTTCGCACGTAATAAATTGAAGTATTTAGGTCCCATAATTAGTAAAGAAGGGATTGTGAAACCGACAATAATAAGGTCAAGGCAATCACAGAAATAAAACAACCCCAAAATAATAAAGAATTATCAAAGTTTTTTGGGATGGCGGGTTGGTATAAAAAATTCAAACCTCATTATGCAGATATATGTGAGCCATTACATCGGTTAAAGAAAAAGGGGGTAAATTTAATAGGTCGATGGAAGTACAGGATGCTTTTAATAAAGTAAAACAAGCATTAACAGAGGCGCCAGTTTTACAGTTGACGAATTTTCAGGAACAGTTTGTCTTATTTACGGATGCTAGTGGGTTAGGAATTGGTGTTGTGCTGAATTAAAATCAAAGACATATTGCATTCGCGTCTAGAACCCAGAACAAGGCCGAAAGAAACTATACAGTTACAGAACGCGAATGTTTGGCGGTGATATGGGCATTGAACAAGTTTAAAACTTATTTTGGATCCCTACCGGTGAAGGTAATCACAGATCACACGGCGTTAACAAAACTCACGAACGGGAAAAACTTATCTAGTCGGATGATTAGATGGGCACTCAAGTTAACAGAGTTTAACATTAAATGGGAACATCGACCTGGTGTCCAGAACGTTGTCGCGGACGTATTATCGAGGAATCCAATAGGTAATATGGATGGATCACAAATTTCGAGCTCTGTTCTTCGAGCCTTAACTTTAAATTCCAGAGAACAACTCTCATTCGAGAACAACCGTAAGATACTGAGTTAGGGCACATCTATAGTTATTTAGAAAATCCGGCCGATGGTTCCGTTAATGCAACTGTATGCGAGGGGTGGTCCCAGGATTTTAAATTAATTGATGGTCTACTCTTTTACGCGAAATATTCTACAACTCTTGGAGAACTAAGAGTTTACATTCCTAAACCTCTTCGCGAAGCAATAATGCAAGAATTCCATGATCTGCCATTAGCAGGCCATTTAAGAAAGAGGAAGATTTATTTACAATTGCGTGACACATGTTATTTTCCGTATATGAGGAAATATATATTTGAATATGTATCAATCTGTGTCCGGTGTCAAAAATTTAATTCTAAAAACGCGCTACCAGCTGGTCGATTAATTACGATAGTATCGAATTACCCCAATGAAATCATAACGTTAGACTTAATAGGTCCCTAACCCGCATCCCAATCCGAAAGATATAGATTTCTATTGGTAATAACTGACCACTTCATTAAGTGGAGTGAGCTTATTTCTTTACGAAAAGCTTCGGCCCAGGCCGTAGCTAACGCTCTTTTTGAAAATTATACTTCGCGATATGGAGCTCCTATTTCTTTGATTAGTGATAATGGTCCCCAGTTTATATCCGACGTCTTTGAATACCTAAGTCACAGGTTGGACATAAAACATATTAAACCGGTAACATACCAGCCGTAGGCAAATTTAACAAAAAGAGTTAATCGCACTTTAACGCAGATGATAGCTTGTTTTGTAGAAGAAAATCACGATAACTGGGGCCGATTTCTCCATGAGTTTTCTTTTGCGCTGCGCACATCAGTAAATGAGACTACAGGTAAAACTCCGGCTGAGTTATTCTTAGGTAGAAAAATTATAACACCATTTCGTAAATTAATAAATGTAACAGAGAGTGCTGAATATGTGGGAGGAAATATTGAGAAATTATTCGATGAGACAAGGCAGAATATGCGGAAACAACATAAGACACGGGAAAAATATTATAATCAGAAAAGTCAATGATTTGGTGTTGGCACAAACTCATTTTATAAGTGCTGCGGGTAGAAGAGTGGTCGGAAAGTTTATGCCTAAGTTTGAAGGGCCATATTGAGTGTTGGAAGTTCGGAATAACAATTTGATCATTTGGAAAAATGGAGGAAGGGTCACAATTAATATTGACCAAGTGCGAGTGTACCTTCCAAGACAGTACGACACAATTAGTTTTGATAGTAATGATGAGAGTCTATATGAAGGAAAGAAGTCTAGTAATAGGTCGAGTAGGTCGCACCCGGGAAAATCCAGAAGCTCTAGGAAAACCTCGAGTAATGAGAGTAAGTGTCATAAATCAAATAAGGGATCTGCCAGATTGGAGGATCTGAGATTGAAGCGTAAAGTAAGGTCAAATGGGTCAGTGGAGAGGAATGATAGAAAGCGGTCCAAATATACAGAAAGAGATCGTATCAGGGGTCCGAACATAGTCACCGGAAAGGACAGACACCTGTAATAGCGAAAGGGATAAAGAGAACAGTCCCATCCTCTGTAACTTCTAAAACCCATAAATATAGAAGACAGGAATTTAATTCTTCACAGGGAACAGAATCCCTTGCAGGTCTCTCACATCAGCAAATGATAAGGCAGTTCCATCCACCTACTGAAGAGAGAAGGACAGGAGCAAGAATTCAGTATGACAAGGCCCGGGAGACCAGGTCTACACATAGAAAAAGACACAGTACAGCTAAGGGTAGACCAGTCCGGTCTAGGCAGACGACAGCAGTGAGACCTTGTCCTTACTACCTACGGAGCCCCTTAAAGGAGCCCGAAGGAATACCATAGGAGCAAAGGAGCACTGGGATCAACAGTCTACCGCTGAACAGCCTCAGGAGAAGGAGCCTCAGCATGGAGGCCTTAGACGGAGATACGGCGGATAGGAGCGAATAGAGGACAAAGAAGAAAATCAGGTTGTATCGTTTCTTTTTTTTTTATTCTTTCGAACAAGTTGTTGGAAGAATTATTGCAATGCAGCAAGTCACGGGCGGATGTTTAAAATTTAAGAAGTCAAGCAAAAATGGACACTACAATGAGTGCGTTTTTCTAGAAGAGAAAATTAAGCTTTTGTTTTGTGAATTTTTTATATAAATATGGAGAAGATAATTGTAAATATGCATTTGTTTACTTCTATGTATGACTTCGCTAAGATGCGACAATTCCTTTGGTGATTTGTTTTAATGGTTTATTAAGAAATGTTTCAAATTGTACGTATATGTATGTGTATATTTTTCTCACATCTGGTGGCTGGTGGCTTGGGACGCGGCGTAGTTAGGTAGTATTAACATTAAAACTAACAAGCGCATCATGCATGGAATGGGAATTTTAAGGAGCCAGATGACTTAATTGATTTATAAGAAAATGACGTGTAAAATGTGACTGTGTTTGTACATATAGTATTTGTTTGTTTCTGCAGACTACTTAAAGATTTCTCTTTTCAGGGTAGCTGACCCTGATCATTGTACTGAAAGTGACGATTTAATGAAGCAAGGATAAGTGTGTATAGTATTTAAGTAGTTAAGTAAAGCACACAGGTAGTTTTTTTCCCTTCCACTTCGGTGGTTTTTTTCCTCGCCTAGGAGCCAAATGGGTGTGCTGTAGGGAAATCTAAACCTGTAAATGTTATTTCAAACAAAAAATTTCAAACGAAGTTTGTGGTCGTAATGCTTATCTTTCCCTTAGAGTAGGAGAATTCGTAAAGTATCCGATGGTTAGATATATATTAAAGTCTTAGAGACTATGAATTAAGTTTTAGATTTGGTTACGTAATTTATTTCAGGCCATTTGTGACCTTCGAATAAATCCCGTTTTCTTTTTGGAGGGCATTAAGACGAATCTGTACGGAACCATTTCCACTAACATTCTTAGGCGTCTTTTTGGGGATTATAAATTCGCGTATATTTTAAATCAACTCCAAAAAGCGAACGGGATATGCAAAGTAGATAGGGTATTTAAGTAGACCGTTGTAAGCTAGCAAGAATGAAGGCTATTGAGCCAGCAGCAGTATCCTCAAGTTTGGAGGATTTAATTGGATTGCGATATTGAAGAGTTACGGTTAGTAATCTACGAAGACATCTTGTGAAGATACCTAAGTATTGACAGGTGATATAATATAGTTTATTATCGCTTAAAACAATCGTTAGTTTAATGAAATTAGTTTAAGTTAATGAAAGCTAATAATTCGAGTTACGTGTATTTTTCGGACCTCCTATTTCGGTAGACCTTATTTAATCTTACGCGTAATTATTGATTGATTTCATAATTCGTAATTTAATTTAATATTAAAGCTAAATCACTTTTGTCAGACGTAACATAGAAATATGATAAGTTATTAAAGTTTCTGATATTTGAATCGATATAATAAATACTAGTTATTACTATACAAATGGCTCTTAGCGATTCTTTGCCACAAATTAATCTTGGTGTCCAGGGGGAATCCAGGGGGTTCTAACAGCTTTAATATTCAATTGTGTAAGGAAAAATTACGCAATACATAAGCAGAGCATTTTATAATTACTTGTCTAGATTTTTTTTTAAAAAAAAACGTACCAATTTCTAAATTTTATAATCTATATAATCGAATCCAGGAGAGTTGTGGCCTTTAAATTTTTTTAAAAATAATCTCCATTTTTTCTAAAGGAATAGCCTTTGAAAGCAAATAATTTCCATAGCTTATGTCCAAGGAAAAAAAAAGAATATAATAATTGTTCGTTTTACCGCCTTTGCGTTATAATTATCTAATCTTTGTGAGAGCCATCTCAAGAACCTCTGATTTATTTCGTAAATAGTAAATGACATTTTAGATAAGAGAGATTTTAGAAGTTTCTGTATAGAGTATAGAAATGTGCTCCAAAAGTGGTGTGTGTGTGTGTGACCTAACTCTAATAGAATATAGATATGAAGATGGTTAAATTGTTCTGTTAAGTAAAATAAATCAGCAAATTCCTTGTATATTAGTATAATTATAGCTTCAGATCGTTTATAGCCGCTGTCTTGCATTGAAGTTCCCAGCAAAAGACGTATCTGATTTTGGCAGCTTGACCCTTTGACGGTTAGTGAAATGGAGCAGTTTTCGTTTACTTAATTCGCGCAGTATTATTGCAAGTTGACGGTAGTCAAAAGTGGCACGCCGTTCTTTCGAAAATGAGACCCTCCTCTGGCGAAAAATTTATAAAAGTATTTGTAGTACACAAATAACATTTTTTACGTACTTTAAAATAATTAATGAATGATAATTATTAAATAGTAAATTATAAATGATTATAATCAAATATATAAATAATAATAGTTAATTATAAATAGAAGACAAACATTAAATTGAAAGGACTAAATAAATACGACTTCTGAAACGTCTTGAATAGTCTTCTGACCTTCATATACCGTGAAAAGTCTTCAACAAACTCAAAACTTGCTAAACTTTCTGTATCACAATCATAATCATCATAATAATTATCTAACTTTCCCTTTTGAGTCATTTTACTTTACAATACCCTAAAAACGTGCCAAAATACGCATAAAAAAGACAAGGTAAAAAATATAATTCCCCCTTCATTATGAAAAGAAATTCATGGAACCCGTACTGCCATCGTAGACAGTAAAACTAATTAAATTTCGCGAGTAGGATTCGTTTGTAACATAATCAATGCAGAATAATAATGATGAACGAGCTAAGCTTGTCAGCGTTGATTGGGGAAAAATTTCACTACGCGAGCAGTGCTCGTTTCTAGCCATTTCGGTCAAAAACTTGCTCCCCAGTGGAACTCGTTTACGCGCATTATGAAGCACGATTCGGTTGTGAGCTGAAATCGTTCATAACCATCAAATGGTTAAAAGTATGTTTATTAGAATATTACAATCATCACGGAAGGGAAACTACGCAATAATTATAAGGAATAAAAGTTTCAGTGTTGAAAAAAATTGTGATTATGAATTATGTTTTAAAATAAATATTCGAAAAATTTTGCTTTATCAAAGCGGATCATAGAACACCTTTTACCCATAGAAAGACCTGAATAGATCCTTAAGGACTTTTCTAAGTTATATTATGCATAACATAGGGAATTTGTATCAACGAAACAAGCGATGGTGACCAGCCTCGTGTTTTTGTACCACGGTCAAGTGATGAGGATGCACCTGAGACATGGCACCCCACTCAAAATTTTCATATTACGCCTACGTCAGTGCTTCTCAAACTTTCAATATACGTGACCCACTATTCAATCATCATTTTCATCACGACTCCCTCCATACAATAACAATGTATTTAGTTTAATAATAATATAAAGAGTGTTTTTTTCCAGGTATAGAAGTTTAAGTTGGCATTACTTTCCAAGAGGGCGACCGATTTAACAGCTGTCAAGTGATTTATCCTCAGTTTGGTTTGGCAATTCATCAAAACGATCATCAAGCAAGGCGTAGATTCGTCGAATGGGTCCAAAACGAGATTGCCGTTGTTTCCGATTTTCATAAGCGAATTTTGTTTAGCGAGTTCTGGTTGAATGGCTACGTCAACAAACAAAACTGCCGCATTTTTAGTGAAGCTAATCCACAAGTGCATGTCGAAACACCGTTACATCCAGAAAAACTGACTGTTTGGTGCGCTTTATAAGCTGGTGGAATCCTTCTTCAAAAACGATGAAGGCCACAACGTTACAGTCAATGGTGATCGGTATAGAGCCCTGATTACTAACTTTTTTCATTCCTGAATTGAACAATCATGATGTCCAGGAGCTGTGGTTCCAACAAGACGGCGCCACATGTCACACAACTCGTGCCACAATCGATTTATTGAAAAAGTCACCACCTAATTTCACGTTTTGGACCTGTGAATTGACCTCCATGATCTTGTGATTTAACACCGCTAGACTATTTTCTGTGGGGCAATGTAAAGTCATTGGTCTATGCGGATAAGCCACAAACACTTGACCATTTGGAAGACAACATTCGCCGTGTTATTTCCGATATACGGCCACAAATGTTGGAAAAAGTCATCGAAAATTGCATGTCCAGATTGACCTACATCCGAGCCAGCCGTGGCAGTTCTATGCCAGAAATCATATTTAAAAATGCAATGCCACAAGATTATTATTCGAATAAAAAAAATCTTGTCAATCGAATAATACATCGTTGTTTTATTGCAATTTTAAGTTCTATACCTCTAAAAAAACACCCTATACTTATCATATTACTCAAAAGAAACTTACTTTATATATCTATTACTTAAAGTAACATATACAAAATTTAATATTTATCTTGAGAATTTACGTGGTTTATAGAGTTAAGATCGTATTGTAGATTTAGCATCAATTATTATCGCATCCAATACATTGTTATTGTAATGAGGCGTGATGAAAATTTTGATTGAAAATTGGGCCGCAAGTATATTAAAAGTTTGAAAAGCACTGTGCTAAATTAAACTACTAATCTGTTTTAATGCCACCTTCCGAAGAACGATGCAAACTTTTCGGGCAATTTAGTAATTAGAAACAAAATGTTTAATAGGTAAATTATAATTCTGGATGGTGATGGTTTCATTCTAGAGGATTTTTATACAAAATAGAAATTGTCAGCAGATTCTTCTATTATAAACAATTTTATGTACTTAGTATCTTTCAGCTCTAAGTAAAATCGTGGTTTAAAGAGCATTTTAATAATTTTATAACATTTGATAATAATTTAAAGTTTGTTTTATTGTTTTACATTTGAGATTGCAACGTAAGGAAAAAAATATAATTTTTAAATAAAAATCATTTTTGTTACACAAATGGCAGCATTATGTGTGGAAAGACGGCAAACAAAATATTTACGACGTAAAACGAAAACTGACATCACACTATTGGGCTCAACTGAAAATTCTTCTAAACGATCTTGAAAAGAAATGCATGCATTAAAAAATCTACCTCTTATCAGAAAAGAAAAATGTCCCTATGATTATAAAGTAATTTAAACAATCGGAAATCTCTTTGATCGATAAATATTTGAGTTAAGAAAAGTTTTCTGTAAAAGGACAATCTGAATCTACGAAATAAAAAATAGAAAACATATGTATTAGGGAGAATAGGAGATCTCCACTTGTCACTAAATTTTTTTCCCAAGATGTTTTAAGTTATGCGAAAAAGAAGTTTTGTTTGACCGGAATCTATGATTTTTTTTTATTCTAGTTACTTTCTGATAATTTTCGATCATTACCCCTTGCGGGCAATTTTTTTAACGAAAAATAGTCCAAAAAAGAAGTATTTTTGGTTGCATATAACTAAGCAAAATACTAATAAGAAAATGCAAAAATGAAGGAATTTTATTTTTAGTTTTTAATTTGAAAGTTTTCGCACTACAGTCGACATATGAAATTAAAAACAGCTTTAAATGGGCCTTGTATCCGAATTTCTTTGTGGCCCTTTTCCAGATATGAGCACCATGTAAGTGGAATTGTAATAACATTCGTTGGGGCTCCTGTATCATTGATACAGCGGTAGCTCTACGTCCCTGACAAAAGCAAACCATAATAACTTCTTATTTTTTTTTAACAAATTACTAATGGAATCTGTTTAAGAAGGTTACAATCTTATAAAGCAATGAAAAACAAAATAAAGAGCAATATTTTGATGACTCAAAATCAGAAAATATTAGTTTTAACATTTGTATTTCAATACTAACATCAAATGAAAGGTACTTACGTATTATCGCAACCTATCGGCGGTATTGTATGAAGCGAAGCACGATTGCCAATTCCGCGCGTACAACATCTGCGAAAATGGAATGGCTAACTTTGCGAGTTATCATTAAAGTTGGCGATTGCTCCGATAATACGTAAGAATCAAATGAAGTTTTAAAAAGTTGTCTAAAAAGAAAAAAAACATTCTTATTAAAAACTCCGACGATTAATTTCGTCAAACTAAAATATCTCCAAGTGGGAAAAAATATTGTTTCCAAACGTTGATGTGTGTTATATCGCGACATTTGCCTGCGTCTTTTATTTCAGGTAAATGGTTGACAGAAACTATTTAGTAGAAAAATAAGTAAAGTACAGAAGTCAATTATGTTACTTTCATTTTCGCTGAATAAAGAGAAATAAATTTAGCTTAAAATTACAGAAAAAAACATGATGTAGAATTTAAGCAAAGTCGTAAACATCCCGCGATAATAATATCCGACTGTTGCTAAACCTACAAAACAAAATTTGAGTTCTTGAAAGAATAATTTTTAAAAAATGATTTATTCGAAAATAATCCCAATTACGTATCAAAGCAAAAAATAGATAAATATGACAACGCATAAACATAACCATAGAAGAGTTATACAATAATTTGTGGAAAAATCAAAGCTTAAAGTTTAAATTTTTCTCATTCAGAGCGAATCGAGAGATAGTATGACGTCATAACACCAAAAATCATTTAAAAATTAAATTAAAAAAATTTAGAGAAAATTTCGAAATAAAAAGTACATAAGATCCTGACCGGAGTCAAATGCAACGTTGTGTCAGTATTTCAGACTAATTCATGCAGAACTTTTTGAGTTAAATTCGAGAATGGTTTAGATTCTTAATTCGGTCCGACGCAATTAATTAAAAAAGATTTTAATTAAAAACATTTAAAAATACAACAACACTCACCTGCACTTTGAAATGCTATTGTTATAAACATAATATAAAAAAAATTTAAAACCAATTCCTACTTAGATCGACCAAGAAAATTTATTTTATACTTTTTATTAAATAGTTGCAATTAATATAAAATATATATACATATAGAATCACAACAGTAAGTAATAATTTTTATTCATTATCATAAAGTATCGTATTGTCATCCAAAAATAATCATGTATATAAAATTTATAATGCTTTAACACGTAGAAAATATTAGTCGCCAAAAGGGTCGCTAAGTCGCTATGTTTATACAATAAATTAATTATAATTAAATTATTGTATTGTCATCCAAAATAATCATGTTTGCGCGTATTTTATTAACTATTGAAAATTCCACCAAGATAAATTTAAATAAACAAACAAATAAAATATGTATAGAGATCGTGTTAATAGTAGGAATAGAAAAAATACGTAAGTTAGCTTCGAAACAGGGCCAAACCCGGATTAATTGTTACGAAAAATGCTGACGATTTTTTAGATGAAATGTTTTATAAATGTTCCAATTTAGAAAAATTTTTGTGTGCTCCATGGACTCGAGAATGGTTTATTTAATTAATTGATTCTTAATTCGGTCCGATATCGTCAAAAAGAGAGAGAGTGATCGAGACCGAATTAAAAAACGCCCTGATATTAATTAAAAACATTCAAAAATACAACTCAACACTTTGTGAATAAATTTGTAAGTTGTCCTGTACAATTATTCACTGTTATAACAATGCTATTGTGATAAACACAAGGTTACACAAGTAATATTTACAAAAACATTTAAAATCATTTGATTTTAATAAATCATTTACCATAAAATAAAAATATTTAGATCGACCAAGAAAAAACATTTATTTTAGCTAAATCATTTTTATTAAATAATGGCAATTAATATAAATATATTTTTAATATTTACAAAAATCACGAGAAATATATACTATATTATTTTTCAAACGATATAAAATAAATTTATTTAATAATTTTCTTTAATTATTTTTATTATTAAATAGATTTCAAATAACTTTTCATTTTCAGATTGCAATGCAAAATTGTGAATCACAACAGTAAGTGGTAATTAAAAATTTTTATTCATTATCATTAAAGCATCGTATTGTCATCCAAAATAATCACTGTGTATATAAAATTTCAACCTTCTCTCAACTGAATGCTTTAACACAAGCCTGAGAAAAACCCTTTCAATAATAATAATAATAATAATGGTGATAATAATAATATTAATAATAATAACAATTTTGATAATAATATTATTAATAATAATAATAATATTAATAATAATAATATCATTAGAATCGCCAAAAGGATAATGTCGCTAAGTCGCCAAAGTGGCAATGTATTTGTAAATTTTTAAACAATTAGTTTTAATCAATTAATTTTTATTAATTATAAGTTAAATTATTGTATTGTCATCCAAAATAATCAATATGGAATTTTAGGGCAAATGTACATTACATTTCAATGATTAAAAGCTCTGATTTAGCTATCTTTAAAATGTATTTTATTATTACTATTTATACTATGAAAATTCCATTTTTTGACAATAATTCAAGATAAATTAATAAATAAAAAGTCAAACAAATAAAATATGTATAGAGATCGTTACTGAGCTAATAGTAGGAATAGAAAAAGACGTGGCATCAAAGTTAGAAGATCTGATCGACGTCGAAAATTGATTGAGAGTTCGGGAGCTTGAAAACATGTTGGTAAAAATACCTAACAAATTGAAGACGAACATGGCCAAAACCCGGTTTTTATTGTTACGAAAATGCAGACGATTCACGCCTTTTAGCGTTTTTACTTAATATCTTTTCAAAAATAAAATATTTTAGTAAATGTAATCCACACGCTCATCTTCAATGCTCCAATTGATGTAAAATTGATATAACATTAATTGATAATTTAATTTCTGATCTGAAGAAGCATCAGGTAATATAAAACTAAGCAAAAGAATAGGCGCAAACGGACACAGAAGTGGACCAATTTAGAAAAAGAGGAACCTGAAAATTTTTGTGTGCTTCAGTGGAGCTAAATAGACGAGAATGATTTATATTTATAAAATTCGGTTTAGAAATGTTTATTTAATTAATTTTTATTTATAAATTGTTGATCTTGGAATGTTTTACATTGAATCCATTAGTACGAAATGGGTATTGAGAGATCAACTGAATATTTCAACTGAATATGGTTTGACAAGTAAGATTGGCAAGATTTAAATGATGTCACTTACTAATAATTTGAATGCGTTACACGCATCATACGTTATCAGTATCGAATATTCAAAAATCTTTTATTATAATTCAAGTTGGTCCCGACAGTTGGTGCTGTGATCATTTCAGGAAAATATTTTTACACTTGGATTATTTTGCTGAAATAAATCGCGTGTTAATTAAATTACCGATTTTTGCTGCATAGCATGTGCTTCAACTGGTAAAGCCGCTGTGGAATTGATGGTACCACTCAGTTTCCCTTTAAGTATTGAAGTAGCTCATCAATATCGAAAATACAACTTTTCAAATTTATAAAAGTTATAATCATCGACGAAGTTAGCATGAATTAGTTAAAACAAATCACTGTATAATTAATTTTGAAATTTTACAATCAAATTTTAAGCTAGAACAAAAATCACGATTATGTACTGTTCATGAAGCAGATACTCACTGTCCGCATGCAATACGGTTAGATTGTTAAAGAACAACAAGCTTATTCATAAAAAATTTTGAAGTTTTGATTTTTTAAAAAGTGTGTCTTGGACAACTCTGTCGTCACAATCATTGGTATATGTTGTCTCGTGTCACAACTATCGAAGGACTACGGATTACTACACGCAACAATGATTTGACCTTTTACCATGGATCAACAACAATGGACACATTTGCCGATAAAAACGGTTGATATGCTATATATATATATATATATATATATATATATATATATATATATATATATATATATATATATATATATATAAACCATAAGAAAAATTTAGTCTACAGCTAAATAATAATCCAAACACACCAACTACAAATAACGACAATAGATGCTATTTTACAAGACATAAAAACTACTATATAAGTACCTTTTCCTGCAGTAAAACTACTTATCTTATAATTCTCAAAAATTTCAGTGAGCAGACTTTGACATGTTTACACATTTTAATGGAGGAAGTAAGTAGATATATCTTTCAACCATTTTCAACTAAAGCTTTTTTTTAAAAATAAATTTTAGAGAATAAAATTGAACACTTTTCAAAAAAATTCATAATTAATTTAATTTTTTTAAAAAAGACTAAATCCTTCTTTAACGTTGTTTTAAAAATACGCATAATCTACTGTAAAAAATGTAGGCATGAGAAATTAGTAGTTTCTGAGAAAGAGGTACATAAAATTAAGCAATTTAACATGGGTTCCTAAGGACATGCCGAACCCCCTAAAACATAATGTCAAGTTGAGAAAATTGAGCCTTTTCAGTTTCTTTTTACTTTGAATTTAGATTCAAATTTTGCAAAATCTGCTTGAGATATTTGTTGTGCGTATGGAAGTATGCAATAGCTGAGAAATTTGCTCTTCCTTTGTAAACCAATTTAAATAATGGGCGAAATTTTAAACTCACTTTGCTTTGTTAATCTGTGGATTTCGCTAAAGAGCGAGTACGCAAACTGTTCCATTAAAATATGCTTAGACGACAAAAGAAATATAGGAAGAATTACAAAATTGTTATAGAAATACATCTTCATTCCTTGGGAAAGATTCAAAAGCTTACAGCACAAGTATCGCAGGCATTAAATGACAACAATAAAAATCAATGACTCACAATTTCCACTAATTTGAATGATCATCACCTCTCAACTCATGATCGCAAGTTGATTTCGATTTCTTCGAAATTCAATTCACAGAGTTTAGTTTAAAATTGATGCAGAATTCTCTTTAAATTTAAGGTATCCGACTACTTGCGAGAACTTTTTTGAAAAAAAAGGAGATACGGAGATCTTTTGTGATTTTTATATTTATTTAGTATATTTTAAGAAAAAAATTCTAAAATTGGTAAAAGAAAAAAAAATATTATTATTAAAATGGGAAAAAACTAGTAAAAATGTACGAAAAATTACATAAACGGGGCCCGCACTGTACAAAGATTTTATGAACAAATTCTCAATTTTTCAATTTTGATGTGTTACTTTGTTATTCCTGTTTGAAGTGACCTTCACGATAAGAGATATTTTAATTTTTACAAAAACTAGAGCACTTTATCTAAGTCATTATACGAAATTGCTTTAAAAACATTGACTATATTCACATAAAGAACTGCAAATTTTGAAATAAAACAGTGATTGATAAATCTGAAGATCAAAACACTTCTACTGTTATGCAGAACATAAGCAAAAATTTCAGCTAATTATTTTCAAAACTTTTTGAGCAATCGCGGTCCCCGTTTGAGTTTTTCGAAAAAAACACATTTCGAGTAAAACGCATTTTAAAGTTTGACATCTTGTGTAAAGTTATAGCATTTGCTTTTACTAAAACGCTTGTAGTTTTTGTTCTAGTGGAGGGAAAATAAAGTACTTGGTATTGTTATTAAGTTAATAAAATGGTCTATAAAATAAAGTCATAAAAATTTACCAATTTTTGAAAAAAAATCATAGTTTTAGGGTAGTCGGATACCTTAAACTGTCCAAGTTATAAATGCATGATTTCTACCAATGGCATATTGAAAATATTGTTGAGCTGTGAGATGAAACTGAATGAAGGAGAATTCATTATTGATTAAAAAAACAAATTTTTATTGAAAAATAAACTTTTAAAAACGACGGGATCTCTCTAATTGCCAATCAATATGCAAAAAATATTTTTTTTTTTGGTTTTGGTTTGGGGAATTACTAAATCATCTATTGAACAAAAAGCAAATCTGTTACACAGTTAAAGCTGGAAGAGAGTAGGAAACATACTCTCACCCTTATCCGAACTATAGTTCGGATATATAGAAAGTTTGTGCAGTTTATGAACCGGTCGTTTGAAAACTGAGTCTTTGGTTTTCACAGTTGCAACTCGAACTAGTAAGTCGTTGCCTGGATGCACTCAAAAAACTCGAGCCGTTGATCATGTACCAGGAAGACCCTGCTCTTTGATCAATACTATGTCATCTTTTTCAAGTTTGGTTGTGCATCCTGCCATTCCATGTGAGGTTGTAAGGAAGTGAGAAAGTCGGAATTCCACTTCTTCCAGAAGCCACGTTTGATATTCTGTATAAACTCCCAACGATCTCTATGGTTGCAGGTTGAAGGAAGCTCCTCTGGAACTGAAATATGGACAACACCTGTAAGAAAATGTGAAGGTTTGAGTGTAGATATGCATTCTATGTCAAAGAGGCATGGAATTTAGTAATCCATCGATTTGTGTGAGCAAAGTTGTTAACACATCAAAAGTTAATATGGTTTCTTCCAACAATCTCTTCAGATGAAATTTACCGGATCAAATTCCTGATTACCAAACACCTCCAAAAGGTTGTGATGAGGGTGGAATAAAGTGCCAATCTACTGAACATTTGATAAGTAGTAGGAGATGACTTCATTAGTTGGTAAAGAAAAAGCCATTACTTTCGTATTTCGTCAGGGTTTCAACGAGCTCCAACAAAATCGGTTCCATTGCCACTATAAATGTGGCGGGGAGCACCACGACGAGCACTAAAACGACAAAGTACAGCTATGAAGAAATTAGTTGTTAAGTCTCCGACTGCTTCAATATGAGCAGCTTTAGTTACTAAGCATACAAATCAAGCAATAAAACCCTTTGTAGATTTAGTCCCTCGACCTTTGTTGCATTAATAAGTACAGGACCATCATAATCAATACCGCAGCAGAAGAAATGTCTCTCCAGCGTGACACGTTGTTTTGGTATAAATTGCCCATCAGTTGTGGAGTTGTGGTGGATGATTTGAATTTGTTACATTTCAAGCATTTTCTAATACATTTGTTAATTAATTTTCTACTTCCTACGATCTAATGGGACTGTTTAAGAACGTGGACTAACAAAGTCGTCCGGACTTGTAAATGAGCGATTAGAGAACTCCTTGATAAGGAGTTCACTAATAGTGTGCAGAGAAGGAAGTAAGGATGCTTGAATTGAATCGAAGCTGGCAATTTTGCAATCTTCCTCCCACCCGTACTAAACCATGTCCATCTATGAATGAATGGAGGGAACGTAATTGACTTTTGGGTGGTAGAAAAGTCTGTATCTTAATGCCTTGTATTTCTTCCTGGGATGCCTTGAACCCAACGAGTGATGGTTTCTTCATCGGTTTTGGTCTTCGAAAAGGTAAGTGAAGTAGTATTAATATGGAATGAACTGATCGATGATCTTTGAGATGATGCGATCTTTTTACATCCTTTAATAAAATTTTGGCAATAAGCAAACATGTGAATTATTTTGGTAGTGTTTGAATAGTAGTGTTCGAATAAATCATGAATGAGATATAATTGATGTGTGAGTAAACAGATTGAAGATGGAGCCTGATTTTTGTTTCCATTTTACCTCATCCGAAGACACATCGCAACTGGATTCATCCTTGGGCCAACTAGAAATGTCTAGCCTTAGCCAGGGTGGTACTTTCCACCATAACATTTAATCTGGTAAGCATTTAGGATCAATACCTCGAGATGAAATATCTGCAGGGTTTTTCTTAGAAGGCACATGTCTCCAGCGCTTTGTAGGTAGAACTACCATAATTTCAGATGTTATATTTGCTACGAAAGTTTACCATTTGCGAGGGTGACTAGACAGCCAGGAGAGAACTATTTTAGAATCCGTCCAAGCAGCGAATACATCAAAAGTATAATGTTTTAATGTCCATAAGACCGATTTAAATAGCTTGGATAGTTAATGTGCACCGCACAACTCCAATCGAGGAATGGAAGCTTGTTTGACAAAGGCTACTATAGATTTTGACACAAGTAGTTTAGCCTTGATTTTGTCGTTGTGTTTTTGCCGACAGTAGATTGAAGCAGCATAAGCCACTGATCAAGCATCTGCTAAACCATGCTATTATACTGTGTTGTCTGCTGTCAGAATGACCCATCTAGGAACAGTGAGATAGTTGATTTCATTAATAGCCTTTTGAAACTTAAGCCAATAATCTCTTAATTGTTGAGGAATGGGAGAATCCCAATCTGTTTTTGTAAGCCAAAGTTTTTGATAACAAATCTTCTTAATTACTGTACAAGGTGAAAGAACTCCTAAAGGATCGGAAATTTTTCAAGATTCAGATAAAATACGTCTATTTGTGAGTGAATGGTGTAAGTTCAAGCGATGGTTGGAAACCAAAAGTGTCGTTGGATGAATTCCAAAATAAGATTAATACTTTGAGCTATCATTAAAATCTTTGAAAAATTAAACTCGTGTATCGTGAGAACTACTTTCTGAAAATTGAGCGATAAATTCGGTGGAATTAGATTTCCATTTTCTTAAATGAAATCCGCAAGTACTCAAAACATGAGCAATGTCCTTACAAATGGAGATTGCGTTATTTGGCGTATCTGATTCTGTTAGTAAATCATCCATATAAGTATCTTCCTGTAAAGTTCGGGATAGGTTGGGGTTAACTTCATTATCGAGAGCGATTTGCTTACTGCACCTAGAGGCCAAAAAGGAAGCTGAGGTAAAACCGTAGGTGACAGTTTTTAGCTTGTAAGTGTGAATATTTTCATTCGAGTTATTTCTCCAATGAATCTATTGGTATTTCTGATCTTCATCAACTACTAAAATTTGACGGTACATTGTTTCAATGTCAGCTGTAAATACAATTTTAGAATTCTAAATTTAAGCAATATTTCAAAAATATCCTTTTGTAATTTGAGACCTACTCCTAGCAGAGAATTTAATGACGTACCATTTGTAGTTTGGCAAGTTGCATCAAAAACTACTCTAAACCTTGTTGTAGTGCTGGATGGTTTGATAACGGAGTGATGCGGTAAAAAAATTGTGATCTCTGTCGGAAGTATGGGAATTGGAATTTACTAAACTCATGTGACCTAACGATTTGTATTCGTTCATGAATTTTTTGTACAGTTTTTCTCTCTCAAAAGCCGTTTTTCTTTAATTTCCTCTCCATTGCTAATAATCGAGAAATTGCTGCGGGTTTTGAGTCTCCCTATTTTGAATTTAATTTATAAAATGGGAGCTTTGCAACAAAACATCAATCTGAATTGCATGCATTAGTATTTTGAAAATGTGTTTCCACAAATTGTTCTTCAGAAGTTAATATTTTATCTTTTACGATAGAAATTTCCTCTTGTTTCCAAAATTGCATTAATTGATTGTAAATATTTGTACTATTAATGCGAAGATTTAGCATTGAATTTGAGTTTGAAGAATCAGTTATTTTGCCTGAAATTAGAAACCAAAAATGGAATTTTTAAGCGATTAAATTACTTTGAGAGCAAGTAATTTGCTCGTGAAGCAAAGTACAAAAAAGCAGTCAGATACAAGAATCATATCGATATTGTTTGGGATAAAAAATTTCGGATCCTCTAAACAGGCATTTTTTAAATGAGAGAAATGTGCTTCCTTTATTTTTTCCGTCGGTAACGGAGCAGTTAATTATTCCATAACGTATGCTTTAACTCCGGGGGTTCCATAAATTGATCAACTTAACTCCATTAAGTTGATCGTGATCGACCGGTGGACCACCAAGACATTTTGAGGTAACCGCCTTTGAACTAAGGCCTAAGATGCGCGTAATAACAGAAATATATTTATGGAACACCGGCGCCAGTTAGAATGGATAATCGGCTTTTTACAATCCATGCGACTACGTGTAGATGGCACATTTACATTACTATTAGCTTACTAAGAATCTTAACACATTCTCTGTGATTATAGGGGGGATACGGGATCACAACACGATATGCCAGCAGGAGAAATGTACTTCCCACCACACGCCAAATAAAGGGGAAAATGAACGGTAGTCAGCTGTTTTTACGATAACACGGGATTAGATTCTTGTATTTACGTTCTGGTGCCACGATGGCGTGGCACCAGCAGGGAACGTGTTAAATACATCTGTCGTTTACAGATTCATTAGCTCCTTTTTGTTCGCAGCTTTGAAAACGTCCACGCTCCGTGATCTAGCAATCGTTCATAGTTGTTCAAACATTCAATTTGAAGATATTATGCTCCTTGTGTGTGATTTTTTTTATGTGTAACACCTTTCCTCTCTGTTGATGGATATTGGTTGAGAGCGATTTCATAAAAAGGGAGAGATGTGTTTAAAAAGATGTGACGAATGCGCGAGCTACTTGATTTGACCAATGAGAGTGCGTGGCTGTGTTGTTTTGCTGCCCTCGCTTGGCGGTCCAACTCTAGTAGCTATCAAGCACTCGAGCGCTTGACTCTAAATCCGTTAGTCATGGTATTGGGGGATATAAGTGTGGCAGAATGCTTATTTGAAAATGGACAAACAGTTATTTCGGTGGTCATATACATTTCTTCGGATCAAACGGTTACAAAAAAGTGTGTGTTCTTATGACCACACAATAGAAGTGATAACTTCCAATTTTGTAATGTTATTTCAAGGATTAGTTAAGTGAATAAAAAACAAGGGCATATTGTATTAGTATTGTCATATAAAACTATTTATTCATATGTCTGTACACATAAAGGAATATTTTGTGCTAAACATACATATTTCTTAATTAATTGTATTCTTAAAAAGAAACAATAGGTTTATGGTAGTTGAAATAGGTTATAAATACCTTAGATCCAAAATTATTTAAATATATATAAAAAAACTCTGTCAAGCGTTGCTCCGTACTTTAAAGTGTTTTTATTCGGATCGTTGTTTTTCTTCTTTGAGTTGGAAAAGGAAAACTTATGCCCTGAGAGGAGAGAGGAACATGGCATGACATCTTTTTTATTGCGTGACGAAAGGGAGGAATACTGCACTACTCGGAGTCGCTGTTAATAATATAAAGCTTATGACATGTATTTCATTTTAGGTCATTGACTAATATTTCCACATTTATATTAATTTATTTTTATAATTTTCACTTGAAATATTTTCAGATTAAAGTTATGTATTAATACTTTAGAAGGATGTCTAACATTTTACTGGAAAAAGGGACAAATATCACTCATGAAAGGCTCATAAGAATATAAGAAACATCTATGAAAAAACTGACTCAATGTAAAATAATTTCAATCAGATAAAAAAAAAGTCTGTTTACATTAATAATTACTCTTTATGAAACTGTTCCTGTATATGTGAGAACCCCCTCCCCCTGGGTTCCACCCTGGACACTAAGATTAACTCAAGGCAAAGAAAGAACATACGCGATTTGTGTAATAATAAATTATATTTATTCACTTAGTTCACTTCTAATGACAAATATTTAACTATATGTCTACGTCAAAAAGGGATTTACCTTTACTATTAAATTAAATTACGAAATATGAAATTAATCAATTACTAAGCTCAATATCGAAAAGATTTACCGGAATAGGAGGACTGAGAGATACACGCAAATTGAATTATTATCTTTCATAAAATTGAACTAACCTTATTATACTAACTCTTGTGTTAAGTGATACTAAGCTAGAATATATCAACTGGCTGTACTTATGATCTCAACAGGTAGATTAGTCCTTCTAAGGCTCCTTTGTTGAATAATAACAGCAATACTCCAAGATCGTAATCCAATTGAATCCTCCAAATCTCGTCACTACTGCTGCTGGCTCAATCGCCTTCCTCTCCGCTAACTTACAACGTTCTCCTTAAATACCTTATCTACTTTATATATCCCATTTTCTTCTTTTAGAGCTGATAGGAAATATACACGAATTTACTATCCCCAAAGACGCCTAAGAGTATTAGTGGAAAGGTGCTGTAAAGATTCGTCACACATAGAAAAGCGTGTTTTTAGAAGATGGATTCAAGCAAAGAAATCCAGTATTGATGCATATTAATTAACATAAAAGTACTACAAAAGTGCATTAAAATATATATATAAATATAGACAAAAATCTTAAAATTAGTTGATGTGCAACGGAAAATTTACAAATAAAATTTTTTTAAATAGATTTCATTAAGCTGAACGTTATTTTCACTGACGTTTCTGTAAAGAAAAGTAAATAATAAACATATGCTTTGATTTTACCTTAATATGATAAAGATATTTGTACATTTTTTTAGGTCTTAAGGGAAAATACAAAAAAAAAAAAATCAAAAGTAAAGTCATAATTACCGTTTGCAGTTATAAAAAATATGAAGAACACACAATTGAAGAAATTGTATGCGTGTGCTTGCTGATTTGAAATTGCGTCAAGTATCTCTCTTCAAAAACGAGTATTTTCTGAAGGGTCATTTTAATTCTCTTTTATTAGTCTTTGAGCAGGTCATAAAATAAAGAATGTGTTTCTGTTGGGGAGTTTTGCAGAGGGAACCCTTGCAAGGAACGTTTTCCCACGGTGGTATTTTTACCAATAAAATGGACTCTGCCTGCTTTAGGAATAATCCGAATGTTTTCGCTGATTTTCTAAAAACTGTATTGACGAGAAACAATTTACTATACGAGTAATTGTCTTAAGCCAGCCTAATGTTTAAATATATAATGATAAATGTTTCAAAACATATGTATAAAAAAGGGAGCAAATAATTTTTTTAGTAAAATATTTAATTTTAATGATACAAAAAAGGGAGAAGGCTGGAGAGCTACAAATGACTCTTAAAGCACAGAGTAAAAAAGCAAACCCGCACAAAATATTTAACAGCTTGGATTTATGAATCTTATTGACACGATATTTTAATAATAAAACTAGTAAACTGAAGCAGGGCGAGAACATAATTTTTTTATGGGGGAAGAGGAGGAAGAGAAATTAAGGTTTTTTTTTTTTTTCAAAGAGATAAAAAAGGCTGATGCTAAAGATTAAAAATCTGTTGGTGTATGAAGAGGGGGGGCAAGAAGTGAACCCTCGGCGTTCTTGTGAACAGATTTCCTGCTCAGAGAATCTAAAGGGATTTATGATACCAAAAAAGAGTGTTGTAGATTGCGATTAAGCAGTGCTTCTCAAACTTTCAATATTTGCGACCTGATTTTCAGTCAGAATATTCATCGTGCCCACTTCGTATAAAAACAAAGTGTTGAATGTAAGTATTATGTACTTTGATGGTAAAACTACGATACAATACGACTTTAATTATATAAACCGTACTTATTATTAAGATACGTATTATGTTTTATATTAAATTTTGTATATGACAAGCCCAAGCAAGTCAGTAATAATTACAAAACTTGTTTAGGGTAGGAAGGCGGGAAACTATGACGCACTCAGTCACAGTTAAGCGTGAGGAGTGTAGGAAACAACTACAAACAGCTTTTTATTCATCTTTATGATTCATGAATCCATATTTCTACAGTCGATCATATTAAACAGAAAGAAAAGTTCACATTTTATATTAAAATTTCTCCGAATATAAGTTGTATCGAAAAAAATTTACTTTTTGCATTTATTCCTTCAATTTCAAAAGAAACAAAAAAAATAATTCCAGTTTCAAAATTTCTGAGTTGTATGATTGCTGAAGAAAACTGAAAAACAAGTAAGAAATATCTTTAAATCGCATTTCGAATTGAATGTATTGTACTGTTATTTGGTGCATCAAATTTGATAAACATGTTTACGATATTTTAAGACGTCCTTACAATTTAAAACTTGTTTTCGATTTTCCTATTTCAAGAAAGCTATTCAATTACTTGTTAACTGAACAAATATTGGGGTACCTAATAATTTTGCGCTTTTTGGTGTTTCAATTTTGGGTTATTTATTCTGTAAATTTTCTGAATTATTTCTTTAGATATTTTTATCGGCGGGGAAATTATTGTTTGGATGACTTGATGGTAAATACAAGCATCAGTTTCACGTTCTGAAATTTTTATAGCGGTATTGTAAGAATATAAACAACAATAGTGTTTACTTAAGTAAATGAAACTAATAAAAGTATCGTATACGACGAAGGATACAATGAATTAGATTTCCAGTAACTTTTAATTGGTAACATAATATTGGTTACATTTTAAATTTTATTCCAACAGAAATGTAATTTATTCTTAATTTTGTGACTGATAAAGTAATTTTGAAAATAAAAAAATAATTTTTTTTTGCTACAGAATCTTTGAAGTCTTTAAATCCTTTTATTTGATGCACAATCCTCAGTAAGAATGGAACTTTAGGAAAGTCTGGAACTTTATTCAACAAACAATGTGAAATAACTATTTAAAATCATGTTTGTCCACAGTTAAAAGTTCAAAAAGTAAATGAAACTTTAATTACTTTAAATGCATTTTTTTAAATGTTTCAAGTTTTGAATTCAGGTTTTATTTAAGTGGGTAAAAAAATGTCTTAGCTTTAAAAAAAAGAGGTTCAATTTTTGAAAAGTGGCTAATGAGATTACATTAAGATGACTTGGTATCCTAAAAATGACCGACCTATCATTTTTTATATTTTTATTCACTCTTATTCTTTGCATTATTATCTTTCAATTGATATATCATTTGGCCAAGTTCGAAAGTTAAAAGTTTTATAAAGAGAAATAATAACTATAAAAAAGAATACGTAACATAAAAAGTAGAATATTTTCGAGGCAATACAATAATGTATTGTTTCTTCTTTGTGAAATGCATGCATATAAAATTTTTGAATTAAGGCAGTGCTTCTCAAACTTTCAATACTTGCGACCCAATATTCACCCATCATTTTCATTGCGCCCCCGCCATACAATAACATTGTATTGAATTCAATAATACTATTTTTTTACACTAAAGCTACAGAGAGAGAGAGAGGGGTGACTTTAACCTCCTATATGCCACCGACGTGTATAAACGTCTTGCTCAGCCAAAACATTAATCTTCTGGACGTATATATACGTCTATCCGAAGTACGATCTTTTCTGTGCACTGCTAGCCATAAAATTATTTCTAAGGTTTTGAAATACAATAAAAGAACCTTAATAGTCTTTGAAAAGGATTTACTTATTTCAGAGGGTTTTACTTATTTATTCTTTTTCCTCCCTCTTCCAATAAAACATCAAAATACGCGCGTCTACAAGGAAAACCGTGGCATTGGGGACCAAACCGCGTAACTTTAGATCGACAGTTAAGGAATTAATTATAAACCGTACACAAATCATCAAGATAAGTGTTAATACAAGCCCATGGGGTCACTAGTAATTATCAAACTTGTCCTTTACTTAGTATCGTTAAATTAATAATAAAATACATTGTACAGTACAGGTACTTTTATAAGTGTATTACATCAGTGTAAATATGTATTTTATATTTATTATTTCAGAAAGTATTTTGTCTGCTTACTTTCAGTAAATTAATAATGTTTTGAATAAAACCCCTTTTAGTTTTCAACTTTTCAATATGCTCGCGCCCCCTTGTACAGTTATCACGCCCCTCAAGGAGGGGGCACAGTTTGAGAAACGCTGAATAAAGGCATTTTATGTTGATAATTTCATTCTTTTAATTTTTATTCTGATATGTTTTCATACAAATGTAATACTCGAATACTTAATAATTTTTTTAAAAATTAAAATTTAAGAGATATTAGGTTTTTCGTTAATTTTTAGCATATATCAACATTTTATTTTTTTTTCTCTCAAAAATGAATTAAGTTATTGTAAAATTTCAGGTTAAAAAATTAATAATTACAGAAGGAGTAGGATTTTAAAATTTTCCAAATTTTCTTCAAAAAATTAAATTTTTAAAATTGTGTGAATAATACGTGAAACATTTCATCTCGTATCATTTTCTGGAATAGAAACACTATATAAAATGCTAAAATATAATTTTTAAATGCATAAAGAAACAAAGTAGCTCGAAGGGTACAAGTCGTCTGAATTGTCTCTAAGAAAAGCAGTGTTATTAAAGTTTTTTTAGGTAAAGTGTACTCACATATTAATGAAATACAAATTGTAAAAAAAACACAGGGCATCGAATCAAACAATTAAGAGCAATTTCAGTTTGAATTATTTTCGACTATTTATAATATTCTTGCGATGGAAAATTTTAATTGTTTTTTTTTTTAGAAAATTCTTTATTTATTTTACAATTTCTCTTAGTAAAAACTTAATGTTAGAAGTTATGTTTAAAGTTTGTTACATTTGTAAAAAAGGAAAAGATAACTTTTCAGTGCTAAACGCATTTGAATAATATTACGAGTATTGATTATAAAAATGTAGCAAAAACGTTTTATGGTTTATAGTTTCAAAAAGTTTCTAATAAGCAAAAAATAACTTTATTGTTAAACTAAAGTATTTTATAGAGTAAAAATATATTTAATGTTCTTGAAATTATTTATGTTTGATACATTTCGGGATAAAGTTTAATATTTTTATTTCTTCATGAAACGTATTTCAACCTTTAAAAATATACTTTAAATCTGGTTTCTGATACACAAAATCAAAATAAATGTAAACTTTTTAACCATTAATTACAACATACATCTTCCTATAAATCAAGTCATTGATCATTTAAGACATATAAAATAAAGTTTAATCAAAATAAATTCAATGAAACGAATAATAATATAATTTTTCAACCTAACACAAATATATCCTGTAGAGCATTTATTTAAGTTAATAACTCTAGCAACAGATAAATAAGAAGAATTCTTACATATTGTATAATTTTCATGAAAAATCATCAGGAGAAAAATCAATGCTTTTTGTTGCATAAAGTTCTAAAAATATTGTTGAAAATACACTTATAAATTACAATAATAAAAGTAAACAGAAGAAATATTGTTCTTTAAATGTACCTTTAAAATTATATTTCTTAAAATATAAGATTAATTTAAAAGTCTATAATCATTTAGAATTTTTTCAAAAATTTCTAAATTAACTGTATCAAATTTAAAAGGTTAAACACATTTAATAATCATCTATTTTAAAAAAAAAAGATTTTAGAAATCATGAATAGGTGGTTTTTTTGTGAATAAAAATCTTTTTTTTGCAGATTTTTACTTAAAATATTTATCAATCTCAAACATGAAATATTTTCATTTCGAAATCTAATTATGAGCAAACAAAATGGAACTAAGAAAGTATTTGATATTTAAAAATAAAATGTATGTATAGTTATTTTGGTCTATAAACATTCCAAACCACTAAAATTGTGTAAAATTAATTTTATGAATCTTATTCAGTTATAAAATACAATCGAGTTTACGAAAGTCTTACAGCAGTTATTTTCCTAAGCAAATTCATATTTTAGAACCCGAAATGAGACCTGTCTGGACATTTTAATAAATAATTTCTATGAGTTGTATAAATAATCCCTGGAATTCTGCTTATAATCACCTTTACGTTATAACTATTTTGAAAACCCTAAATTCCATCCAGTTGAAAAGTTTTGTTATGTAACTAAACTGTCTACTTAAACTATATTTTCGGACTAATTTTTGAAATATAACTATAATTGTTTTAAAATATACATCCATATTCAATATGTAATTGCGAAATTCACATTATATTAATAAAATATTGTCTTTATGAAACTGGTTATATGTGCATATTATTAAGTAACCAAATTGTACTTGAAGAAATTCTAAGTTTAGTACATATTTGAAAATCTTTTAAGTTCAAAATGTTTATTTTTGAATTACTTGTTGAAATGTGCTACATTATTCGTATTTTGACAGCAAGCTTAGAATAGTTTTTCCTCTACGGTTTGTCCTTGAACACAAGGTTATCCCTGACGCCGCGAGAAAAAATCAACGGCGCGCATAAGTTTCTAACGCGAATGTTTCCTTTGCGAATGTTGAATGTGTTTTTAGGGCGAATCTTCCCTCAGGGTTGGGTTTTTTTCGTTTCCTCCAAGACGCGCTTTTTTCGAAAAGTTCGTATTGGAGAAATGGTCCTTTTTTCTCTCTCGTTGTTGTTATTTAACTATAATCAAATAATCTAAAAACATCATAAATAATAGTATGTAATAAATTATTCGTTAATAAAATGATTGCTAGTAAATAAATAAATATTTTTTTTATGACTGCATAAATATAAATTTGCATAACATACAGATTATTTTTGCTTGAAATTAGCTGAGATATTCTTAGTAACAGACGCCAATTTTATCCATTTTCGACGATTTTCCACAAAATGTCTCACTCATCCTCATTCACTGAATTTATAGTAGAAAATGATTTATTGTCACTATCATCACTTTTATCATCAAAAATATCAGAATATTGAATTTTCACTTGCCTTTAGCTATCGAAAGTCGGAAATGGACATCACTTCACACCTAAGTACTGATTATCGTGAAATATTGTAATCGAATCACTATCATTCAGTCTAGTACTATTTTGTATAAGTTAAAGAAGGAACTACCTTAGAACGCGAAAATCGCGTTTTTAACGTTTGAAAAAGTGCAAATTCCAGTTGGAGACATGAACTGGGTACCTAACATTGAGAAATAACCTGATATTGTTGGAAATGAATTTATTTTTTTAGAAATAAATTCTAACACTTTTTACGTTCAAGATCTCCTATTAAGATCTCCTATTAAATTTAACTATCCATTCATTAAGACATCCAACTACGTTCGGAACCGTGATTTTAAAAAAGCGCATAAATCAGTGTTCCTCAAATTGTGGGGCGTGCCAACTGAGGGGGCTAGCATATCGCAAAACAAAAGATTTTTTTAAAAATTAACTTACTGAAATGAATTAAAACAAAATACTTTCAGACTCAATTAAAATGCACTTTTACTCTGATATAATTTATAATCTCTCCCTTATCTGGCGTTATCAAAAATAAAAACTTCTTCAATACCTACTTAGCTACCTTTGATCCAAAAACCACATTAAAAACTTTCATTTGATTTGCTGTAATCATATGATTTTATTACGTTTTCTTTTTAGACCTAAAATACTACTCTTTTAGAAAAAAAAAAAAAAACCCATACCCAGAATCAAAAACAGTTGGGAAGATAAAAAAATCATCACTGGTATTCTTTTTGAAATACTAGCTGTAGGCAGCAGAATATATTTGCTAAACATCTGCTTAACCTTCTTAGTTATTAGTACAGTTAGTTATGACCCCTATCTTATGTGTTTGTTTCTCATTTAGGGAAGTTGGTAAGTAATGTATTTCTGTGGGGAAGAGAGTTCCATGTAAAAGAGTTTTATCATATTTGGAAAACCACAGAGAGCACTTTGAAGGATTGCATGGCCAAGATTTATCTTTATGAGTACTCTCAAACATATAAAGCATAATGAAAAACATTTTACCCAATTTTTTAGCAGTAATATAAACAAATTATATTGGATACACTTTTAACCTGAAAGTGGTTGCGCGGGGCACACAAATCATGAAATCGTTAATTCTGGCAACACTGTTTATTTCTTACCAAAGAAATTTGAAAAATCCTTGAAAATAGCTAAGTTTACTTTTTCTTAGTTAAATTATTCCCTGAAATCACTATTCGTATAGTGTACAATAAAAATAGTTATATAAAAAAAATTGGGGTCAGTTAGCGAACCCGAGAGACCATTAACTTTAGTATCGAGTGTGTGCCTGTTCCCAGGGTAAAACATTTTGAAGTCTTCTCGCTTTAAATGTTAAAAATAACACAATTATTCTTCATAGGAATTTTATATTATTTTTCATTATTTAACATTAATTCTAAATGCTCATTCTACGAGGCTTAAATGACAGTTCGCTTAAAACTAATTATAATATGAACATTCATTTTAAAATATCATTTTACATTTTCGTAAAAATTTTCGCGTACTTGGGTTTACTCTCCTGATAGTTCAGCTATTAAATCAAGAATGTTTTAGTTTTTGATAAAAAAATAACTCGAGCGATGAGTGTGTACTTCAGACAGTACACTTTTAATGCATTAATGCTACACAAGGAATTTTCTAACTAGTTTATTAATACTAAACCAAGTGCAAGTTTAATAAGTATTAGCGACTACCATGGGCTTGTCCTGCAGAGGAAAAATTTCAAAAGAAGGCTCACGATTCGAAATTGACACTCTGAGTACTTTTTGTATATTTGGCTCAGATCTATATTTTGTCTTCAAAGCAGCCACCGCATTTTGCAATTGTTTCAATTTAAAAATTCGAGAAAGAAAAATAAAATATATATTACTTAAAAGTAACATATATGAAATTTGATATACTTATCATTTTTATTTGTACGGTTTATAATTAAGATAATATTGCAGCTTTAGCGTCAAAGTGCATTATTATTGTAATCGATACATTATTATTGTATAAGGGGGCCGATAAAAATTATGATTGAAAAGTGGTCGCCAGTATTGAAAGTTTGAGAAGCAGTGGCATAAATGGATAATTTTCATGATATCTAGTGTCACTTAGATTACAATACATGAGTAAAATGGTTTTACAGTACATTATGACAAAAAAATATTTAAATACTATATTTTTTGACACAAAATTAACTTTATAAGGGGTGTGACCCAATGTAATAAAGGGACACGCGTGGAAGGGGTTCTTAATTAAGTCCACTAGTTAATTAAACACGTTTATTAGACAAAACACACATTTACATACATAACTAGAGAACTAACAGTTACAATAGAATTGAAAGGGGTCGGGGAGCGCATGCTCGTACGTCCTTACAGTTCCGAAGCTTGGCCATTACTGAAGATTGTTCTAGCCGCTAGAGGGCGTGATAGTCTTTCTACTGTTCATATGAGAAGAGTTTAAACTACGGGGGTTACAACTTAAAATAATCTTTTTCTCTCCCTCAAAAGGTTCTCCTTTTATAAAAAATGCATCTATAATAATAATATTTTGCTTATGTAAATTAAAGACTTCTTGAAAGGGTCTGAACTAAGATTTTGGAAAAATTCACATTATTTTCTGAGTTACCACCAATTAAAATAATTATCAGCGTTTTTTTCTTAAAATTACTCTCCTCTGTTGTAGTAAAATATGGATAAATCCACTTTTAAGTTGTATATTTCAAAAAAATTCTAGTTCAAACTCTGTACAGAGGTCTGAACTATATACAGGTAAAATATTATTATAACAGAAGTATTTTTCATAAAAGGAAACTGTTTTGAAAATGGGTCATTCTATGTTAATTTTTTGTCAAAATAATGTACTTAAACAATTTTTTATTGTAATAATATTCGGAAAACAATTCTAATTACATTTTTAAATCTAAGTGACTCTTAAGATATTAAAAATTATCCATTTATACGCTTTTGCTACATCACGGTTCTCCGAAAGATGTTGGATACCTTAAATAAGGGGTGCCCAACCCAAATTTGTTGGTGCACCACATAAAAATTTACTAAACTGAGGTGGGCCGCACATATCAAAATAAAAAAAAATCAAAATATTTTACTATCGTACAGCATTCAAAATATGATATGGTCAACATTAAATTATTCATATGATCAAAAACACCAAGTTTACCTTTTACTGGATCACAATCACAACAAAGTTAAAAATTGACCGATTGCACTTGTTGGTGAAAGAATATATCTTAACATACAACGTTCTTATCTACAGTAGAGTTATGCTGCCATCTAAGGTTACGTAGTATAACAACTATGTGTGTAACGTCTTCACATTTTATACTTGTGTTACATTATGTTTGCATAAAATCGATTTAGATTTTCAAAATTTTTATTTCAAATGCAAAAAAAAGCAATTAAGTAAAGAACGGCTTTGTAATTATTACACTGTTTGTCAAAAAAAAGTTTTTTTTTGCCCGATAGCCAAATGTTTAGTTTCTTTTTGTATGATATTAATTATTGCACCGTGATTAAATATATATCATAAAATGAAAAAGTTACATAATTTCAGAAGGTTAAAATGTTAAACATTTTTATTCTGCTGCCGTAATTATCTTACATTTCTACGAGCTGGTCTGACAGTACTGAGACAACTCATTAAATCCATCATCGAATTCTTTCATTGCCAAATAAAACAAGAAAAAGACTACTAATCTGAACTTAAAAAATATAGACATAAATTATTTTTCTGACAAATAGAACTAAATACACTACTCACTCTCAACGAAGTTCTCGTTGGAAGAGGAATACCACACCCAAGCTCATCTGCTTTCCTTCATCCATCAACACCTTTTATTACAAATGCTTGGAAGTCAAATGAAGGGAAACAATTATTTCGGTAAAAACAGCACGGGGAGAGGTGGGGGTGCGTCAAAACACGATATTTTCGATTCAAACGTCTGTAGTCCAAATGTCTAAAATAATATAGACAGAAACTTCAATTGGACGCATGCGGCCCATGGGCCGAGGGTTGGGCATGCCTGCCTTAAATAAACTCAATAACTTTTATTCTCATGCTTGTTTTCTGAAAAAAAAACATGAGTCTTAATTTATTTAAATTATCGATGAAATATGATTTTCATTTGCATAAACTTATATACATAAATGCCTTTTTTAATAAAATAAATAATAAGTTTAGAACTTAACTGTAAACATTATAAATCTGATAGTTTTTTTCTTTAAAATAGTTACAGTTGCAGTTATTTTTTTAACCAGTTCTCTCCATAAAACTCTATGTAAACATTTTTATAAGTGTTTTTACTTAAAATTAAGCAAAATATTACACAGGGAATGAAAATAATATTAGTAAAAAAATAATTTGCAGTAAAATAAAATTAACATTCAAGATAAAAGCATTTTTATCAGCTCCTTAAGCACAACCAAGTTAAAACTAAAATTACTCCATATACTTGACAAACATTTTAAAAAGTAAACTTGATTAGATTTCTTAGAAAATATTATTACAAAATATGTGTTGTGTTAAAAATTTAATTGTACTGTAGATTTTTCTGAAAGGGGTTGAAAAATATTAGTAAGAGATAATAAGATTTTAGCATATTTTTTACAAAATTTGAATAAAATAGCTAAAAAAATAGGCATACAAGAATTAGTAAAAAAAAACAGCATATATTTTAGAAGTTGGAAAACCATTATTTCTTAAACTTCAAGTTTTAATTGGATTTATTGAAGGAAGTAAAATCCTTTTCAGAAGAAAATTAATATTTAATTGAATACAATCATTTAATGTGAGCAGACAATCATTTATAATGATGTTTGTTTACAATTTTTATTATAAATGATTGTCTGATCATATAACTTTCTTTAGTAGGTTACATCTTTAAATTTTTGAGTACAGTGTGATTCAGCGTGTCTCAAGATTTGGGACGCGCTGGTCTAAGGAAGTACGAATATATTGAAAAGTTGAAAACAAATTATTATTTAAAAAATTATTAGTTTATGAAAGTCAACAAGCAAAACATATTCTGACATTATAAAAAATAAAATACACATTTACTCTGGTGTAATAAATACACTTATAAATCTTCCAAGGCGGCACAATGCATTTTATAATTAATTTAACAATACTAAGGATAGGTTTAATAATTAACTGTCATATATAAAATTATATACACAAATAACACTTTCCTGGATGATTAGTGCAGTATATATTTAATTTCTTTAGTGCTGATTAAAAGTTATGCGATTTGCTCCTCAATACCATTGTTTTCCATGTAGGTGTGCGTATGTGATCTATTGGGGAGGGAGGAATAAATAAGCCAGAGATTCTCAAACTTTCTATACTTGTGCCACAATTTTCAATCATAATTTTCATCGCGCCCCCCTTCACGCTATATCTTTGTATTGAATTAAATAATAATGTGCTTGGACGTAAAGCCACAATACGACTTTAATTATATAAACGGTACAAATTATCAAAATAAGTATTACATATTGTAAATAATTTTATGACATGCCTATAGGGTCATTGGCTATTATTAATCTTGTTCTTAGCTTAGTACTGTTGTTAAAGTAATTATGAAACACACTGTTCACTTATTGATACATTTATAAGTGTAATATATAGTGCTCAAAATAATTAAAGGATATTGCGGTTTTAGGTGGATCTTGTGGCTGGGAAACTTTTTATACATGGTCGACTGATTGATACATGGTCGACAGACGTAGTAGGTTATATGAGAATAAATTACACATGTTTGGCAGAAAAAAATGCATTTTATTGCGCATTTGTGTACAAAAGGGAAAAAACACAATTTGTGCGTATGAGAAAAAAAAAAGAATAAGAAAAGGTGTTTTCTTCAAAGGAAATCATTTTCAGTAGGGGGATGGTTTCCACGGACGTCCAGCAACGTTGAGCACCTCTGTGGCATGGAGTCAATGTGGCTATTAATCACGAGTTGGGGGATTCTGTCCCACTCTTCCAGAAGAGCTCTTTCCAGTTCTTGGAGAGTTTGTGGGGGTGGTTGGCGGCCAGCAACTCGTCTTCCTAGAGCGTCCTAAACGTGCTCTATTGGATTCATGTTTGGAAAACACGCTGGCCATTCCATTCGTACGATTCCTTCCTCGAGAAAGAAATCCTCCACCAGGATGGCACGAGGTGGCCTGCAGTTTTCGTCCATTAAAATGAGGTCATCTCCGATTGCTGCAGCGTAAGGGACTACAATAGGTCTATGGATCTCATCCCTATATCGGCGAGCAGTCAGAGGTCCATCTCGAATGATGTAGAGGTCTGTGCGCCCGTCAATGGAGATGCCACCATACACCAACACTCCCCACCGCCAAGTCTGACACTTTCGTGCACGAGCGCAGGATTATTCCTACTTCCCCGGTCTCTCAGATGAAATACTATTATATTTTAGTCCATTGCTTTTAATTGCGGTTTCTGTTTTTAATAAATCGTTGCAAATAAAGCTTCCTTTTTAAATTTTATGCGTGAAATATCCTACTTCAAAAACGTAGACACATTAAAATTACTTTTGGCTTACTGCCAGTGTAATATTTTAATAACTAAAATGTTTAGGATAAATTATTTGTTCATTATGCATTAATTAAATTAGCTTGTTCTTACTATTTCTCTGTTCTTTTGAATTTTCTATAATAAAAACTATACCATTTACAAGAATAATAAATAACATATTTTTCTCTATCAAAATACTTCTAAAATAATAATTTTTTACTGATACGTGTTTTTGCATAATATTTTGCCGTAAATTGTTTCTTTAACTTTAAAAACGACATTAAATATAAATTGAAGTATCGTAAAATTCCTTAAATTTCTCTGTTTTAAAATATTTTGTGTATGTGGCCGTAGTTTATAGTATACTATCTTTCTTGCGATTGAAGATTCTTCAATGACAAAAAGTATTCTCGCTGTTAAATAGGATTCATGTGTGGTAGTTATAAGCATACCATCACAACAGAGCTTTTTTAACTACGTACAAAGGGGGCTTTAATTCTTTGCAGGAAATTGCCAGCTAGTTTTCTATAATTACTTCATATATGGTATTCGTTTATTAAGTAACACACTGATTTTGTATATGCTTATTCTTCAGCTAGAAGGGTGCTCCTCGACAAGGATTTTTGCGAATGTTTTCCCTGATTGCTTTGTCGATAACTGGTTTTCCCACCTAGGGCGGGTGGCTGTTTCTAGTACGGTTTGCAATGCTGTTGGTCTAAAAAGTACCTAATTGTTCGATAAATGAAACTCATTTTGATGTATAAATGTTTAAGAGGCTTAAAACTCACCGACAGTCTCTTTCTTTTTGATGCAGAGAAATATCTTCATCCTTTCTTTGTTTGACACCCATTTTATTTTGTTCAAGCTTTGACTGACTTAGAACAACTTGCGTAAGACTAAACGTTTTTGAAAGGTACTGTTGATTTTCAACAACGAAAATTAAAATCAACTTTTGCCTTTGAGTCTCAGAAAATAATCCTATTTTTGTATCATAGAGTATGGAGCCCATAATTTGGTGAAAGATAACAATTAGTTCATAAAAAAATATAAGTCCCTTATCTCAAAAAATTATTAAACTTTCACAGCTTTTGTATTTAATTCTCACAACTTCCAAAAAAGTAAATACATAGAATCACGAATAACCTAAATAAAAGATATTTTCTCGTTGTTATATAAGTTTCAACATTCACCATATTTATTCGAATCTAAGCCGCACCATTTTTCCAATGTTAATGCTACTCAAAATCGGAGGTGGCTTACAATAGAAGGCAAACTATTTGATGAGGGATTTTGGATTTCAGCCCCTTTCAAAAGGAAAAATGTAAGCGTCAATTCTGGCTACTAGCATGGATGGCTTATCCCATTAAGCAGTTTATTTCCAGTATTCACAGTCTATCCTACAAATCATTGTCTGATCGTGTTAAGGAAACTTTTTTGTGTACGCTTTCTTCGATCATCTACACATCAAAGATATCCGTAATAGCATCGAGACGATATCAGTATGACACAAGCATGAAGAGGTAGTAAATTATATATGCAGAAAAAAACGGTAACAGAGTAGAGTCATTGAAAATTTGTCACAGATGAAACAAATATACGTCGATGGTGTAAGAAAAATTGTATAATTGTTGCTTGTAACTGTACAACAGTCTTTAATAATTATTTTAAAGTCTTTTATGCACATTATTTAAAAAAAATATTGCATAACAAATGCACCGGACACACATCTCTGTGACAATAGGAGTGACGAATCAATTTCGAAATTTAATTACAGTAATTATATATTGATGTATATATTTGAAAGATTTTTATTGAATACTGATCACAATTAAAGGAATTTTTATATTCTTTTATTATGTATCATTATTTTTTTTAAAATTTCATAAGTATCAGATGCCGATGAACCTTTTACACATTTTTTAATATATTTTCTCGAAAATAAGTAATGAATTAGAGGTGCGGCTTGGAATTGATCGAGTCTTAGATTTAAGTAAATACGGTATTTCGTTTCATGCATTAAATCTTACCAACTATATAGCTAAGCAAAACTGTATTCAATGGTAAACAAATTAATGTACATCAAACACTTACCCAACAACTGGTTAAGTGAAAACGTAATAATAATCTTTTTCTGTCCTTGCTTTTCAGATCTATATTTTCATGAGTATCATAATGGTGTGTGTTCTACGAATTCTTTCTCTAATAATAATCTCTAGTGTATAATCAATGGTATACCTGTAAAAGAGGGACACTAAGCTCATATTTCTCTCGATTGAGATAGATACTCTATAACAGGCCTCTATAACTCGGCTTGCTAGTGGTCCCATTTAGTGTCTCTTTTCTGTGGGAGAAGGAAAGTCTTTGCCACCTGCAGTAAATGCTTTGACCATCAGATAAATACAAAGGATATTTTTGATCATTTTTGATGCTATCTAAAAATACTTTTATTCCTATCCTCTTCTTATACTGGACATTCTCACAGTAATTTGTATGATATCTGATGTGTGTGTGTGGATATCGTACTATTAGTAACACTATACAAAGTAGAAATATAATTTACTGGAAGGCATTTTGCAAATACAGTCGGATCTCTATATAACGAAATCGCTAAATCCCGAAAAAAAGTTCGTTATTTAGAAAATTAGTTTTATAGAGGTTCATCTTTTAATATACTTAATAAGCCACATGAAACAATTTTTAAATAAATAAACTCTATACATTAAAAAAAGTATTTATTCACATCTTTCTTTAAATTAACATATGTTTATTTATATATCTTACCTATCCAAAAAGAAAGAAAGAAAACCTGCAAGGAAAACTAGGAAAAATAATGTCGAAGAATTTACTTTATTTTCAATGTTAAGAAAATGATTTTATACTAAAATGCATGAATTTTGAGAACATCTTATAATTTAAAACATACAAGTAATATTAAACATGCATTATTTTGTAATTAGAACACAGGGAAGCGGGACAACTCCACTGAGGGTGAAACAGGATTTTGAAGACGTTTCTAGTGAACTAAGCAATGGGGGTTAACGGTTGCAATTCTTGGATGAAACGTCCATAACTCTATTGCTCTCGGCAAATTCAGATCTAATAAAACTAATTCAAGATTTATAACCACTATAAAATGTGTTAAACGGAAAATAACTTGAAATATTTTCAGAAATACTTTAAAAAAAGCGAGAACAAAAATTGAATCACAAAAAAAGTTCGTTATATAGAAAATGCACTTCGTTATAGAAAGGTTTTTTTTCCGAAAAAAATCGGGAAATGTTCAAGTGTCAGGAAAAAGTTCGCTATGTAGAAAAATTTGCAATACAGAGGTTCGACTGTATTTTGATAAATCAACTTCACTTATTTCACATTAGTCACAGCTCCTTAAATCACAATTGTAATTACAGAAAAGTAAACTGAATCGTGTTCATTTTATTATAGAAGCATAAACGATAAGTATATTTTACATTTCATAGTATTTTTACTTGCATAGTTGAAATTCAAATTAGAAATAGAAGGCAGAAATTTAAAAAAAAACACACACAATCACTTTCAAACTTTGTATCTATTTCACGTTAATATAACCATTTGAACTTTTTTTTCTTAAGAACGTATAATGATATAAATAACAGTTTTGCATTTTAATATTTTAGTGCACATGACTACAATTCGAAATTTACAAAAAGGCGTTTTGGACACTGCTTATTTTAGGAAATTAGAGATTTTTATGAATTTTGTTCTATATTTTTTTCTAAATACGTGGAGTTTTTCTTAAGAGTTCACAAAAAATTAATAATCAATTTATCAATTAATAATCAATCAATAAAATTTATTTACTGCACTAAATTTCAAATGGATAACAAAAGGAAAGCTCAATTTAAAGGGGAAACAGAAAGAAGCTGAAAGTAACCAGGAAAAGTAATCTACCATTAAAATATAAATTGTTAAATCCAGACTTAGGATATAACTAACAATGTATGATGACTCTGAAACTAAATCCAATACCTGCTGAAGGAGAAATGAACTAATTAATTCCCTTATATGATATGTTCTTCTAGTCTAGGTTGTCATTTTTCCTCATGACTGTAGAAACGAACCTTATATAAACCTTAATAATGTCTGAACAATGGTTTTATGTTGTTGCATATAAGTAACTATGGCTATAATGTTTTTAATTTCTATGTTCTTTTGTTTCCAGTTTAATAATTGTGTGAGCTCTTTCATGGATAACGAAATAATTATGTTGCATATTAATTAAATATGCAATATTATGCATATTTCTAAAAATTGTCTTCTGTTCTTTTTTTCTATAATGGCTACTGATGGTACTGAATTTACAAAATTAATGAAAAATAGCAAAATTATCCAAAAAGTTTTTTTTTTAAAAAAACTCATACTGAGTGATTTTTTACCATTTCTAGCTTGCTTTCTAAATATAAAGAGTTTTCTGATTTTGTAAATGAAATCATTTTTTGCATTTTTAATTTTGAAATATTTCTTATATAAGATGAAGTTCTCCAAGTACTTCCAAAAGTAAGGAAGAGTCCAAGGTGTTCCAAAAAATCAATTTTTACTCAAAATAAGACATATTAATTTTCTAATAATCTGCTACTCTGAAACTCAGCGAATTTAATTTAAACGTAGTTCTGTCTCAGATTTTGCGGCTCTATACCACATTGATTACCGAATTAGTCTATATCTATCCCCAGAGGTCGATGACGACATCTAAAAAGGAAAGTGGTCGACCATTAGGTGCATTGGGGGGGGAAGTCTTGGCTTTAAATACATGAAATCATCCAAAAACGGAGATGTTGCTTATTCTTACTTAATTATTATAATTTTTCATTATAATATAAACTCATATATCTGGCTATACTATTTAAATTCGAGAGTAAATAAACGTATATTAATGTATTTATTAAAAGTATATTAAACGTATTAATAAAATATATTTATGTGAGACTACCTTGTCCCAAAGCTCTAAATGTAGAATTACACTGACGGTACCAAAATATGGGAAATATTCTGAAGAAACCATTTTCACGATTTGAATTTCAAAATTAAAACTTTGTTCGGCAGACATCTAAGAGAGACAGAATCAGGCGCACCCTACATGAGAAGCCACTGACCCTCGTAATCAATTTTGGTCCCAAACATCGGCATTGCCGATAAGTAATATTTAATTTAATTTTTTTTACTTTTTAGTTCGATTCACTATAAAAGCGGTTTTTTTATTTTGTTTTTAAACTATAATTTATTTTACAATTACTTTTACTATACACGATACAAATCACAATTTCCGTGAATAATTTAATTAAGAGAAAATATACTTACCTACTTTCAAGGACTTTTTAATTTTTCTTTGATAATTTGAGAAAAAAATCCAATAAAACTAAAGAAAATGTTCCAAATGTGCGTGTTCTTAAAAAAGGACATAAATCACAGACACTTTTCGCTAACAATACAGGAACGTTATTTTCCAGCAAAACTGTCATATTTTGTTCACGTTATTTTAGTTTTGCTGTAGTTTGATGATCTACAAATAGCATTTTGAACTTTTTCTTCCTTGTGTCTTTTGACAATGCGAAGTGCTACATTTATGACTTCATAGTTTTCTTCATAGAGTTCTTTAGGCAGCATTTGAAAATGTCAATTCAACTCAAACGTTTCATGTCTATCGCTTTTCTCATATTTACTTTCACTATCTTGATTAATATGCATTATCTCAGCATGTTCTTCAATTGCTTGATCAGTTTCAACTTTCTTCAATATAGATCACAGATGCCCATTTTTTACATTCTGCTCATTTACATTTATAAACTATAATAAGTCATACAACACATCAATCAAAACTACCAAATTGTTCAGGGGGAAAGTGTAGCATGTTCATAGAAAATAGTTTTGAACATAAGTGGTCATGCATAGAACTTGATCAAAACTAGTAACTTGATTGTAAAAAAACGTTTGCCACTCTCAAAAAGAGGCATACTTGGAACAACTTCATTTTTGTTTCCATTAATAATGTCTAATAGGAGGATAATTTAAGGTCACTGTTAGCAAATAAAGAGTTTTCCCAGAATTAACGATTTCGTGAACCTGGATTTATTCTGCTCCTCATGCGTACGCTCCCATGTTAAAAGTGTATTTATCACTTTCGTAGCCAGCTCTAAGGGGTCACTGTATCAAAATTCCTTCGGGGAACTTTTTAAATATCTGAGTCATGTTAGTGGTACTGTAGTAATGCAACGCCAGTTTGACTTAAATTAATTTAATTTACTCTTATTATCCATTTTATAATACCCAGGTTCTAATTTATCATTTGGCGTCACACTATAGTTTACGTTTAAACATTAGATCTTTTAAAGACAAATAAAACAGGACACTAAATTAAAAGGCCGTTCTTTAAATTAACACTTAATTTATTTACAATAAGATTGAATTACGTTAAATACTAAGGATATACATGATTACTTAACTGAATTATTTCTGAGACAGAGGAAACATGGTGTGGCCATTCCGAGAGTCTCCAACCGCGGCATTTTGTCAAAGGGTCGTCAGACCAAAATCGGTGATAAAATTTGTGTCAGAGAGTGTCTCAATTCGTCGTGCATGCGCTTATATTTCGCGGCGGTTTACTTCTGTATTCTGGAGAGGATTCTTTTTCGAAACACAATCAGCTTTTTGATTGGACTGGAGTCAGCGGAGGGATATTCTCTCGCGGTCGATGACTCCCCCAAAACGCGGGAAATTCCCAAAAACAACCCAAACCATGATGTATTTATGGGTACATTGCCTTCTTCCAGGCGTGGGAAACGCGTCACCCTTTTCGGTGGGGTGAGAGGCGCTCCCAGAAATTCCTTTTCTTGTAAACAACAACAGGGCATATATAAAAATACTGTTGTAATCCTTAGGGACCGGCGGCCCCCCATCACTCCTCCCCTCTCTCAGATTAACAAAACTAAAATGAATAATAAAAAAAAAAATTCAGTAAGCAAACGAAATACAGAATTGGCCTAGCGTCGGCAAATGTCTATGTCAAGAACAAAAATTCACAGACTCCTGGTTCACGATCAGCTGTCCACGTCTTTATGAAGGGTTCTGTCCATGTTCATCCATGATGTTGGCAGCTCCATCGTCGCTCAGATATTGCTAAAGAAATCTGCTAAACTGCAAAAAATAACAAAAACTTTGTCTCCCAGGGAAACCATATTAGTAATGAAACAACAGTTATGAGAAAAAAAATTAAACTTGGCCCTTTGTGACCGCCCTCGAAGACTCCAAGCACCAACTTCCAACTCCTCTCACCGCTCATAAAATGAAAAGTAAGAATGTTAAAAAAATACAATCAATTTCTGAAGTTCCTAACCCATTCCGTGAGGGAAAAGAACCAAATTAACTATCAACAACTACAATGACGTTAATGTACGAAGAGGAAAAAAAATTTTACTGAATGGATCACCCAAACAATTAACAAAAACATCAGACGCAGACTGACAAATAGAAATAATTAAACAATCACAAAGAATCATGTGCAACTAAATAATAAAAAAAATTAAGACAAATAACACGTAAAAAATCCAAAATTTGCGTATCTAACAACTGCGCAACTCACAATAACAACACTTAGAGTATTGAACAAAATACATTGATAAGAAATAAACGCTAGTGAAAACATTTACATACAAATCAAGCGTGGCACCCAGAAACAGACACCTCATAATCGTTTAACATCGAAATCTTGACACGACTAATGTGAAGTGAATGTCCCAAACCACCAAAAATATACTAGCAGAACTCTTCACATACTCAAAGCATAAGAAATTTCAATGGTTCACTAAGAGCATTGATAACAAAATTTAATGAAAATAATTAAGTAAAAGTAAAAAAAAAATTAGAGATTGAAACGATGAGTGTGCATAAGTGGAGAAAAAAAAAATTTGTAACTTCGTAGAATGCTTGATAGCCTAAGAAATTAAAAAAAAAATCACCACGAGCATTGGTTACAAATAAAAGTTTAAAAAAATTAACGGAATTAATTCAGATTTGCAAATTAAAATTAAAAAAAATTATGAGTTTCGAGTCTCATTCAGTATATCCTTAGTATTTAACGTAATTCAATCTTATTGTAAATAAATTAAGTGTTAATTTAAAGAACGGCCTTTTAATTTAGTGTCCTGTTTTATTTGTCTTTAAAAGATCTAATGTTTAAACGTAAACTATAGTGTGACGCCAAATGATAAATTAGAATCTGGGTATTATAAAATGGATAATAAGAATAAATTAAATTAATTTAAGTCAAACTGGCGTTGCATTATCGCGACAAAACAACAACAGGGCATATATAAAAATTACTGTTGTAATCCTTAGGGACCGGCGGCCCCCCATCAGTAGTTACACATGTTGGGCCCCTGTATGTTTGGGGTCCCGTATCATTGATACGGCGGTAGCTACGCCCTTGGTATGTATTCAATATAAAAATATAGATGTAAGTTCTGAAAATATAATTATGTAAAACGTTTTCATTATGCATTATATATATTTCAGAATACTCATAAAAATACATCTTGACCAAATAATCCTTCAAAGTGTCAATATTCTTATCCATATATCATAAAACTCATTTACAAGGAAAAATGCAACATAAAAATATAATTTACAATTTTCCAAAAAGAAAAATAGTCGGAGTGAAACATACCAGCAATTTTGAAGGTCAATATAGGGTAATCAAAAGTATTATTTTAGGGGTTAAATGAAACGTAGTAACAAATCTCTCATCTTGGGATTACAGTAAAGCAAACAAAATGTCTTTTTTTTACTTGTTTATAGGATCAAACATAGCTAATGAGCGTTTGAAGTGGAATCTTTTATTTTTGATGATCAGCAGATAATAAAAATAAATTATATCAGTGTGAATGTGTATTTTTTACTATGTCAGAAAGCATTTTGTTTTACCTCATTCCAAAAATAATATTTTTTTAAATTTTAAACCTTTTATTTTCAATATGCTCGCACCCTCCTCGCAGGGTTACCGCACACCCCTCCAAAGGGGGCGCGCCTCACAGTTTGAGAAACACTAATCTAAGCATATTAACAGAAGCAGTAATTTAGATGTGGCAGAATATATACAAGAAACAGTATGGAAAGTTAAAAAAATTAAATTTAATAACTCTTAAAGATTAAACAAATATAATCAAACATAACATTGCACATGTACAATAAAGAATAAAGGGTGGTGTTTATTAGGAGTCGGCACCCTTTGAGCATTTTTTTTTATTTGTATATTTAAAAATTACATTTTTTGCATTTCATAAAATTATTATTTAAGAAAACGATACGAGATAAAATATTGCACATATTATTCACACAATTTTAGAAGTTTAATTACTTTTTAAAAAATCGTGCATTTTTAAAATTTTACTCTTTTTGTGTTTGATAAATTTTTGACATGAAATTTTTGTAATATTTCTGAGGATGTTTTAAACATCTTTAAGGATCAATTTTACAATACCTCAATTAGCTCAAAATAATAAAATGCTGATATATATATATATATATATAATTAAATGCAAGTGAAAATTACTCTACAGAATATTGTACATTATTATATTTATGAATAAATCCTTTAACAAAATTAATTTTTCAAGTATATTTCAAAAATATCAATCCTTTTTTTTCCTATTAAAATATTATTATTAAAAAGGCTTTCAAATACAACAAGAAACTTGGTTGATTTATATTTAATTATAATCAAGTCTCGGAGCTCATAAGTTCAGAATCATGTAAATGCAATCTATATCTAGACTATATTGATGATTATCATCAGCACGTTGTCACAGGAGACCTTAGCATCGTGAAAGATGATTTGTTAAGAAACCTTATGGAAAAAGGTACCGGTTTTGACTGATGATCACAAAATTAAATCTAACGTTATGAAACAAATCATAAAAGATTTAGATAAATTCTACCTTAAAATTGCAATCAAATACGGAATGCCGATTGAAGCTTTCAATCAATTTAGATCTTATGTAGCAACAGAAATTCGGGAATTAGATTTTATTGTTGAAAATGAAATTATGAATAAAGAACTTTTAAATCATCAATAGAAAATATCCAAAATGACTTCATGATTACATATGTTGATAAGGTTTCTGCTAATTATGCCATAATTTTTAAATACTTTTACAGTAAAATATTAAGTAACCACATTTTAAATAATAATTCATTTCAAAAATCAATTCACAATAATAGATAAGATGATAATCGTCTTTTAGCTTTGAACAAAAGACTGAATATTCATCTAAATAATATTAAATATCCAAAAGTGTTTTTTACCACCAAAAATTTCATAAAAGCTCTATAAAATTCCATAGTATCACTAATGGATACAATACATATATCACGAAGTCTGGGAATATCTTACAATCTCTCTTCAAAATCTAATTGATAACTTACAAAACACGGCAATAATTAAAAATAGCTTAGAGATTGCTAGAGTTACTAAGTATATGTTAATTTTTTCCATGCATGGCTTTGATTTCGAGGACCTTTTTAATTCTATAGATATTGACGATATGATTAAGATTCTACAGTTAATTTATGATAAATATGAATTATATACTTTAATGAAAAAAGAAAAATATGATATTTTCTTGTTAACCTCGTATTAAAAGAAAATTTCATTGCATTTGATCAGAATCTTTATAAACAGATCAAAGGATTACCTCAGGGTGGTCCAGCTATTAATTGTTTAGCGAACCTATATTTACATTTTTTTTTGAAATTGATCATGTTGTAAATGACTCTTACTTGATTTATCGTTATATAGATGATATCATACTTTTTTGGTAAAAATAATGAATACAAACCAAATATTACGTTCTACCCTGATTATCTCAAGCTCCTTAAAACTAAATTCAACTCTAATATGGTGGAATTCTTGGATTTAGACTTGCATCTTATTAGCAATAATGTAGTCAGTAACATTTTTGACAAAAGATATTCGTTTAAGTTCCATATAATTAAAATTCCTGTATGGAATAGTATCTTGCATATATCAATTTACAGAAATATCATTTTAAATTTTTTATTTAGAAATGATAACTTAACTACCCACACAATAGATAAATACAATAATATAAAAAAATTTCAATGTTGTTTAGATCATGAATACCCTTTTAATTTCTTAAGAACTTATATTCATCACAAATACATTAACCGTCTTGCTACTTCGAATTCTAAAACCACCACACAACAATAGGATTTCAAAGTAAGCATGTTAGTGGTCTTGCTGTGAAAATTATATCATAAAACTCATATCACAGTTTACATTTTTTTCCACACACATCTTGAATATCTTACACATTGTTGACAACCAACCAAATTAGAGCCTAGCAAATTTACATTTTTGACAACCAAATTAGAGCCCTAGAATATTTACATTTTTAACAATCAACCAATTCAAATACTACCATATTTGATTGTCGTCTTTTTGATATCTGTCTTTGCTGGCTGGTTTAAAAGTTAGCTCAAAAGATGTGTTTATGTGTATTCGAATTTTTTAACTTGGTGAATAATTGATTTTCATTGATGTCAAGACGCTTGATTCTCTTCATAAAATCTCTGTGAGTAAAGAAATTTTGTTAAATTATTTTTTGAAAGATACTTTTCTTATGTAATTGTTTTAGCATTTTTCTACTTTTCTTACGCAATTATTTTGCGATTTTTTCTGCATTAAGAGTTTGGGAGAGTTTGTTACATAATAGTAGTGAGTAGTTTTATTATACTCTCTGAGTTTTCCATACTCTACATTTTTGTTTATTTTATTTTATTTGTTTTTTCCTACCGAGTTGCAAAGGGAAAGGTTGGCGCCTTCAAACTAATTTAACCCCACTTATTCGGTCGTAAGTCCGAAATTGCTTTCTGACTAGGTAGGTTCTTCTTTTTTGTAGTTTCTTTTTTTTATTTCTCTATAATTTTGTTCTTTATGTTCAGCTTTTATATTTTTATTACGCTATTTCTTGTTATGTTCATGATCTATTATTTCTTCTTTTTGATATATCATACATATTTCTTTTCATATATCAAAAACAAGAAATAATAGATAATGAACATAATAAGAAATATCGTAATAAAAATATAAAAGCTGAACATGAAGAACCAAATTATAGAGAAATAAAAAAAGAAAAGAAACTACAAAAAAAAAAAAAAAACCTAGCGAGTCAGAAAGCAATTTCGGACTTAGGACCGAATAAGTGGGGTTAAACTAGCTTGAAGGCGCCAACCTTCCCCCTTTGCAACTCGGTAGGAAAAACCAAATAAAATAAAATAAAATAAACAAAAATTCAGATTATGTAAAAACTCAGAGAGTATGATAAAACCACTCACTACTGTTATGTAACAAACTCTTCCAAACTCTTAATGCAGAAAAATCGCAAAACAAATACGTAAGAAAAAAGTAGAAAAATCCTAAAACAATTACATAAGTTAAGTATTTTTCAAGAAATAATTTAACAAAATTTCTTTTACTCACAGAGATTTTATGAATGAATCAAGCGTCTTGACATCAATGAAAATCAATTATTCACCAAGTTAAAAAATTCGAATACACATAAACACATCTTTTGAGCTAACTTTTAAACCAGCCAGCAAAGACAGATATCAAAAAAAAGACGACAATCAAATATGGTAGAATTTGAATTGGTTGATTGCCAAAAATGTAAATTTGCTAGGCTCTAATTTGGTTGGTTTTCAACAATGTGTAAGTTGTTCAAGATGTGTGTGGAAAAAAATGTAAACTGTGATATGAGTGTTATGATATAATCTTCACAGCAAGACCACTAACATGCTGACTTTGAAATCCTATTGTTGTGTGGTGGTTTTGGAATTCGAAGTAGCAAGACGGTTAATTTATTTGTGATGAATATAAGTTCTTAAGAAATTAAAAGGGTATTCATGATCTAAACAACATTGAAAATTTTTTGATATTATTGTATTTATCTATTTTGTGGGTAGTTAAGTTATCATTTCTAAATAAAAAATTCAAAATGATATTTCTGTAAATTGATATATGCAAGTTACTATTCCATACATGAATTTTAATTATATGGAACTTAAACGAATCTCTTTTGTCAAAAATGTTACTGACTACATTATTGTTAATAAGATGCAAGTCTAAATCCAAGAATTCCCCCATATTAGAGTTGAAGTTAGTGTTAAAAGGAGCTTGGGATAATCAGGGTAGAACGTAATATTTGGTCTGTATTCACTATTTTTTTACCAAAAATTATTAAATCATCTATATAGCGATAAATCAAGTAAGAATCATTTACAACATGATCAATTTAAAAAAATGTAAATATAGATTCGCTAAATAATTACTAGCTGGACCACCCTGAGGTAATATTTTGATCTGTTTATAAAGATTCTGATCAAAATGCAATGAAATTTTCTTTTAATACGAGGTTAACAAGAATATCAAATTTTTCTTTTCCATTGAAGTATATAATTTATATTAATCATAAATTAACTGTAGAACCAAACATATATATATATATATATATATATATATATATATATATATATATATGTATGTATATATGCTAAAATTGAACCAAAGTTCTAATATTTCCCACATTTAAATTTTTTTTTTAAAAGAAGCATTCCATTTACAGAAGAATGGATTCCTATTTTTGTTACATGCTTTACATATGACACAGGGAAAAAAATGGAAGTGATTCGTAAATAATTGCGGAAGTATTATTTTGAATGCGAACAATTACAAATCGAGAAAAAACATTTTAAAGTTTATAATTCTGAAAAATAATTATTATAAGCTTAAATAAACAGAAAATACCACACTAAAATATTAGCTATATATTTTCTTTAAAAATAATAAAGTATAATAAAAATCTTACACTTCCGACCACCATGCTTCATTCCACTTGGAAAAAACTTTTCATTCTATGGCATCTCATCCATTTTCCCCTACAAACTAACAGATTTTTACAATTTTTCTAAATTTTAATTGCTGCTGATCCTCATATTTATCAAAGCCTATTGTAGTCCTAACTAAACTCAAAACAACATTAATTTTGCGCTAGTATCTTGTTTTTCGTTCCACACATTGAAGAAGACACGCCACTGACGTACTTTAGTAGGAGTTAAATGCTGTTTTAAATGTTATGTTTTTACAATTTTTAATCGAACTTGAACCTAATTTGAAAGTCAAATCAAGAAATTACTTACTCATGGTATCTATTTAAAAACCCAGCTAAAATCTGCAAAATCTTTTTCAGACGAAACGATAGTACTTGCGACTGAAAAGGAGGCTCTCGCAAGTGTTTCTTCTAACAAGAACAAACCCGATCTAAACAACTAATTGTTGACGATTTCCATTTGCGTTCTGACAAAAACTGTTTACTACATGGCTAGGGAACTCAAGAGGATTATAAATTGTGGATTGTTGTTTTTTTTCGTCCAGTTTAATTTTTCGGACTTTCTGTTCTCCAGATTGGGAAAACTACCCACTGTGCGACCCAATATTCAATCATGATTTTTATTAAGCCCCCTTCCTTTATAATAATAATGTACTGAATTCAATAATACTATACTTTGACGCTAAATTACAATGCGACTTTAGCCTCTTGAGTGCCACCGACGTATATAAACGTCTCGCTCACCCAAATCTTTGATTGTCCCGGACGTATATATACGTCTTTCCGAAGTACGATCGTTTCTGTGCATTGTTACTCATAAAATTATTCGAAGGCTTTGGATTACAATAAAAGGACCTTGACAGTATTTGCGAAGGATTTACTTATTTCAGAGGATTTGCTTATTCATTCCTTTTTTCCCTCCCTTTCTCTCAATACATGACATACGCATGCCGACGTGGAAAACGGTCACAATAGGGAACGGAACTGGTAACTTTTATCGACAGTTAAGGGATTAATTATAAACCACACAGATTATCAAGATAAGTGTTAATTTTTGTACATAATATATTAATTGACAAGCCCATGGGGTTACTGGTAATTATTAAACTTGTTCTTAACTTAGTATTGTTAAATTAATTATAAAATTTATTGTACATTACTGAAACGTTTATAAGTTTATTATATCAGTGTAAATGTGTGTAATTCTATGAGTTATGAGTTATCAGTGTAATTATGTCAGTATGTATTTTGTTTGTGTTTACTTTCAGTCCATTAATATTTTTTTAAAAAATAATCTTTTGCTTACGACTTTTTTAACATGCTCGCGCCCCCGTTGCTGAGTTATCACGCCCCACAGTTTCAGAAACGCTGGCTTAAACCAAAACAATCAAAATTGAAAATTTGACACAAAATGCTTTTGCTTGCCTGTCATGCCAGGTACGCCCAACGGAGGGTCAAAAGAGTTAAAATGAATGTTTGTCTTACACTTGAAGTCCTTTCTACTTTACAGATACTCCATCAAAAGGTAAAGAGAACGATTTCTAATATTTTAGAAGTTCTTGAAACTGTGTTCCATCTCCCGTACCGAAATCAGACAGAAAATATAATTTCAGATACAGAGAAACCCTTCATTTCACCAGGACAAACGAAATAACATTTTGAATTTTTTTGTCATTTGTTCTAAAATAAGTCAGTTTGGACGTGTTTTCATGGGCAGAATGTTTAAATCGCTCTGCCTCGTAGTGATGAGTCCTCCATGAGCCCTAAAATCAGCATGATTTGCTGTCTTAGAGCTTCAATATAAAATATCGTATTTCAAAACATTTTTTGTTTTAAATTACTCGAAATTTGACACAAACACTTTGATAGTTCGGGATTCCTGGGCATAATCGTCCAAATGTTTTTCGCCTTATGTCCAACTTTATTATCCATGTTTTGTTTAAAGACTGAAAAATTTACTACAATAGCAATGCATGTGTTAGCAAAACACTGCGTCAGCCATCGACAGTATTGAGATATTGAAAATGTGGCAGGTAGATTTGTGAAGGTCTCCTTGGACCTCACTTTGAGAACGAGAATAAATAAGAGTCATGTAAGAACCAGTAGCCATTTTTATAAACAACTTTCTTTATTTGGTTATCTTATCCAAATAGAATCAAAGACTTTTTAACAAATATATCTAACTAGTATTATGAGATTTTTAAAGGTAATATCCTTTAAATTAACTTAATTAATGATCCAATTAATTAACGATCACGCAGAGATTACCACGATAAGAGATCCCAGAATTAAATTCTATGTTCTTATTGAACATTTAATTTTAATTTCATTCGCAATAATAAAACTAATATTTACCACACTGCCATTCAGCTCAGCTCAGCTCAGCTCAGCTCAGCTTTTATCTGAGATTGAATCATCCAACAAGAAATCTTCAATTTAACTTCACTATAACTTTCTACTTCAATCTCTATCTCCTACTGCTCTAACTTTACTATTCCCTTTGACTTAAATACTTTATCTAATCTGCATAACAAGGAATCCTGTCCGCTTTTTGGAGTTGATTGGAAATAGGTAGGGAATTAAATTTCCCTAAAAAGGACGACTCAGAAGGTTAGTGATAAAGTTCCGTATAGATTTGTCACAATCCTCCAAAAGAAAACGGGATTTATTAGAAGGACTCATACGTCCTGAAAATAAATTACGTAATTCTATCTCTGTCTTATAGTACCGACGACTTTAACTTCTAACTGTATATTACTGAAACTTCCTCCTTAATGAAAAAGGACAAAATTACGATCTGTAAGTAATTGTTAAACCTCATAATACTTCACAAGAGTAAATTAATCCCTGCACTCTATCCATTTGGCGACGGAGGCGTGGTAAAAACCACCCTAGTGGTGGCAAAAAACCAGCCCCATAGAGTTTACTTAATTACTATACAGAAAAGAAATACAATCTTCTGTGGCACTGGAACATCGTGGACATCAGGGTCAGCTACCCTGAAAGATTAAATTCCACTTGAGTGGTAGGTAAAAGCAGACATGAATTTATATACTTGTTACATGAATTTCATATACAACAAATATCTGGTTCCTTTGCCTTCCATTCGAAAAACTTTATGCGCTAGTTAGTGTTAATGGTTAATCCTATCTAACTTCGCCGCGCTCCAAGTCACCAGATTTGAAACAAAATATACACAGAAACATACACATCATACAATAATAATCATTTCACAATAAACAAATAACACAAACAACCAAATGAATTGTCGCATCTTAGCAAAGTCATACATCGAAGTAAACAAATGCAAAATTTACAGATGTTTTCTCCAAAATACAAAAAAATTTACACAAAAGCTGTTTTTTTCTGGTATAGAAAAAAACACACACAATGCAGTGTCCACTTTTGCCAGTCTTCTTAATTTTAGAGTCCACCCGTGACTTGCTTCAATTGCAAAAATTCTTCACTTGTTCGTACCGTGAAGATAAAGAAACTATACAACCTGGTTTTGTCTGTTAAATCCTATGTACTGGATCTCCATCCGACGCTTCCATACTGAGACTTCTTCTCCGTAATTTGCTGTGAGGTATGCCGTTGATTTCGATGTTTCTCAGCTCCTCAGGAATTCCGTCGCTTTCTTGTATACGGCTTCGTAGATAGTATGGGGAAGGTCTCATTGTAGTGGCTTGATTCGACAGGACTGGTTTCTCCGCTTGTTTGTTGCGCCCTCTCGTTGTCACTCTGGTCTGGCGGGTTTGGTCATCACGTCCACTACCTTCAGTTCGGGATCCGCCTGTAGTCGGAGCAGTCCTTCTGCGATCAGGCAACCTTGATGGACCTGCAATGGACTGTACTCCTGGTGAAGAGGTATTAGGTCTCTTAAATTTGTAAGTCCTGGACGAGATCGAGGATGGGATCGACCTCTTGACTCGCTGCCTTTGCTCAGGAGCGTGTCTTTTCCGGTCCTGGTGCTCAGACCCTTGTAATGATCTCTTCTTGCATATCTTGGATCGTTTTAAAACTTGGTCCTTCGACGCAGTACTATTAATTTTACGCTTATTTCTGGAGATCTCCCGTGTGGTGTTACCCTGCCGTGATCTACACTCCTCACTTTCCTGACTAGAGGTTTTCCTATGCTCTTTAAACTGCCCTTGATCCGATCTATTCAACCCATTACTAATTTCTTGTTCGTCATACAGAGTTTCTACCGGACTATCCGAACTAATCGTGTCTGACTGACGAGGTCGGTACACTCGAACCTGATCAATGTTAACCTTTACTCTTCTCCCGCTTTTCCAAATAATTAAATTATTTCCATTTATTTCCAAAACTTTATAGGGACCTTCAAACTCAGGCATAAATTTTCCAACTGTTTTCTACCCGCAGCACTTAAGAAATGTGTTTGAATTAAAACTAAATCGTTCACTTTGATGTGAACATCCCTCCTTCTGCGATTGTAATATTTTCCCAAGACTTATGCTTATTCCGCATATTTCGTCTTGACTCATCGAATAATCTTTCGATGTTCCTACCAACTATTTCGTATCCTCCGTAACATTTATGAGCTTGCTAAACGGGTTATGATTTTCCTTCCCAAAAACAACTCAGCCGGAGTTTTATTTGTTGTCTCATTTACCGCTGTGCGTAATGCGAAAGCGAACTCGTGTAGAAATTGGTCCCAGTTTTCATGATTTTCTTCAACAAAAGAAGCTATCATTCGAACTAAATTTCTATTCACTCTTTCTGTGAGATTAGCCTGTGGTCGGTACGTTACCGTTTTCATATGTTTGATGTCCAACCTGTGACTGAGATGTTCAAACACGTCAGAAATAAATTGGGGGCCGTTATCACTTATCAAAGAAATCGGAGCTCCGTAACGCGCTATATAGTTATCAAAAAAGCATTAGCTATTGCCTGGGCTGAAGCTTTACGAAGAGGAATCAGCTCACACCACTTAGTGAAGTGGTCAGATATAACTAATATGAATATATATCTCTCGGGTCGGGATGCGGGGTAGGGGCCTAATAAGTCTAGCGTTACAATTTCATTTGGATATTTTTAAACTATAGGCATTAAACGACCAGCTGGTAGCGCGTTTTTATAATTAAACTTTTGACACCGGTCACAGGTTGAAACATATTCAAATATATATTTCCTCATAAATGGAAAATAGCATGTGTCACGAAGTTTAAGATATGTCTTCCTCTTTCCGAGATGTCCTGCCAGTGGCAGATCATGAAATTCTTTCGATATATCTTTTCGAAGAGAACCAGGAATATAAACTCTTAGTTATCCCAGAGTAGAAAAATACTTCGCGTAAAAGAGGAGACCATTTATTAACTTGAAGTCCTGGGACCAACTCTCGCATACCGTCGCATTAACAGAACCGTCATCAGGGTTTTCTAAGTATCGATAAATATGTCCTAATTCATGATCTTCCCTTTGTTCTTTAATGAATTGTTCACGTGAATTTATTGCGAGGGCTCTAAGAGCTGCGCACGAAATTTGTGACCCCTCGACACTGTCTACTGGATTTCTCGATAAAAGATCTGCGACCACGTTTTGAACACCAGGTCTGTGCTCCCATTCTATGTTAAACTCTGACAATTTCAATGCCCATCGGATCATCCTACTTGATAAATTCTTACCATTGGTTAACTTTGTTAACGCTGCGTGATCTGTGATCACTTTCACAGGTAGGGGTCCAAAATAAGTTTTAAACTTATTTAGAGCCCATATTACCGCCAAACATTCTCTTTCGGTAACTGTATAATTACGTTCTGCTTTATTAAGGGTTCGAGACGTGAAAGCAATAGGTTTTTGATTTTGTCGAAGAACAGCACCAATTCTGACCCCACTAGCATCAGTGAATAAATTGAACTGTTCAGAAAAATTTGGTAATTGTAAAATCGGTGCCTCCGTTAGTGGGCGTTTGATCTGATCAAAAGAATCCTGTGCTTCTCCCGACCAGTAAAACTTCGCCCCCTTTTTCTTTAATTGGTACAATGGTTCGCATATATCTGCGTATCGCGGAATAAATTTTTGGTACCAACCCGTCATCCCTAAAAAATTTGACACTTCTCGATTATTTTTGGGAGGTTTCATTTCCGTAATTGCCCTAATTTTCTTATTGTCAGTTTCGATTCCTTCTTTACTAATAATCAGGCCTAAATATTTGAGTTTGTCACGGGCGAAGTGACATTTTTCCTTATTTAACGTTAGCCCTGCGTCTCACAATAAGGTAAAACCTGACTTAAATGATCGAGATGGTCTTTAAACGATGGAGATGTAATTATAACATCGTCCATATACACCAACACGAAACGCTTAATAACAGGTTTGAGAATAATGTCAATTGCCCGTTGGAAATTAGGTGCTGCCCCAGAAAGACCAAAAGGCATGCGTAGGAATGCAAAAGTGCCATTGCGAGTGATAAACGCGGTTTTTTCTATGTCCCTTGGACTAATCGCCAACTGAAAATAGCCACTTCTGAGATCTAGAGTGGACATAACGTTGGTGTGAGGAATATTGGTGAGTAAGTCATCAATCACCGGTAATGGATATCGAGGATATTTGGTAATTCCATTTAGTTTTCGATAATCGATCGCGAAACGATACGCCTCGAGAGAATCTGGAGGAAGGTCATTTTTCTTTCGTGTTAGAACGACTGGAGATGCATAAGGCGAATTAATAGGACAAATTGTAACATCTTATCTATGTGATAATCAATAATGCCTTGTTTGACCCGGTCGTACCTGTATGGTCTCGACACTACCGGTCCCTTGTCTCCAGTATCTATCTCATGATATAGAACATGCGTTAATCCCGGCTGATCGGAAAATAACCCTTTAAAATTATTAAATAAGGCTTTTAATTGCCTCTATTGCTCGTCACCGAGTTTTGATTCTGCTAGATCAATATCAACTGGTTTCTCTTCTTTTGGCAATCGTTTGATCAGATTATCGGGAATGATCAAGGATTTCTGATCAAAATCCAATGTTAATCGTGACGCCTTCATAAAATCAATCAATCCCCAAAATACACTGATACTGCATGTCGTCTAGTATATGGAATTCCCAGGGTTTCTGAAATTCCCTGATCCTAATTTGTAACTCTACCCGACCCAAATGACTGCACGGGGCTCCCTGTGCTGTCACGACTCTGTCTTTCGTCTTTTGACGAGGTCGGTATGAAAAATAGTTTCGGTATACCTCCTCCGAAATAAAAGATTTCTCCACTCCCGTGTCCCATAGTGCTGTAATAAAGGTTTCATTTAATAGAATAGGGACATACGGTAATTCGACTGGAGTCATTCTTATAGAGGATACTCTGATAGGCCGATGATCCCAAACTGGAGGATTTTTCCGTACCTCGCGATCGATTACCCCCATATTCACATCGATCGCTTAAAAGTTTAAATTTCTACTGCGTTCATTTTGACCTCTAAATGAACTATTTCTTGACCCACTTTGTCGACCGCCCTGATTGTGGAATCGTTGTTCCGATTGTCCACCTTGGCGTCTACCCTCGAATCTGCGATTATTTGCGAAACCTTGGTTTTCGAATCGATTAAATTCTCTTTGTGGTCGGCTATTATTGGCTTATCTCTCATTATTTCCGTTTTCCCTCCAATTTTCTTGTCTATGCCGGGTATTAAAACGATTGCCTTCATTAGGGCCTGAACTTCTAAATCCCTCACTCGAGCCTCTGATTTGTCTATGCATAAAACGTTCTTCGTATTTATCAACGATTTGTAGGAGATTGGCAGTATTTCGTGGATGTCTAACTTCGAAATAATCCAAAATTTGAGGTTCTAATCGACTAACAACGTGATAAATTAATTTTTCCTCCGACATTTCTAGCTTAAGGACCTTATGAATTTTCAATAATTCATAAATAAAATCCGAAGGCTGCTGATCCCGCCTTTGCGATGAGGAATAAAATCGCGTTTCTAGTTCCGACCTGTTTCTGACCACGGGGAATTGTTCCGACAGTGCCTGTTTTAAGTGCGCGTAGTCTGTTGTCTTATCTTCAATGACCCTATAACCAAGAACTTTGAACCAGTCGAGTGCCCGTCCTTTGAGAAGACCCTTCAAGTAAGCACATGCTAGTTGTGCAGGTATCTCATAATAAGCGAGATTATGATCAATATTCTCCAAAAAATCTTCTATGTTCTCAACCCCGAAAAATATTGTTCCGGAATGATTCTAAAACTGTATCCGACTCTATTCTCGGAATTTATACGTTGGGCGCCATTGTGAAGGTCTCCTTGGACCTCACTTTGAGAACGAGAATAAATAGGAGTCATGTAAGAACCAGTAGCCATTTTTATAAACAACTTTCTTTATTTGGTTATCTTATCCAAATAGAATCAAAGACTTTTTAACAAATATATCTAACTAGTATTATGAGGTTTTAAAGGTAATATCCTTTAAATTAACTTAATTAATGATCCAATTAATTAACAATTAAATAATGATCACGCAGAGATTACCACGATAAGAGATCCCAGAATTATATTCTATGCTCTTATTGAACATTTAATTTTAATTTCGTTCGCAATAATAAGACTAATATTTACCACACTGCCATTCAGCTCAGCTCAGCTCAGCTTTTATCTGAGATTGAATAATCCAACAAGAAATCTTCAATTTAACTTCACTGTAACTTTCTACTTCAATCTCTATCTCCTACTGCTCTAACTTTACTATTCCGTTTGACTTAAATACTTTATCTAATCTGCATATAACAAGGAATCCTGTCCGCTTTTTGGAGTTGATTGGAAATAGGTAGGGAATTAAATTTCCCGAAAAAGGACGACTCAGAAGGTTAGTGAGAAAGTTCCGTATAGGTTTGTCACAGATTGTAGAAATCTCTTCATTTAGGCATTAATGCAGTAAACTGAATCCAATCGAAGAGTTGAATATGAGATTATTTGCACAGTTGTGCGACTAAAATGACGAGAACTTTCATCAACAACTCATTTACATTATTCTTTGGCTTTCGAAAGGATTTTGTTTGTGTTAAGATGTTTTGAACTTTTTAGACTCTTTTAAAAAATTTGGATGGTAAAGATCTGGTTTTAAAAGAAAATTTAATTAAGAGGAAACCAAATACTAGGCATTTAAGAATTTTGCTAATTAAATTTAAAAAAGGTTTGTTTTCAGTTACAAGAATGCTTAAACTTGATTAAAACAGAGTCCATCATTGCAGTGTCAAGATTGACCTAATGATGTGAGAAATGGAGTTTTGTCTTCCTTTGTCAGGGCAATTGCACTTCAACCCCGTTTAACATCTAAGTACTGAAAATTTGTTATGAAGTAATCAGAATCGTCCGTCTCATGCAAAGTATTTGCATTTGCTTAGTCATTTTATGTAACATAAGCTAAATTTTAATTTGATTTTATTTTAAAAAATTTTAAAATTAACATGCGTTTTTTAAGTTTTTCATATTACACTTCTTCACAGTTTGAAATTAAGATATTTTTATGTAGCACTATACCATCTAACAAAATCATATGTGAAGTTAATAAATTTCTAAAAATTCAAGATTAGGTAAAAGGGTTATATTGTAAACAGATATACATGGCTGGTCATGAGACAAAATTTATCAAGGGATAGCTAGATGCAGCCGATTATTACATATTTATAACTAAATGATTGTCAACTTTTACAATCAAAGAACGATAGCAGTGTGTTTCAAATTCACTCGGGTATGTGTGGTTATAATCACATTTTTCTCACAAATACAAGTGAAGCAGTAAGAAGTGAAGAACAAATAGAACAACAAACTTACAGATCAGTAATCAAAACGATTTGTTATGCGAATGCCTAAGGGAAAATCGTATTGGAGAATGAAGAATTTACTGTCTCATACGTTTTTAAAAGCTAGTATTATTAATTTTACGTAGATCCACAATATGTTTGAAATAAATAAAAATTTAGAAACCTTTTAAAAATCAAATAAATATTCATAAAATCATAAAAAAGTGTGATCAAAATCTTAAGTAATATAAGAGAGAGAGACAGATATATTTATTCTTTATATATATATATATATATATATATATAGGGTAAAAGTTCAGCTTTCAAAATTGTTTAATAATAATCAAAAGCTAAAATCAGATTTCCTCTTTAAATTTATGTTTGAGTATTTTTCTTTTTTTGATAAATTGTAATCGAATTTATTTTTAAGCTGCCTAAGAATACTAATTTTTTAAAATTTTAAAACCAAATCATTTTAAAACGAAACCATTGAAACGAAAGTTAAAGAAAATTAGACCAATACAGTTATCTATTTTACTTTATTTGGATTTATTTATTTCTAAGAGTTTGCTTTGGAATGCATTTAAGAATTTGTGCATGGCAAAAATGCTTACTGATATTGCAGTCTTCTTCATTTCTTTTAACTTGTTCTGCTTTTTGTTTTAACTTTTTGTAATAAAATCAGAGTCAATAATGAATTTTGAAGTAATTTTTACTCCTGTTAAACTCATTCACGTAAAAATCTTTTATTGATTTAATAATATATCAAAAACAATATGTATTTCAAAAATATGCGAAACTAGTTAACAACAAAAAAAAAGTTGCAGAAATTATTTGTTGATCTTTCTTTTTAGATAAGAAATTTTCAAGAAATTATATGAAAAGATTAAATTAGGAAGACAGATTTCAAACATTCAAATTTAAAAATAGTACATTTTTGGAGGAGGGTTGAAGTATATTATACAATTTATTTATTTAGACTGTCACTTAAAAGTCAGTCATATCATTTTTTAAACATTCTAATTATTATTTAGACTTTTTCTTTCCATTATGTTAATTAAATTGCTAATAAAAACAACTTTTAATTAAGGATAAAATGTACTTTTTATTCTTCGGTTATTCCATAAAATATAATTTAATATTTTATCCGTCATAATTTCCTTCATTCAAATATGTTTCTAAAAAAATAATACCCTATCATTTTTAATTACTATATTTTTAAGTCATTATCATGAGTAATTGTTGAGACAAAGAAGTAGAATTGTATGTGAATGACTGAAAATAATATTTAAAATATTTTCCATACGAGTGCCTCATGTAATTAAATTGGAATTTACTGAAAAAATAGTTCGTAAGATCACAAAACGTGAAATCATGAAGAAAAATTTCTTTAAAGTACACTTTGCCCTTTTTTTTACATTTTAGGCTTCTTCAAACCAAATAGATTCTAAAACCAATGGATTTCTTTCCTGAAATAAATATGCACACAATTAACACATTTGTGGTTTACAACTACTTTTCTTGTTTCATTAAGAGCAGTTAAATGAAAAAAAAAGGATAACAAATATTTCCTTTTTTCTTAAAAAAATCTTTTACATTTCAAGTGAATTACTTAAACAGAAATCTTATCTTTATTTAATCAAAAGAAACATATTTCTAAATAAAGAAACATCGTCAAGTAATATGTTTGAGTGTACATTAGTTTTAATTAACAACATATATTATCATCTTACGTTGAATTTTTTTTTTTTTTTTTTTTTTGGTAAGCTATTCATCTTAGGCTTTTTTATTACTATTCTTAAACATTTTATACATTTTGAGAGTGCTTTTTTACAGTTGTAGAGACAAAAATGTATCTATTTTGTGTTCTAAATTAGGAAATTATATTTGTAGTTCCTTTTTAGATACACAATTCAATGTGTCAAATCATAGTAACGTTTCCTATAAAATATCTAAAAATGTACCTTATTTTAATTTAATTAAATAATCAATTTACAGAATAAATGAAAGATAAATTGAATTTGGGAATAAAATAAAATCTCGAAATACAGGATGATCACAAAGTTTTGTCCTGAGTAAAAATGGTTATTGTGCTGAAACTATTATTAGACATCTTGAAAGTAGTATTATGAATATTTTTATAATATCATTTACATCACTGCATTTCAGCGTGTATCACTCTTGGAAGCTCGAAGAATGTGTAAGTGATATTCTAGTTCCCGCCAAACGTTCTTTAACATATCGTGTATTTTATAAGCATACAATATATACCTTATATAAAGAATTGTTACCACACTTGTTTGTGATACTTGAAGTACACTTGATGTTTCCCAAGTTGATTTCCCAAGCTATAGAGATTGCCAAACGTGTACAACAGCTACTTCACTTACAACAGACCAGCCACTTCTAGGAAAATACATAACGATGCCCGTTTTTTTAAACATTTCATTCCGTCTATTTATTGGTTTAAAATCAAGAGGTTTGCTTCAATAACAGTACCGAAAATTAAGCAGAGCATTAATGGGTGATTTTGTATCATGAAACCAAAGAACATATTGGGCATTTTCTTGAATCGACGCCAGTTCATCAAAAATAATATCTTCCATACAAATGTTCCCCTGAGTTACTCATGAAGAAACATTCGCACCGTTTGCAGTATAAGGAACTTCGAAAATGACTTACACAATGATTTAAAAGTTATTTTATTACATTACTAGGCTATATTGCAATGAATTTGTATATAAACAGGGCAAGACCTTGTAATTCTCTAATCAAAGACAGAATACATTCATCTATAGTAGGTGTGGCCAAACTTTTGGTAAGAGTGCCACTGTTTGATAATAAATCTCTTTGTGTGCTACTGCAAACCTTTTCAACAAATCAAAAATATATAAAAAGGTGAGCAAATGCTAGGTATTGGCTTATGCGATTTTTACCCAAATACCATATTTTTATGCTAGTCTATGTAGTGAAAATTTAAAAATAATATAATAAATACGTAGATTTTATCGATAACAAAATTTTACTTCATTTAAAATAAACATTTTTAGGTATAAAAATAATAATGCGTTTCTTTAAACATTTAGTTCTAGTTTATAATTGAACAGTCTGCTCTGGCGCAATATGTAACTTTGGAGTCTTTTTTTTTTTTTGTTAAGTCATCTATACTAGAATTAGTTCTTGAAAATGCGAACAGAATTAGGTTATTTTAGTTGTATATTAGTTGAACGATTTTATGATTTTATTGTATTCGTAATAGAAAAAAGTTACTGATTCAAAACTCGGAAAATATCTGACAGCCAAATAGCGTGAATTTGGAAAATTGGCTGTTGGTTCAAATTCCCAAAATTCAATATAATTTGGATCACTTGAGTTGAAATAACTTCCTATAAGATTTACCTTTCAGTCCAGCATGGTACTATAGATCAATAACTTCGATTTGGATTTCAGGTGGATAACAATAATGTCTTGTAGATAAATTGAAAAGAGATTTATGAAAAGATCAGAATTTTTATATCATCTTGAAAATCATACAATCTAACACAGAAGGTATCCTTCAGAATAAAATATTTAATTTTTAAATCTATTATCGCTCGGCGAATTATTGGTAGATGGTTCCTGCATAAGTCTGAAATGAGTTAATCGTTTTTTCATCAAACTCTAGACAAATTATGTAAAAGCATGTTTACAAATTATATACGACCAACTAAGATAGGAAAAATATAATATATTCCCTGTAATCTTAAATTTAAATTATGTATACGTTCCATAAAATTGGTAAAAAGGCTTAATCTCATAGAGAGTCTTACTTCTTGCATTCACCGGTAGTAGCACTCACCGGGCAGTCCATTGTTTTCTTCCAGATATTTTAAAAATATATTTAATAAAATTATAAGTAGATTATATATTTATTATATTTTCATATAAGAAGCTGGTCTAACGGAATTCCGGAGCAAGCGAAGCTAAGGCCGTTAAAAAAATAAGCTGCGCAAGCGCATTAGTAATTATCGTTAATTTTTAAGGTAATAAAAGCTTTCTGCCCATGCGCAAGAAAGTGCCGTCAGAGAATTAAACTGTTAATTTTTTTTAAGAAATGAATTACGCATGCACTAACTTGCCGTGATATCGTGAAAACTCATAAAATTAAAGAAATATAAAACGCATGTGCAAATTTTCGCCAAAAAACAACTGCTCCTTCACTGGAAAAGAAATTCAAAACGGTTAGCAGATTTGGCGCATTTATCGATTTGGCGAGAAAACACTTGGCACGAGAAGCGCCCGATTTGACAAATGAACCTGAAAAGTGTTGGAACACCCACCGTACATCTAGATTTGTCTACCAGAAACATTCTATACTTTTTTCCATCTAGGAGAGCATTACGCTTCCATTCGGATGATGAGACAAATAATGCATGCAGGATTTCCTCGAGAATCAACCACAATTCTTATACAGCGAATACATAAACCAGCTGTCGAAACAAGGGGACCTGTGGTATCTCACCCATGGTTATTTATTTTGATTTCCAATAAATGTTTTGTTTTATTCAGCATGTCCTTTTTTCATCTGAGCAATACTTATATATTTAATAATTTATAACATTGTAATTTCTGTAAAACTAAAATCTTGATACAAGAAAATGAAAAATAAATATATTTATTTTCCCATTTCTCATTCTATTTAGAAATAAAAGAATTGCCATATCGATATTCGTTTTCATATTGATGTTTATTTATCATTTAACTTACAAATATTCTAAGATCATTTTTGGAAAGACATGCAAGAAATAATGTTTGATTTCATGTCTCTAATCATATCTGTAACAAATTTGTATTCGCACCAATATGCAACTACAGAAGCCGAAAAGGTCAAGGTGTTGAACTAGGGCTAGGAGTTGTTTCTACCAAATTGTGCATTCCAGTTTTAGTACTACTAAATACCTAACATATAGTGGAGCTGATGTACGTTTTATCTGTCGACACTTATTCTGAACCCTCGCGTTAACTTTGTGTAGAAATTTGAATAATGGGCGTTAGTTCAGTCACTTCAGTGACAAAGAAGTTACCATGACTTTAAACTACATTTCTTCGAATGTAGTTGACTGGGCCTTTGGTGACTGTTTTACAATGTATTCGGCTGCTCGTCGACTTATGAAAGGTTGGGGGCGTGAATGGAATGAAAAAAATTATGAAGTATTTCCCTGTGGGTTCGCATGCTCATGAAAAATATGCTAATAAAAAATCAAAAATATATTTTAATGTATAATACTTATCTGAATTGAATATTTGAAAATTGAATTGATCATTTATGCTTCAATCATATTTTGTTTTTAACATTAGAGCTTATAGAATGTATCATTTTTTGTAAGTAACCAATGTAATTAGACTCTCCATATGATTTAACAACTTAAATTCTTACAATTTTAGATGATATCAAATTACAACAGAAATTTAAAAATTCTAAATTGAATAAGTCTAACAATAGAAAAATGATAGAAATCAGATGCCAACAATAATAAATTATGGTTTTAAAAAATCTAAAAAACACACTTTTTAGTGAATAGAACTAAAAAGTAAAAAAAAAATATATAATATAAGAATAAAATGATTAACGGTAAAATTAATGTCATTAGGATGAAAGCGATAGGTGCTCTATATTAATTTGTTATAATTTCTTACTAGTTCTACTCCGAAATGCTGAGTTAGTATAAAAATGTAGCACAAAGCACAATCCACGCTTTTACCAAAATGACATTAATTTTCTCATTAATAATTTTATTCTTTTTTAAGAATTATTATTTTTTTTTACTTTTTAGTTCGATTCACTATAAAAGCGTGTGTTTTAGTTTGTTTGTTTTTAAACTATAATTTATTTTTCATTTTTTTAACTCGACCTACAATAAAAGTCTGCTTTCTTTAGTTTTTAAAACAATCATTTATTCTTTGTTGAATATATCCTTGAGTTTGATATTTGGAACCGGAGTTATGTGGCTGCTGGAATTAGTCTTGCTTTTCAATGGATATTAATTCATGGGTCTGAAGGATATTTATTCTCTCCAATTACGGGGCCTCGGATGAGTCCCATATCATTATATTTTGAAGATTCCGTCCCTATAAATACAGGTCTAACTAATAAAAGTGTGTTAAGAAGAAATATTAAATCTCAATCGTATTATCACCTTTTAAACGTATTGCTATAATGTTAATTGATATAATCACTTTTAAATATATTGCTTTATCAATATAAAAAGAAATATTTTGCAATTAGGATATAAATTTATCACCTTTTAAACGTATTTCTATAATGTTAATTCGTATCCTCACTTCCAAACGAATTGCTTTATAAAAATAAAAAATATATATTTAGCAGTTAGAACATAAATCATTTTTATTCAGAAGCACGAGCCTTTTTTTTTTCTTTCCATTTGCAGAAAAACTACGCACTCTCTCTACCCTTTTTCACATAAAGAACAATTTCTTTTTGTTTCATTTGTATTAACTACAAGCCTATTTGCGGTTTTACGGTTGCTTCTTAATCTTTTAGTCGGTAAATATGGCAATGGCATATGGAATTAGTCAACAAACCTGAAAATGATTTATGCAATTAGTCGCTAAATCTGGAAACGATATAAGGAATTAGTAGCTTCGCTAAATATGGAAATCCTTAAAGTCCTTATTTATGAGGATCCTGATCAGGACAATGAACAAAATTATGAAATTGTATTATAGTTATCGGTCCTTGACAAGTGTAAAAAATTTTGAATTAAGCTGTCGTCTTAAATTTGATAAAACTCGAGTTCAGATATTCCATAACATACATGTGAAACTTATAAAAGCGTGTTAAAAAGAGGTACTTGGTTCTGTCACCCGAACTGATAATGCAGTGCATAGATTATGGTGCGGAAGCAATTATCTTCCACATATCATGTTACATCATCAACATTCATGTATCATATTGTAGCGTCCTGAAGTAATATAATAAAACCATTTTACAAAGTCTACAATTGTCAGAAAAGGACGTTCTTAATAATTGCCGCACGTTATTTTTGTTAAATTTAGCAATATATTCTCTATTTAAAAGGGAAGATGTAATGAAAAACTGAAGAGTTTTAATATATTAATTCAAAAAATTTATTGGCATATAGGGAATGAATTTCTAAGAAAAAGTACCCGAGAGAAAAATATATTATTTAACAAATTTGATGAAGCATGCTTTAAAAATCGATTTTATTTGAATCCGGGTATTTGTTTCGAAGAGGTTTTTGGAAATGCCTTAGGGTAAATGTGCAGCAATAATCGAATATCAAATCGTGATATCTCTTAACACCTACTAATAAATAAAGATGAGAATTGTGAGTACTATTTACATTTCTAAAAGTAACTTTACTGGCATTTAATCAAATTTTTTGAAGTAATGATGGATATGTACTATAAACGATTGTGAGGAATTACCACTAGACAAAAAATTATATTGATTTGTTCTGTTATTAAACATTATTTTGAAGAAAAATTATAAATGGAGGGTACTATGGAATAATTGTTGGTTTAAACCATTGGAAAACTAATTTAAACTTCATAAAAAATAATTATTTTTAAATATAAAATCCATGTATTTAAGAATAAGTGAAAGTCATTCCGGTTTCGAGTCTACTTACAAAATTCGCAAATATCTTTCTCTACTAAAACCTGGTATTATGAAATACTTGGTATTCTATAATACCCAACATGCCATCTTGGAAAATGAATCTCTAAACTAAAATCAAACAAGATTGTAAGCTAAAAAACGACCGTATTACACACTGTAGTTCTTTTAGTGTACACTGTGCTTAGCTTTAATGTTCAAGCCAAATGTGCGTACTAATAGGTTAAAATGTTTGAAAACTTACCCGTAAAATCTTTTGAAAATCGCAAACACACTCTGTTTTCTAGTGAGTGGTATGAAAACAGCAAATATTTAACTCCCACTACAATGCATCATGGGAGTTTTTCTTCTGTAGTGAAGGTTTTCTAATGCATTAGTAACTACAGAGTAAAAACCTCTATAGTCCATAATACCCCACTCTGTCGTACTATTATTAATTTCCAATAAACAACTCTTCTATTTTCACCACTTTTTTCTGTTTTCTGTTTAAATCACATTCCTTTTCGGCCATTATTACGTCATATACGTGTGTGAGTAAGTGTAAATATGTTTTTATATGTTATTCAAAATTATAGCGCATCGTTATAACATCATTCTATATTTTGTAACTTAAATATATTTTTGACGCCTTAGGCAAACTTGAAATTAAATGTAATTAATTTGCGTATATATATAAATAAATTACAGTTATTTTTGGACGTGCAACAAAATTTATTGTGGCGACCATTGATAAATTTGGCTCGATAGTTTCTGATTTTTTTATTCTTATACGTAACTTTATAATTTTACGTAAAGTATTTGGTCGAAAATAGTTTCTTTTATTAAAAAAGATACAATCTGAAATTGTTATTCTTACGCAATATTTGATTTTAGAAAAGTAATCATTTACTCTGTTTTTACAACCAATTTCTGCAAATAAAATTTATTTGGAATTGAATACCTATTTCGAAATAAATAAATTTTAAGTTTTTTCAAGTCTCCCTGGTGGGAATTTTATTTCATTTCAATGAAAGTATCGTTTACTCTGTGGTATATCTGCTTTTCGCTAAAATATTTAAATAAAATTTCCAAATTTCACTATATATCACGCTTATTTTATTTCATTTTCTAGGAATTACTAATTTAAGTATTAATGACGATCAACATTCCCAGAGTGAAGAATTCTATTGTATATGTGTGTGTTTAACAATCTTATTTTATTTTTGTATAGCACTATATTTCGCATTCTCAAACTTAAAGGTTTCTTTAGTCATTCTTGGACTATAAATAGTTTTCTAAACACATGTTTTTATACATGAAACATATATATATATATATATATATATATATATATATATATATATATATATATATATATATATATGAGTGATTGTTGGATCATATCTCTTGTTTGTAGAGAATAAGACTATATATATGGACATTTGATTTACTAAAAAGTTTCCCTTTCTTCTTATCTTTGCTGAAATGCTGATTATATTTTAAACTTAAATGCAGTCTTACCTTTGATACCTAAAGTAATTACTAAAACAGCTTGTAACATTTCTTCCTTAGGGAGTATTAATACCATTTTCAGCAATTTCAAAAGTCATTAACCAGACGAAAATATGTGCATTAGAAGTCTCAATGGTGGGCAAACTGTAACTAACCACACTAAGAAGCCCAGAGGACGCTTTCCGGTAATGTATATGCGGTTTAAACATAAATATTAGATGAAAGTAATAAGTCGTTATTAATGATTATCACTCTGACAGATCAAATTTCGTAACCGTAGTTCAAGTTTTGCAGTCGAAATTAACCCTTCTGTAAAATTAAAAGGAAATGTTATTACATTTCTCTAAACCATACTTGGTGTGATTGTAAAAGTTTCAATTCAAAAGCAGATTAAATTTTAAATCTTGTGCTTATGAGATAGTGGAATATTTCATTTACGTAAATTGTATTATTCTAACTCTACTATATTAGAATAGAAAATATATATGAGAGTTTTAAATTTGTTAAAATTAATATTAAGATTATAAATATTGTGTGGTTTTCTAAAATTACTTTAATAATATCATTGATATCAATGGAATTGAAAAGATCTTCAAAGTCATAACTATGAACAGAATATATATTTTTATTTTTAAAAAATCTATAATATCTCTTCACTATTTTTAATTATAGCTTTATTACGTTGCTGATTAATAAAGTTTTGTATAATATTATGAAGTAATTTGTCTGCAGTCGTAATATTTGTTTTAAAACCATTTGACACAGCTCTAAATTTGACAGGACCTTAATGGAGTTTTGGTGTTAAAAATATATATGAAACTTTAATTTTAGGAACACAAAAACCTAATTTTTTTTAAATAGTAATAATACGATTAAAATAATTTCATTATGTGACAAATCTAATTTTTTAAAAGATTCTTTGTTTAAAAAGTGTTCATTAAGCATATCATAATAAAAATACTTACAAATCACAGCATAGTTACCAGGTACTTTATATATGTAAACTATGATAAAATTATTTGTAATTCATAAATTCTCTGTTTTATATCTTTAAAAGTAAATTTACAATGTTAATGGTAGCTAAAATTCATAAGGTCTTTTAGAATATTGTACTTATATTCATCAATTGCCTCTATAGGTAGTCCATATTTAATTGCAGATTTTGTAATAAAATTATCTGTATATTTATTAATTTGTGTTTTAACATTAATTTGTCTTTAAACTTCCAGAATTCAAATTTGCCAGATCATTCCTCTCTAACAAAGCTGATAATGGAAGTTAGAAAGTCAGTTAATGTCTTCTTTGAATGTTAATCTCAGATTCATATTCTTTTTTGCCATCTCCTGCTTAGCTACAGTTAATGAGATTTTATTGATCATAAATTTATCTAAAATCGAAAGAAGCTATTCATTCTTTCCCAACCTTATGAACAGTGATCTTTACTGCTTTCGTCTTTAAAAAGCGTCGAACTATTGAGCCTATAATAGAAATTTTAAGGAAATTACTAAATGTGCGTGTGTGCTTAAAGATTACAGTACTATTTCATAATGGAAAAATGGATATGCACAGAGTTTATTTCATTCTTCTTCAAATTTTTTTTCGATTTGGAAAACAATGTTCGGTTGCATTACTTGCAGAATGTGTAAAATTTTGCGAGTGTTTTTCAATGGAATGGAATTTTCCTCGCGCAAGCAATTATTTTTTTTCATAGGTTCTTTCATTTTTTGAGTTTTCGTTCGCATTCAGAACGGAATTTATTATTTTATTATTTGTCACTTGCTATAGCGTCATCTCCAGTGTTATTCGATTGCTTTTTGAATAGAGTAAAACCTGTTTTTGAGCGGTAGATAGGGACCACATAAAAAATCGCAGAAAAAAATAATCGGGAATTTCATAAATTCCTACATACAACAAACAACTTCGTCCAAATACTACATAACTTTTTTTTATGCAGTGGAGAGGGATTGCATAAAAAAAGTCACACTTAGAAAATACGTCAATTACTTACGAAATTTATGAGAAATTATTTCCATAAAAAATAAATAATTTAATTACACATAGAAACATTTTATAAAGATTTAGCTTCTCATTCTATACATGGTGAAGTTTTCACAAAATGCACATACATAATTCCATAATCGTAATCCAAACCGCTAATCTTCTTTTGATGTAAATCGCTTTCGTAATTTGAAGATACAATTTCAATTGATTTATTTGTTGGCACCCCCCATGAAGTAAGAGATAAGTTTTTGCGACGAATGTCAGTTGGTCAGTTGCTTGTAAACGCTACAATAACCAGATATGCATGATCGAATCTCTTTTTGAAAGTTCCTACTCCTTTCGGAATTGGTTTTTATTTTAAGAAAATGCTTTCCCCATTTGTTGAAAAGCTGTATCCCTGCATTTAGTTTACCCACTCTAAAAGAATCCGGTTCTTCTTGTCCGTCTTCATAATCTATCAAAATATTGATAATGTCACTGTCCTTGAAAGTCTCGTCTTCAATCGAGCGCGGGCTGTTGGCGCATTGAGCGTATATATGTTCATTGCAGTGGGAGTAACGAACACCCCCGAAACCTCAGCCCTGCGGAGTGGAGAGGTCATGACTCTTAGAGGCCCATGTGCTGACAAATCCCAAGTATGTATTTACCCAATTTATAAAATATAAAATGCAAAATGTGACTTTTTTCGCAGTGGGGCTTTAACATTCTCCGTCGTCACTGCTACATTAATAGAATACCTTATAGTGGCGCCAAAACACTTGAATTTATATACTGCATAAAGATAGATCGCACATAAAAAATCACGCAAAAATAAAATCGCATAAAAAAAGAATCGCACCGAAACAGGCTCTAAGGTATATACTGGACATATTCCGTCATCTAATTTTTATCGGTGGAACATAGGAAGTTATTTGATTATTATGAAGTGATTACGAAAAGCATGAGAAAAGTGAGTAAAGACTTCTTAACTTCCGTCGCAGTTATTAGGAACATGAATAAATTATTTTTGGGAGGATACACAGATTGGTATTTCGGAATCATAGGGTAGATAAATATTTAGCATACCAAAATAACAAATTCACAAAACGTATTGGCTAATTACTTTTATCGAGTATTGTTGATCACGTAAAGAAAAAAACATTTACATAACACGTTTAGAGAAATATATCGTTTAAATTAAAAGCAGGAAAAGGAAAGGCTAAAATGATGGGAGGTCAAAAATGTTCGTATTGGAACTATTTTTATTTTTATAGAATTGATTAAGCTTATACAATTTTATTGAATGAAATTACTATTTGTTCCAAACAGTTTCTGAAATGTGTTAGGGTACAGACGTAATAATAATTGAATAAGAAATTGTGACATAACCTTAACAATTTTCAACGCTATTATAGGGTGTTTTTTGAGAGGTATAGAACTTTAAATTGCAATAAAACAACGATGTATTATTCGATTGACATGAATTTTTTTATTCGAAAGATAATCTTGTGACATTACATTTTAAATATGATTTCTGGCATAGGACTGCCACGCCTGGCTCGGATGTAGTCCAATCTGGACGTCCAATTTTCGATGACTTTTTCCAACATTTGTGGCCGTATATCGGCAATAACAAGGAGAATGTTGTCTTCCAAATGGTCAAGCGTTTGTGGCTTATCCGCATAGACCAATGACTTTACATAGCTCCACAGAAAATAGTCTAGCGGTGTTAAATCACAAGATCTTGGAGGCCAATTCACAGGTCCAAAACGTGAAATTAGGTGGTCCTCAAACGTGTCTTTCAATAAATCGGTTGTGGTACGAGCAGTGTGACATGTTGCGCCGTCTTTGTTGGAACCCCAGCTCCTGGACATCAGGATCGTTCAATTCAGGAATGAAGAAGTTAGTAATCATGGCTCTATACCGATCACCATTGACTGTAACGTTGTGGCCTTCATCGTTTTTGAAGAAGGTTTCCTTCAGCTCATAAAGCGCACCAAACAGTCAGTTTTTCTGGATGTAACGGTGTTTCGACATACACTTGTGGATTAGCTTCACTCCAAATGCGGCAGTTTTGTTTGTTGACGTAGTCATTCAACCAGAAGTGCGCTTCATCGCTAAACAAAATTCACTTATGAAAATCGGGAACAACGGCAATCTCGTTTTGGGCCCATTCGACGAATCTACGCCTGGCTTGATCATATTTAAAATGTAATACCACAAGATTATCTTTCGTTTAAAATAATTCATGTCAATCGAATAATACATCGTTGTTTTATTGCAATTTAAAATTTTATACCTCTAAAAAAACACCCTGTACTTAGTTTTGGTAAACAATAACGGTCCACTCTCTATTTGCTATTCTCCGTTTAAATCAGATTCCTTTTCGATCTGGTGTTTTTTTTTGTATATATATGTGTGCGTATAAATAGGTTTATACGTTATAACATCAACACTAATAAACACATGATATATTGCATTGCATTAACAGCTATCTTCATTTTTTGTAACATTTGTTTCTCACGCGTTAGTAAAATTTCAAATTAAATATGATTAATTGGGATATCAAATGATAAACTACAAGGATATACAGACGTAAAAACAAAATTTATTGAGCCACAATTCATGAATCTTTCACCGAATTTTTCAGTTTATTCTACTTATCTGTCACTTTATAATTTTATATCATATTTTGTTCTAAAGCATCGGATTTTAATTATAAGGATACTGTTTGAAATTGTTACTCATATATTTTATCAAATTTGAAAATATGCAGTCATTTACTCCATTTTTTAATCAATTACTGTAAAAAAAAAAAATAGTTGCAGTTGAATCTCTGTATAGAAATAAATAAGTTTTAAAGAATTTTCAAGTATTTCTGATCGGGTTTTATTTAATTCCAATAAAATGATTGTTTACTCTTCGATAGTGACTTTCCACTCGAATATTTAAATAGTTTCAGGTTTTAAACCTAACTCTCTCTATATCTCTCTCTCATTTTTATCTCCTCTCTCTCTCCTCTCTACTTTCTCTACTCTCTATCTCTACACTCTCTCTATACTCTCTCCTCTCTCTCATTTTTATCTCCTCTTTCTCCTCTTTATCTCCTTTCTCTCCCTCTCTCTCTCTACTCCCTATCTCTACACTCTCTCTTCTATTTCTCTCTCTTTTTACCTCATTTCATAGGTATTATTGGTTCGTTTATTTATCGCGATCAAGAATGAAAGATTTCAGTGATATTCATTTATATTCCTGTTTTGTTTTCATATAGCACAATTTATTGCATTCTTAAACTTTAAGGTTTCCTTAGCCATGCTTACTCCGTGAAAAACTTTGTAAACATATGTTTTTATATCAAGGTCATTGTATATCATATTTATTCGAATCGAAGTCGCACTATTTTTTCAGTATCAATCAATGATACTGAAAATCAGGTGCGCCTTAGAATCAAAAGTAAAATATTTGTCGGATGGGAGAAATTAAGTTTCCTCCTCTTTCCAAAGAAACAATTTAACTGTCCATTTTGGCCAAATGCATCAAAGACTTATTCCATTCCACAGTTTATCTCCAGTATTCAGTTTATCCTAAACAAAAATTTTCTGCTCCTATTTAGGATTTATTTTTGTCTACGCTTTCTTTTAATCACCTAAACATCAAAGATATAAGTAAAAGCATCCAGATGAATTCTCTATGACGCAAGTGTGGAAAGAGAGGCATGGAAGCAGTTGCACTAAATATATGATGCGGATGAAACAAATATATGGGTTGAGGGCGTTAACAAAATAAGATTTTTGCTTGCAAATGTTCAACAGTTTTTCCATAAACCAGTGCTTCTCAAAGTTTCAATACTCTCGACCCAATATTGAATCATAATTTTCATTGCGCCCCTAATACAATAACAATATATTGAACTCAATAATACTACACTTTGTAGCTAAAACTACGAAACGACTTTAACGTCTAAAGTGTCACCGGCGAATACAAACGCCTCGCTCAGCCAAAGCGTTAATTTCCCCACACGTAAATATACGTCTTTCCAAAGTACGGTCTTTTCTTTGCACTGATATCCATAAAATTATTCCGAAGACTTTGGAATGCAACAAAAGGACCTTGACAATGTTTGCGAACGATTTACTTATTTCAGACTATTTGATTCTTCCTTCCTCCACCCCAACTCAATCGCGTAACTTTTAATTGGCAATTAAGAATTTGATTCTAAACTGTGCAAATTATCAAGAGAAGGAATAAATTTCTATGTAATTTTAAATATAAGAATCCCATGGGGGTCACTGGTAGTTATTAAACAGGTTCTTAACTTAGTATTGCTAAATTAATTATAAAATACATTGAATAGCACTGATAATAAGTGTAATATATCAGTGTAAATGTGTGTTTTGTTTTTTATTATGTCGGAATTTTGTTTGTTTACTTTTCATAAATTAATAATTTTTTTCAAATAATCTTTTGTTTTTGAATTTCAATATGCTTGCGTCCCCTTGCAGAGTTGTCACGCACCCCCAAGTGGGGTGCCCCCACAGTTTGAGAAATACTTCCCTAAGCCAAAAAACTGAATAAAAGGTATTCTCAAGTAGATAATAATGTTGCTCAATTTGCACGGGACTTTCAATCAAAAGCATTGTCAGTTACAATACAAATGCTGTAATGCAAGACAAAAGAAGCCATTCAAGAACGGAAGTGCTACGAAAATTACACAATAGATATCTGATAAAAAAGTTTCCTATGAGAATATAATATCTTATTCTAAAAAATATCGCATGTCAAATACATTTGATTTCGCAGAAGAAGACATCGTGTGGGAAATTGGCTAAGCCCGCACCAGTTTCGAAGTAAGCTGTGAAAATATTAGTAGCGAATCATTTTCAGAACATGATACTGATGGTTTGATTAATTATAGGTTCATGTAGGTATTTGAATACTGGTAAAACAAAATTGTTAGCTTATTACTCTTATTTCCAATTAAAAATTGTTTTTAAAATTTCTTGAGTATCAAATATCACAATGGATCTTTTACAAATTTTTCCTTCAAAACGAGTGGAAAATTATGAATTCCGATTAGAATCGATGATGCCTTAGATTCAAGAAAATACGTTATTCGTTATATATATATATATATATATATATATATATATATATATATATATATATATATATATATATATATATATATATATATATATATATATATATATATATATATATATATATATAAATAATGTAATGTACAGTGGCGCACACAGGAATTTTTCAAGGGGGGCAGGGTCGAAAGTTCACCATTCTTGTATCATGCTCCGATTGATTTTGTCGATTTTCGGGACCAAAACACAGTAAAAACTAGTTTTTTAATAAATAATTAGCATTAATTAATAAAATTAATCATTAATAGTAAGTAATTAATTAAATTTTACGTACTATGAACTTAGAATTATTATCAATCGAAAAAAAAATCGAGGGCTTTGGGTGGGGTTGAACCCCAGGACCCCCCTTGTGTGCGCCACTGATAATATATATATATATATATATATATATATATATATATATATATATATATATATATATATATATATATATATATATATGGATATACCTATTATATTTTCATGATCATTCAGTTTTTTTTTAAATGTTTGAATTTTTTTCTTGACATTGCTAAAATGCTGATTATAATCGATATTTTATTGTAGACTTATCTTTTATACTGAATCTTAATACTTAAATAATTTATAACATTTCTTCTTTAGGGAATATCATTGTCATATTTTCGGTATAATTTTCCAAGTTATAATTTTTCAGATAAAAGATACGAATTAGAATTCTGTATTGTGTGGAAATAGTATCTATTAACACTAAATACGTCAGAGAATGCTTTCCAATAATGTATATGGGGTTTAAACATAAATATTAGAGGAAGGAAAGGAAGTACTTAGTCACATGATTATCGTTTTGAGTTACCAAATTCTGAAATTGAAGTTCCCACCTGGAAGCGGGAATGTATTCTTCTGTAATATTAAAGGAAACGCTATTATATTAGAAGATTACATTTTGAAATCATATTTCGTATGATTGCCACAGTTTCAATTCAAAATTAGCTTAAGAACCTGTGTTTATGGGATCATAAAATATTCCATTTGCGTAGGTTTTACACATAAACTGCATTATCATTTAGTTGACATGTTACAATGGAATATATTGTTCAATTCTTCCATGTTTTTTTGTTGTTGTTAATTTGAAAGCTGTTATAACGTTCTTTAAAATAAGATATTTTATAGATTATTTGGTAACTTTTTAAGAGTGCTTTTAGCTCCGTAAAATGTTTTCACTGTTTTTAGTTACTTTAACGTTTTGAATCCATTTAATTTAAAACTTACTTTAAGCATTTTAATAAAAAAAAAAAAATATTAACTCATCCGTAAAAGTAGCGCAAATTATTCTCGAAAAGATACTTCTTACATTTTAATGTTTCTTTTCCACAATTATTACGATAGTTTTTTTTTTTTATCAAACCTTTAAATACTTGAGTTATTTTTTTGAAAATTTATATTTGGAAAAGAAAGGTATAGATAGAAATGTTTCCTTCATTATATTTACTAACAAAAATGAAATCATTTAAACAAACAATGTCTAATCTTCTAATGGATCTCCTCTAACGTTAGTGTGAAGGTTTATGGAAGGTACAGCTTTCAAGCTTTGATTATTTACTCAGACGGATGCGTAGGAATCGTCTCTCTCTTTTGCTCACCTAGATGTGTTGGAGGAAGGGAAGCAATACTGGACGTAATCAAAATTAACTTATTTATTGATTTCACAAAATAACAATAGTGATTCAATTGATTTCGACAAGAAGAGAATGTCTCAATGTAAGCAATATACGTGGAACAAAAACGAGATGCAAGAATTATAAGAAGACTGCAAAAAGCGACCTCTTAATTTTAGGATCAATACTATTATCCCATTTAACTTAAAGTTAATTTTTAACTTTAGTGACCAATCGTCACTTTAAATCTTTCGTCTATTTAATATTTGAAATATTCTGTTAATTTGAGTGATACCTGACAAGTAGCAATCTCATCTGACTTATGGCTTTCTCTCTCTCCCTTCTCGTTACTAGCTAGAAACCCTTGACTACATATAGTAGGTTTAATTTAAGAATATTCGGTTTCTTCATCAAAAAGGTTGGTTGTGAATAAACGTGAATGATAGCCCAAAGATTTCCCAAGAGAATTAGCAAAAGGTACCCGAATAAATCCATCGCACGGTAGCCGTCATGGTCAAGCGTAGAGCAGGGAGTAGTATATATAGATCACTTCCGGAAATGATGTTAAAATCAGCATCAGGAATTTTGATCCCTTGTCTTTTGATGGGATTTGTTATCAGTGGTAATCTCGATCATGCTCTCAATTCTAATAAGGACAATATCTGGATTCTAGCAGAAAGCAGAAGCTCCATCCAATATTTGAATAATTGACCAATGATTATGGACAGTACCACTGTGGATATTATTTCCAAATTGGCTAGGCTTGGTCAGAGAAAACAAGTATGATCCCAGTGAATACCGTCACATGTGGGTGTGCATGGGAACGAGTCAGCTGATTAGATGGTGTATATATAATATATATAGGGGTTGTAATCTACCTAATTCCAGTTCCTCTGTCTTAAGCCATACTGAACTTCATTCCATTTACAGAGCTTAAAACAATCTAACTTGGCGAAACCCTCCTGCTCATCACTAGTACGCATCTAAGAATACTGGCCTGTTTTTACAGTGAAGGAGATCCATGGTTCATCAGACAGTTTTGACAAACTTCAGAAGCAGTCACCTGCATAGTATGACCTTTGTGAAGGGGTTAAGTTTTCCTTTTTACCTCGTCATGTTTCTATTTCTCATCTTCTGGAGTGCTGGGGTATTAGTCGAGATATTTGCTTGGAGATCAAGACCTGGTTTGTGACAATCTTATACGGAAATGTCAAATGGAGGTGCAGGCTTTCCTGCGCAAAGAGGATTTGAAACAACATCAGAGTTTTCACACACAAAAAGTTTAAATAAACCCCCAACAACTTTTATTTCATTACCTTTTATTTACTAACAACTCTTACTTTAGCTATTGGGATGAATTCAACTTTAACCTAGTATAAATATTTACCCACCGTTTAAAATACTTATTATAAATGCAGACACTCAGCTTGATTCCTTGACCTAGCGCCACGATGCTCTTAATCTCTTTTTCTTGTAACACTACGGATTCAAACTGAAAATCGAATTAAATCTAACAACATTTCATTTTGCTATCACAACTTCCTCCCTCTCAAATTAAATTCACTTCGCTTGAAATGGTATCTCTCATTTACATATATCACAGTTACTTTATAGAAAGTTTCTCAAATCAAACAGTTTTTCGAAAAAATTCTCCTAGAAGATTAGTAAAAGGATGCTGATAAAATCTGTCACAATTTATTCAAAATATTAATATAGCTGACTCTCTGAAATCTATTATACAAAAGTAATCAGCTGTTCTCAATCGAATGTCTGCAAGCAACAGACGACAAGTATCACCTGTCCTTCAAGAACACGGTGTTATAAATAACTCAGATGCAGATTTCAACACTTTTCCCCTATAACAATTTCATCGGTGAGCTACTGTGTCTTACTAGGGACTGCAACAACCGAAAAAGCATAGGTGCTTCAGCAAAAAATTGAATCATTAGTATAACTCTTTTATGAAGATCAATAGTAAGGATGCATTCGCAAGCTAATCTGGCTCATTAAAGGGAGACATACTGTGAATACATTTTTAAATGTGTACTAGGTAAAATATTTAACTCTTCTAGTGTTCTTCTTGCTGTTATGTTGAGAAGCCAGCATAATTTTTGACTGTGGGAATACATTTGGAAGCCGCCTCTACAGAAAAATGCAATGGTAATATAAACTACATAGATTTATTTATGTGCATGGCAACGCGAACTCTTCATTTAGAATAGTAGATAATCTTACTATTGAAACAGTTCTCATGGGATTCCACCAGTTTGTTATAGAAAAACTCAGAAATCTCGAAAATGAAAATGCAAAATTCTTTTGGGATATCTGAGCCAGATCCGGAAAACTTTTGGAATGTTATTAATAATCCCGCATATCTATTGAAATCTTTCTGTACCTCTCACAAAATACACTGACAGTTTATTATTTCGAAAGATGTTTGGTGGGGTGGTTTTTTTACGAAAAAGTAATTTGATCAGTAAAAGCTTGCTTTCAGAAGGACTGTGGTTAAAACTATGTTATCTCGCTAAGGGCTGGATAACTTTTAGTTGAAATTTAAAAGATGATCCACTTTCCCACTTTTTTACATATATGTTTTCTGATTTAAAAAACTTCGACGCCTTATACCCTCTCACATGATTTTTGGTTTTATATTGAATAGTTTGTTTCTTTTCAAGCTTATTTTAAACCCAACTTCTGCTGCAGGATTTATTGCGAATTTGGTATAATTATTGTGAAAAATTACTAAACACGTTTTGGACGAAATATTCAAAAGAATATATTTTATGTTAAAATTTCCTCGTTGTGTTAAACCTACAAACGTATTTAAAGAAATTAATAATGACAAAAAAGGGTTCCTATGGATTTATGGAAACTAGATAAAATATTGCTGATGTATTTTCTGTGGAAGGGATTGTAAATACGTTCTTGTAAAATAAAAACTTAAAATTCAATTAAAATATTTGTTTAAATATTATAACTAATAATTAATGAATTTTTCTATTTGTTAAAGATTCTTTTGATTTTATTATATTTTTTGATTTTTTTATAGATTTTTATTGAGTTTTAAGTGAAACAGCGCTGCGTAGTCACTTTGTTTTTCTACTTTCTTATATTTGTTTCTATTCATCGTAAAATGTGTGCTGTGCCTAAGTCATCCATGAATTGGCGTTTTTGACTTCCAGCTCTTTCTGACAAGAGTTTTTTTTATTTTTCCATAAGGAGTTATTTTAAAACGAACGTTTGAAATTAAGATTTTGGTAGAATGGAGCATGATCTGATGACTCTTATAATATTGCTTTATCTTACTACAAAATTTGACGATGAAGTGCATTTTCAAGAGCATAAGCTACAGCTGAATTTTTATTTCCTGTTAGATGAGAGAATAAAAGAATTAAGTAGCGCGCATGATAACTTGAAGAGCTTAGAACTATAATGAATTAAAAGAAAGTCCCTCTCAAACAAACCGGAACAGTGGTCCATTACACAGACTCGATTCAGAACAAGTACATACTTTTTTGTACTTGTTCTGAAATTACTAGATAAATAGTTTCATATATAGGTACTAATTATTTTCTGGGACTGCAATATTGCAGCCACTTAACAGTAAAAATTGATATTTTTTTCCTAGATCCTAATATATTATTAAAAGTTATCATGTGTGTGTGACAAATTATTTTTTTTTAATAAAAATATTTGTCTTTTTAATTAAGTATTCCTTGTTGTATTCTTGAATAAGGTATATTAAAAATGTTTAAGCTTAAAAGTAAGAATTTGTTTTTATTTGTTCAATATACAGAATAAGGAGACAGTAATATTCAATTGACAAAAAATCGGTCAAAAATAGAATCTAATTTTTCTAGCCTAAATTATTCTTTATATACTTTTCAATAACCTCACAAAAATTTAAAAACTCTAAACTTAAAAAGCACAGAATTATGATGAAACTTTTTTACATTCATTTTTTTATTCACATCCCTATGGCAAATCAAACTTTAAACTTACTTATCTCAGAAGGCAAAATAACTAGTTTGTCCTTATTTAAAATGCTAAGGCATTTTTTCTATCATGCATAATGCTTTGAATTTTTTTTACCTATTGTTAATATTACATGTAACAAAAAGTTGGTATGCATTTTTAAATCAAACAATACTTATTTTTTAAAAAATAATTGAAGTTAGCATTTGCATATTTTTTTAAGGAATTTTCAATAATCATTCATAAAAAGAAGTATTGTACAAATACCAATCATGTTTATCGCAGAACCCATACCAACTTTTATTATGCATAGTTGGACGTACTTGTAACTCAAATTTCATGACTGTACATAAATTTTTATAGCTGGGGTAGCATTTTAAATCACTTTTCCTTAAAAAATAAATGACTAACTTTTATGAAATTTTGAGCACACACACACAATCTGTTTTACATAGTATACACACATAGGAGGCAACCAAAAAATTTTGAAAAATCCTTTAATTAAAATTTTGCATAAATCGTAAAATGTTTACTTAAAATAATCTTAAATTGTTATTAACAAATTTTCATGCTTAACAGTAACCTATTTGTACAATATAAAATGGATAGATGTCAGAACATTGAATTCATATTAAAAATATATCAATTCATAAAAAAATACATTTATATACATTTTTTTATACAATTTTTTCCGAAGTTTTTCAAAAAAGAATTTCGAATTTGTTTCAATGTTGCATTTTATCTGTAATGTTAGAGAGTTCAGGTTCTCTTTTAAAGTAAGTAATGTCTTTTTAAGTAAATAAAATCTCTCCCTCTCTAAAGTAAGTAAAGTCTAAGTATCTTTTAAAGTAAATGTTATGTAAATGTAATGAAATAAAAACCAGTCTTTCTTATTCTTGTGTATGTGAATATATTCCAGACATGTGCAATTATTATCACATTGCATTATTCTGTGCAAATATACCCAGTATTGAGAAATAAAAAATATTCATGTATTTCGGACGTTTCTAGTCATTATTCGAGATACTTATTTCATCCTTTTATATTTTTCGTCTTTTCTTTTAGGAGACATTGCTATTAATTATATTTCAAAATTATTTAAATATCGAAATAATTATTAGGGCTTTAATTATTTCAAAAATATTCAAAACAAATAAATACAATAATTCATTCAACTAGATTTTGAAAAGAAAATTACGGTAATATCTTTGAAAAAATACTTTATATAAAAATGATTTATTAAACCAATTAATTGTAAAAAATTACCTTAATTTTAAAAACTAAATAAAAATTCCTTGATTTTTATACTCTTAACTGTGCATTTATAAATATAATTTTACTTCAGTTTATTGTTTCTTCCTTTATGGTATTTATATTACTTAACACCTTTAAAATACCTTTACTTTATGAATTTTCCTTTTATTGTATTACCTTCATAAGAAATACCTCCATAAATCATTCCTACTTGAAAAAAAAAAAGGTAGAAGTTTAACTAAACCTTTCTTCTTATTAGTATAATCTAATAAATTGTTCAATTACTGCAGGAAATTTTTGTAAGTATGAGGGTGAAGCACAGTGACTGAGTGCATCGAGCTTCAACGTCACCGGTCCGGGCTGGACAAGGTTGACTTAGCCTTTCATCCTTTCAATGGGTCGATAAAAATGAGTACCCAGCTTGCTTCGGAACAACAACACTGAGTGTTACACGTCAGACTGCCCACCTGACCGAAACATGCACCTGATCTGCTTACGCATCTCAGGGAACAAGGTTGCGTACATTGAATTGGGCACAGTAAGCCTTGGCTGTCATGGGCTGAGCGCCACTGAGTTAGTTATCAGGATAGCAAAAGTGTAACTATAAATGTTTTAAACTAAATCATTTTCAAATACAGTAAAATTTAGTTCTTCCCTCTTTAAACTGAAAAAAAACAACATAAAACAATGCTTTGTGTTGACGGCTGCGCTCTTGAAGCCTGGTTGTATGACGACTGCTTGTATGACGCATGCGTACGCCACCTGCTATCCGTATGTAATATTCGGCGGAAGCTGAATAACTTTCGGCAATCACTGACGTGGGTAACAACTGCTCTTACTACGAAACCCACAATAACTTACGTTGATTTTTTATTAAGTTTTATTAAAATTTTAGCGAAAGACTTGGCCCTTCGTATTATTTAACACTCGTGACCCTCACGAACATTGTTTAGTCCGTCGAGCCGGAGTTGAACCAGCGACCTATGGATATTTTTAAATTAAACAAAGCTAAAACTTCCTTAAAAGGAAGTATTACTAGAATTATAACGTTAATGGATAACGTGTCCGAACATGTTAACTTAACTGAAATGAAGGTCAAATTAAAAAAAATACAAATAGCTATAAAACCTAAGTATAACTTGTCAAGATAGAAAATATTAGCCACTGTAGTACAGTATATATATATATATATATATATATATATATATATATATATATATATAAATTATTACTTTATTTTTTCCTTACCTTGTAAATTCTGCTACGACAACTAAAACTTGGGAAATTATATCTCAATTTTAAAATTTACTCTTAAAATGTCGGAAAATATAACGTAACAGTAAAATCACGAAAACTGCGTGTAGAAAAATAACACTGAATCCTGTTTATCAAACGAATCTCAAACCTGTTTTTCAGACTTAATTCCTTTTAATGTACTTTTTCTTTTAATTAACCGTGTAACGCAACTTACTTAGGACCTTCGGAAATATATCCCATAGTTCATTTTATGTATTATAGGTAATTATTATTTGTACATGTTATTAATATTATAACAAGCATAGTTTAATCAGCCCCTTTTAAAACATGACTTTCTCCTTTTGATGTTTTGACGCTTGAAATTTCTAATTTTTTTAAAAATTACTTTTCCTTTATTGTTATTGACATGTTCTTTTATTCCTCCTATTATGTTTAAGATTCTCTGCAAGTTACTTTCCAAGTTTCTTTAAATAAGTCGTTGGTGTTTATTGTACGATGGATTAGCAGACATAAAATACAAGAGAATAATTTGCGCAGTTGTGTAAATCATATTATAAAAACCCCACATACTATTAAGTTTCTCTTTTGTATTAATAAGTGACAGCTAGTTTTTCCGTCATATCTACTCCATCTTTAGTTTGATTGTAGAGCAAAATTTTCTGGTTTTGGTTTCCCTTTTTATTATGAATCTAATCCAATATGATGCAAAGTAGATAGAAGGGGCAAGCTTTTTCTTTTAGACATATGTAATGAAGGTTCGTTTGGGTTTCAAAATGTATGTCCGATTGTCAGAGATAAGTGAATGGATTCATCATTTTCATTTCATTAAATCTCACTTATTTTATCAGATTGATCACTAATCTTTTACAAAAGCTTTCCGATCTCTTGAGTAAGACCATAATAATGATTCAACGTGCTAATTTACACAATGGAAATGACAATAAAATATACGCTATGGCGTACACTATAGCACGGTCGACTATCTAGTTTAAAAAATTTGTAAGGAGTCAATATTTATTCTCATTGCATTATCAAAGTAACATTATTCTGCTGCAGTGATTTGTCACATATGTCACGTGACACTCATCATGTGTAGAAAGCCAATTCATGTGACATCATAGTCATATGACAATGATAACCACGTATTTTTAGCCAGTCACTCCTGTGATGTCGCCATACGATAAAAGCAATCACGTGTTTCTAGCCAATCATTTCATGTGCTTTTATTGTACGCAACTTTTTGATCTTTTCAGACTTTCTTTAAAATGTACAAATGTTTTAATAATAATAATACGCATAAGTAGACAAAAAAGTACATGATTAAAATTAGATGCATAAAATAAGGTTTTTTTATAACATTTGATGAAATAAAATGTTAAGAAGTGAAATGTAATGAAAATGTGTTTTATTTTGTTTTTTTTTACAGATTGAACAACAAGTACATTAAGTTTAATGTCTGTTTTGAATTCAATGGAGAACATATGACTATCCTTCATTGAGCCCATGGATGAAAAGCAACAGCTGAGCGAAATCTTTGTCTTTGGATTTCAAAACAGCACTAGCATATACATACCTTTCATGACAATGATGTCTACTAAAAATACTAACTTGATTTAGCATGTGTTTATATGGATGTTAATAACATGTCGATTCAATCCACTTAGGTAAGTTTTAGTAGAAATAAATCTAGAACTGATTTTATTTCAATTTCCTATCTTTCCTGGAATTTCATTTAGGCGAACAACAAGCAGATGGAAATACTATTTAATCATACCGCTATCGAAAGTGCCACATCTAATTTATATTAAGTTCTGTGCAAAGTTCTTTTTCTTATGGCAGCCGTTATTTCCTTTATATATATACACTAGTGTGCAAAAATAAAGACGAGACGGTTTTTTCAATATAACTTTAGACAAAAGCTTCCCAAATCCAACACATTTAATACCGTAAGATCCCCAATACGTAAGGACATGTGTAATGTAAGCAACACTTACTAAAAGAGAAATCAGAGGGATTAAAAGAAGCTTGATTGAAAAAGTAGCACGGAGCGCAATGCGACTGAAGGCCGAAACATTCCTGTGATGGGTGTCCAGCAAGAAACATCCAGTCTTTATTAGGGGATATGATCTCCCCTGACCGCTAGGCAGGTTTCACAGCGTCTGCCCATGCTGAGAATGAGGGTGTCAATGAGTTGTTCAGGCATTGCTGCCCATTCGTCTTGCAGCGCCAATCGAAGCTCCCGAATCGTTACTGGTGGTAAGGTGCGAGCTGCTAAGCGTCTGCCTAGAAAATCCCATACATGCTCGATGGGATTGAGATCCGGAGATCGTGCCGGCCAATCCATACGTTCAATATCCTCTCTCTCTAAGAGCTGATCGGCAGCTACTGTGCGATAACATGGTGCAATGTCGTCCATGAAAAGGAACTGCAGACCCATAGCGCCTCTAAAAAGACGCACATATGGAAGAAGAATCTCGTTACAATAACGGGTCCCGTTAACTGAACCTGCGTCGAAGATGTGAAGGTCTGTACGACTACCAAGCATGATGCCTCCCCAAACGAGAACATCGCGACCTCCATACCTGTCCTTTCAATCATGATCGAGGGATGATTGCGGCTTCCCCGCTCTCCAGATGAGTATGCGATGAGAATCGCTACTCAAACTGAATCTGCTCTCATCTGTAAAGAGTACTCGTCCCCATTCATTGTCTCTCCACTTCCGGTGTTCCCGGCACCTCCAGAGAACGCCTTCTCCGATGGGCAGGCGTTAAAGGTACACACCGTACATGGCGTCGTGCAAACAGACCACCACCGTGCAGTCTTCTGGCCACGGTAAAACGCGATATCGGTCGTCCAGTCACCTGTGTCGTGTGTCTAGCGATTTCTCCCGCTGTCTGCCGCCTGTTTCTTCTGGCCTGTAAGACAATGTACCGGTCATCTGCGGGTGTGGTTCCTCGTGGACGACCACTACTGAACCCCCGGATAGCTGTTCCTGTAGTTTTGAAATTGTCTCCAAAGTCGTGAAACGATGCTGTGAGCAATTCGAACTCTGCAGCCACACTTGTCACACTGCGGCCTTCCTCCAACTTCCCAATGATTCGACCTCGGGTAAAATCATCAGATGTCGTCTAACAGATTGATTATTCACCATTTCTCGCTGAGGCAGCAACTCGGTGTGATTTTAACTGCTATACAGCGTGCAATCTCTTTGGCAGAAATACTGATCTTACACCGACAACATGCTTTATACTACTCAGACATTCCCCCATTACGTCTACCTGCATATCTGCGCATGTGCTACCGTACATCACCTTACTTAATCTTCTGATTGGTCTTTCTGTCCGCTCTGCCTCTTCGTTCAGTTGATATGCTAATTTTTCGACTTCGTCCTTAATTTTTTGCGCACCAGTGTATATGCATGTGATATGCTTATTCAAGAGATTGTTTGAGAGATTATTACTATCTATGACTGTTCCTGATGATGTTATCATGATTGAATGTTGGATTAATATGTTTAGGTTTGGGAATTTAACTGTTTGTTTTAATGCTAATAAATTGAATGTTTAAAGTTTTTTCAGATTTTGATTTGATGGTTCTCGAGTCTTACGGCGTAAGTGATAGCTGATTAATATCATTATAGCTCGTATCTAAGTGTCTGTATATTTTTTCCTTCATTAATAAGACTCGAATGTAATCTTCCAAATTTTCAGTAACATGAAAAATAATAAACATAACAATAAACAAGATGTATATTTACCTAGTTATGTCATAAGTCTTGATGTAATTGTAAAAGAATTACAATAAAAAAACTTTAATGGAAATAAAATCTTAACATTCTTAAAGATTTAATCTACCTTGAAATTTAACATTATGCAGCTTTTATCCAAACTGATCACCTTTTGACTTCACGCGGACTTTAAATCTATTCGGCCATTCATCATTCGAGGTACTCATTCCTTTAAGGTTCTATCATTGTTTTCTTCCAGAACAATAAAAGCTATTCAAATTAGAATGTTCTTTTTCTTTCAAAACTTCGATTCTTATACTTACCACAATTTATAGCCAAGTTAATTGAAATACTGACATCTGGAAGTTCAATATTAGAATTCTATGAGATCCAACAGATTTTTATTTTTAGCACCGGTGGGTCAGAGCAGCCACCAGTTGAATCCAGTTGAAATTTGCATGGGATAAGCAAGTACAGAGTCATTTTAAAAAGTCCAATCTCTTCCACAGAACCGGCTTACTTTCAAACATTTCAATATTATTTTAAAATAGTATATTAATAACCTTTAACGTGTAGTTTTTACTCATTTCTCGTGAAAATGAATCTTTGAGATACCTTCATACATGACACCCCACCAAACTATTACAAAAGGCATACCCTTGTTATTTTTAGGGAAACACCTCGTTGATGTCAGCACGTTGGAATCAGCAGACGGCTCTATCGCGCTTTCTTAGTGGCCACATCAAATATATTTCTTTTCACAAGGCGGGGAAGGTCTTTACAGAGTGCCATAGGTGTAAGGCTGATCAGGCCATCCTCAGTCATATTCTTAATTGTTTGAGTTTTACTTCTGACGCGGTTTCAGAAAATCGCATTTTATTCATGGATTTTTTGAGATTTATAGTTTCATGGAGATGAAACAAGAACAAATAAAAGCAAAAACGACAAAAAGTCATATGAGGAGCTATATGTCATTTTTTGTCTAGTCTTCAGATTCTTGGATAATCCCTGTGTATGCACGGTTATTCTGGAGTTTGAAAAATTGGTGGTCAATTTTAAGTTTTCTCTTTGCTAGGCAAAATGTACTCTGGTAACTATTCTCATGCCTTCGGAACAGTGCTTTTGATTTAAAGAAGTGCTGCTTCTTTAATTATTTGAAAGAAAATAGCCAGCAATTCTCCGATAAGCTCTTAGCTTAAGGTTTTTGTTCACTATGTTACACATTTGTTTTTGACATTTTCATCTGCTTAGAATATCACTTCTTAAATTTTTCATATTTACGACACAATTTCCAATCATAATTTTCATTGCGCCACTCTCCCAAACAATAACAATGTGCCGAATGCAATAGTAATGTACTTTGACGCTAAAGTTACAATATGATCTTAATTATATACCGTTTAAATTATCAGGATAAGAATTAAATTTTGTATACATGTATTACTTTTATATAAGTAATAGATATTTTAAATAAGTCACTTTTAAGTAATTGGATAAGTATTATGTGCTACTTTTCATTTGAATGTTTAATTGGAATGAATTACAATAAACATGCAACTTGTATTTTATTTTTTATTGTGTCAAAATGTATTTTTGTTTTTTGTTTCCTTCCTAGAAAATTGATACTTTTTAAAAATAATCTTATAATTTCTACTTTCCAATCAGATCGCTACCCCGCGTAGAAATATCACGCCCTCTAGGAGGGGACACCCCGCAACTTAAGAATCACTGGTTTGAAAAAATTAATTTATTTCGAGGGATTTTGACGAGCTGTGTTACTGGCTGCTTTAATGAAATTTTCTGTTCACGAAAAGCTTGGATGACAAATTCTAAGTGCAGTTTTAAACAATGTTACTCTCGTAATTTCTATTAATTGTTTGATTAATGAATATTGTTTTGAAATCAAAATATTTAAGAGCTTTAAAAATTTCGAATGCTTTTCGAAATATCTAATACAATATCTTGTTTAAATGTTAAAGCTCTAAATTAGCAAATCATGAATGAAAGAATACCTTAATTCAATGCTTCTCGAACTCTCAATATTTGCGACCCACTTTTCAATCATAATTTTCATCGCGCCCTCCTCCCATACAATAACAATGTATTAAATGCAATAATACTATACTTTGAAACTAAAGCTACAATATGACTTTTTAAGTGCCACCCGCGTATATAAAGGTCTCGCTGAGCCAAAGCGTTAAATGACCCAGATGTATATATATATATATATATATATATATATCAGCATGTTAGTGGTCTTGCTGTGAAGATTATATCATAACACTCATATCACAGTTTACATATTTTCCACACACATCTTGAACATCTTACACATTGTTGACAACCAACCAAATTAGAGCCTAGCAAATTTACATTTTTGACAATCAACCAATTCAAATTTTACCGTATTTGATTGTCGTCTTTTTTATACCAGTCTTTGCTGGCTGGTTTAAAAAGTCAGCTCAAAAGATGTGTTTATGCATTTTCGAATTTTTAACTCGGTGAATAATCGATTTTCATTAATGTCAAGACGCTTGATTCTCCCTCGTAAAAGCTCTGTGAGTAAAGAAATTTTGTTAAATTATTTCTTGAAAGATACTTTTCTTATGTAATTGTTTTAGCATTTTTCTACTTTTCTTACGTAATTATTTTGTGATTTTTCTGCATTAAGAGTTTGGGAGAGTTTGTTACATAATAGTAATGAGTGGTTTTTTTTTCATACTCTCTGAGTTATCCAAACTCTGAAGTTTTGTTTATTTTATTTTATTTGGTTTTCCTACCGAGTTGCAAAGGGGGAAGGTTGGCGCCTTCAAACTAGTTTAACCCCACTTATTCGGTCCTAAGTCCGAAATTGCTTTCTGACTCGCTAGGTTCTTTTTGTAGTTTCTTTTTTATTTCTCTATAATTTTTGTTCTTCATGTTCAGGTTTTATATTTTTATTTTGCTATTTCTTGTTATGTTCTTTATCTATTTCTTATTTTTGATGTATAATACATATTTCTTTATATATATATATATATATATATATATATATATATATACACGTCTTCGAAATACAATCTTTTCTATGCACTGCTATCTATACAATTATTTAGAAGGCTTTGGAATGCAACAAAAGGACCTTAGCAGTCTGTTAAGGATTTATTTATTTCAGAGTATTTGCTTATTTGTCCCTCAATGGACCCCATACGCTACCCTACGTGTAAAACGGTGGGATTAGGGAGCGAATCGCTTAATTTGTAATCTGTATTGAAAGAAATTAATTATAAACCGTACAAATTATCAAGAAAAGTGTTAATTTTTATATATAATTTAACATATGAAAGGCCGATGGGGTCACTGGTAATTATTTCACGTTCTTAACATAGTACTGTTTAGTTAATTGTAAAATGCACTTCACTGTGCTGATATATTTATAAATGTATTATGTCAGTGTAAATGTGTATTTTACTTTTTATGTCAGAATGTATTTTATTTGTTTACTTTCAGTAAGCTAATAATTTTTGTTAAATATCTTTCTTTTGTTTCCGAATTTTCAATATGCTCACCCCCACCCCTCGTAGGGTTAGCACGCTCCCCTCCTCTCCTAGGGAGGTGCTCCTACAGTTTGAGAAACGCTGTTTTAATTTGGAAATTATTACAGACTATCTCCAACGATCGAGTAATAATAGACGATCGCAAACTTTAACACCACGGCACAACTAGGCTATTTTGAATTGGAAACAAAAATGTGTAAGGTTTAATTAAATATATTCCTTCATGATTCAAATTTTAATAAAATGTGTTTTATTATTACCTTTTTTAAATGTTAACATTAAGGAATTCAATAAAATATCGAATGAATTAGTTTAAATATGAGAAAATAAATTTTGCTTTTTATAGCTCTTTTTTAAGGGAATCTTTTGCATACTTGTATAAAGCAATCTTAAAGATTATTCGAAAATACTTGTTACAATGAGGAAGGAAAAATTTCGCATATCATGTTGACAACATCAAATTACGGAACAAGGGAGAAATGTTTTCTAAATTTTTTTTCATGCGGAAAACTGCTAAATTATAAATGTTTCGTTTATTTTAAATGATAACAAAAGAAGAACAACTGAAAATTCGTTTAAAATTCGAAGATAACTTTTAAATTGAATGCCTAGTTTACCAAAACTATTTAGTTCAGTACTTCTCAAATTTCAATATTTGCGTCAATATTAGATCATAATTTTCATCACCTCTCCCTTCATACAATAATAATGTATTGAACTCAATAATACACTGCTGGACAATTGCTAAGGACGGATAACACTATCATCCATAGCAACCACAAAATGAAAGGAAGCAAAATGTGGAAAATTAGAATAAGTGCGGGATATTAGTAAGAAGTATGAGTATGCAAATTTTTTTTTCCACATCTGTTCATCACGTGATAGCGTTCATAAGAGCTTTAAAGGTTTTGACGCGTGTGGACAGTTGTTGTTTCAAGTCAAAGTTTTACAGGAAAGATTTAATAGACGAACTTAAAATTTTTGGCATGTCTTCCCGACATCACATAGATGATTTTTATGCGTGGCCGAATTACTGGAAAGATCGAAGAAGGGCGAAAAATAACAGATGTTGCCAGGAAATTCGACATCGCTCACAGCGTTGTTTCACCGCTGTGGAAGTCATTTAAAACTACTGGAATGTGTAGTAGATGGCATGGGGAGGTCGTGTTAGAAGTACGATGCCTGCAGAAGACAGATATATCGTCCTATCAGCAAAAGGAACAGGCGCACCACAGCTCAGCAGGTGGCAAAATCAGTTTCTTGCTTCCTCAGGAAAACAGACCTCCAGAAAAACTGTTGCCAGACGTTTGAGGGGGAGGAGGACTATACGCACGCAGATCTGTTGTGTGTGTCCCATTGACCAGACAGCACCGTACTGCCCGTTTACAATGGTGTCGTGAGCATCACAATTGGACTGAACAGGACTGGGCATGCGTACTATTCTCAGATGAGAGTAGGTTCAGTCTGTCATCGGATTGTAGACGCCAACTGATCTGGCGCGAGAGCGGTACTGCTTATCGTCCAGAAAATATCCAGGAAAAGGACCGATATCCGACATGCAGTATCATGGTGTGGGCCGGCATCATGATCAATGGCCGCACGCTCCTACATGTGGTTGCGAATGGGACTATGACGGATCAACGATACATTGATGAAGTTCTACTTCCTCATGTTCGTCTTTTCCGTGGTGCTGTCGGTGATAAATTTGTTTTTATGGACAACAACGCAACATGTCATCGAACACTCGCTGTTCAGGATTGTCTAGACAGAGAGGGTATTCAACGTCTCATATGGCCAGCGCGTTCTCCAGATCTAAACCCCATTGAAAATGTGTGGGATGCTTTGGGGAGGCAAGTTGCTGGTCGAAACTATCCTCCGACAAACATGAACACCCTCATCCGGGCACTCACAGAGGAATGGGATAAATTGCCTCAACAGCTGCTTGATAATGTTGTGCAAAGTATGGTACGACGTGTGGAATGTTGCATCGCACTTCACGGTGGACATATCCCGTACTGATACCTTTCTTTAAGGTGCCTGCTGACTTTTAGTTGCATTGTTCCATTTCTCCGTACGCAGATCGAATGAACATTTTTTTTTTTCTTTCAGATGTTTCACGGCTTTTGTACTTTCAGAACAATAAATATCCTTTATTCTAATGTCTGAACAGTGTGGCAACTATATTTTTATCCTACTAGGCCTCATGTCTCGCTTAATGTTATGCTACATAGCAATTTGTGATCCGTCATAGCAATTGTCCAGCAGTGTACTACCCTTTGATACTAAAACTACTATACGACTTTAAACTCTTAATTGCCTTCGGCGAATTAAAACATTTCACTCAGCCAAATCATCCCTTGTTCTGGATGTATGTATACGTCTTTCCGAAGTAAGATCTTTCCTATGCATTGCTATCCATAAAATTTTCCCGAAGGTTTTGGAATGCAATAAAAGGACCTTGATAGTGTTTGTGAAAGAGCTAATTATTTGAGTGAATTTTCTTATTTAATTCTTTTCTCTCCACTTCCCCACCCCCCACCAATACATCACATTCACGCTAATATATGGAAAACGGTTAAAAAATTAATTATAAACCATGCAAATTATCATGATAAGTGGTAATTTTTACATATATTTTTTAACATGGCAAGACCCTGGGGTCATTTTTTAAATTTGATCTTAACTAAGTATTGTCAAATTAATTATGAAATATATTGTGCAGTACTGATACATTTATAAGTGAATTATATCCATGTAAATATGTATTTTGTTTGTTTACTTTCAGTACATTAATAAGATTTTTAAATAATCCTTTGTTTTCTACTTTTCAATATGCTCGTGCCCTCCTCTAGAAAGGTGCACCCCACAGTTTGAGAAACCCTGGCTTAGAACCTACTGAAAACTTTTCTTTATTCACGATCTAGAGGTATTAACAGTATTGATAAATTTCTTTCATTTGATTGAAAACTAAGCCTCGCTAAAAGAAAGTAAAAAACAGTATAGTTGTCCACACAAAAAAAAAACAACATTATTTGTAGATGATGTTTTAAATATTGTGGAACTTTCAACACATACTAAGTTTAATGACTCGTATTAACAGAAATAATATTTGTAATTAAGTTCTGCGAAAATATAAGCACTGAATTCGCAATTTTTAAAAATTTTAATGTTTAATCTAATCTTCCATATTTATAAAAACACTTATAATTTTTTAAAATTTTTGTTCAAGAATGGAATTTTACTGTCCTTTCAGTTTAATGCTGCCATTGAATTGCAAAAATAAAATGTCTATTTCCATTGTAATTGAAGTTCAATGTACTGAAAACTATTTTAAATTGTAAAACATCAATATATAAATAAAGAAAGAAATGGGAAGCGCATATTTGAAATTTGAATAAGCTAAGCAATAAACATACATTAGATGGCAATATAATCGTATTAAAAACATATTAATCTTTTAATGTTCATAATTAAAACTATTTATAAGTCAACAGGGAATTATGTCGATAAAACGGTAATATAAATGCTTTATTTTTCCCGTTCATACTCATAATTAACTTTTATTCTGATTTAATTATATATTATTTCCTATTTACAAAATATAAAAATTAGTTTAATCCTCTATGTCTAATATTTCGATGAAAATAAAATATTTTTATCACAACTGAGGAAAACAATATATTATGAGCGAATAAATTGCTTTGTTTTTATCGGCTTGAAGCAGCTATTTATCTTCATTAAATTTATTTGGAAAATATATCGAATAATCTAATCAAACCTGTCTTGTGAGACATGAAATATATCTCTAGAAATTCTGGTACATATAAGAAGAATTTTTAAATTGTATGACAAGTTCAGTATTTAACAATTTCCCCAAAAGCAAATATACTTAGGACATTAATTATAGTTTCGTTCTACAAACTGCTCATTTTTGAAAAAAAAAAAAAAGTTATTGTTTAATACACTAGCATTTAAAACTTTAGCAATAAATGCGCATATAGACAAATATAGTCATGAAGTTTCAGAAAAGGGTTTTTTTGCGACTATAGTGAAAAAGGCATCTCAATAGAAAAATGATGCATGCTGAAAAATTCAGCAAAATTAACAGCATTAAAGAGGATGACTCGGCCCTCAGAACAGTCTTTTGAAGAGAATCTAGAAATGCAGAAGCTTCCAAAAATCTTTTGCAAGTGAAAGTGAAATCGTACCTTATTAATGATTACAAAATATCCCTTACAAGAAGATATTTCTTAATGATTACAAGATACGCTTACACAAAGTGTCTGGGCCTAAAGTATCCAAAAGTAATAGCTTATTATTACAGAACTACCCATCATAATGCAATAAACTGTGCATCCATGGATTGGAAAACTTTCTGAGCTTTTTCTCGTCTAGTCCGATCTAGTCTGGTCTGGTCTAGCAAGTGCGCATATTGTTTGGCAATTGCGGACAATAAACTTTCAACATAGACTTTATTAGTAAAGTTGTGGACGCCAAAGTAAAAGGTACAGTGCGTACTTTGGTTAACGTAATTTAAATCATTACGCATGTACAGCGGTGTATTCGAACAGAATGGAGTGTCAACCCTCCAATATCAAAATCTATCCACCAGTAGGAAATAAATTTAAAAGAGACGAGATTTTTAGTATCTCAAGTATCTTTAAGTCTTCGTGACAAAATACACTGCTGATAGTGTGCGTGATTAATTTTTAGCAGTTCCCTGAAAGTCTATTTGGCAAGCCAGTAAAAACACTCCACTCGAAAACTTTGCTGTACACACGGGACTGATTTAAATTCCGTTAACCAAAGTACGCATTGCACCATTTACTATGACGTCCACATCTTTACTAATGAAGTCAATGTAAAAGTTTATTATCTGCGATTGTCCAATAATGCGCGTGCGTTCGGCCGATCAAACTAGACTCAAATAAATGTCGAAGAGTTTTCCAATTTATGATTGGTCAATTTATTACATTCTGATGGGTAGTTCTGCAATAATAAGCATTACTTTTGGATACTTCAAGTCCAGACATCCGTATATGTTAGAACAAACGGCAAGCTTGACGAGACTCGTAGTTTCACGCGCATTGCACAAGAGTTCGGAATTGGCAAAAGTATAATATCAAGATCTTAAAAAGCCTTTAAATTACAGTTGAAGCTTTGAGAAAGATTTAAGGTTATTCGTCGAGAAAAATAATGCCAAGTAATGACAAATATACCATTCTGCAGACGAAAATAAATCGGAAACACACAGGTATCGGGCAACATTGCTCGGCATCGGCGTATGACAACCGAATGGCATCCATAAATTATTACTGTGTCCATACCTTTGCATAAAGATTGTTTATTTGTTCATCATTCCTAAAGCTGCTTGCTATTAATAGCCGCCCATCTGTCGCAACAATTGTGTAAGAAACACAAAGATTGTACATATGATCAACGGAGTTACATTCTGCTAATTGATGAGAGTCATTTAAACCTGAGCAATGATTACCACTACTAGTTGATACAGAAGAAGGAAGGACACGGATTAATTTCCTAACACTAGGAAAATATATCTTTGGGATGGTACTGGAATCTATACTGTGCACAGGCATTATGTTGAATGGCGAATGTATATTTTTGACAGCGGCTCACTTATCGGAAATCGTTACTGCGATGAAATTATCCCCATGTTAAGTGCCTCATACGATGTGAAATTGGTCTAGTGGAATATAATTCACGTCCTTACATGACCTCTAATATTGGGGAACTTCTAGATAGTGAATATAACTGTAGATAACTGATCTATATAGCCAGCGTACTCCTATGAAATAAAACTCGCTGAACATGTGTAAGATATTTTTTTATTGGGGTGACACCTAGTAACAAGATCATATCCTCCGGAGAAAGAGATGCTTCTTGTAAAGTGGCTAGTCTTATCTCAAGAACTGTTGGATAATTCGGTGTTGAGTATGAACAGATCACATAACCATTGAAGTTAGGGAGTCCATATCGTTCAATAAGGGTCTTAGGTTATACTTCATGGCAATACAATGTTATTTTCTCATTCCATTCTCTCAATAAAGTCAATTTACGCTTCATTCCCTACAATGTATGCAAGCAATTTCTTTTTTTGCTTGCTTCTTTTTCAACTTCATGCCACGCAATTGGTTTTTACTGAATTACGCTTATATATATATAATCTGAAATTTTCTTAAGGTTCATATACTACTGTATTTTGTGATTTATGTTAAAAACTCGGATGCCTTAAAAATCAGAAATTAGAGAAATTAATGGTGTATTATTTAAAAGTACAAATTTTAAGCATTCTAAAATAATTGACATTACTGTGAGTGAAAAAGAATAACGAAAAATGGATTATTACAACTGCTAACAATCTGTTTCTGAAAAGGTTAATTTTTATTAAACAAAATATTCTTTGATATAATAAACCAAATACTAAAAATTGAAATTTAATAAAGTTCGGTATATCTTTTTTCAAAGAGCCTAACTCAGCATTTTTTAAATATAATTATTATTAGAAATTGAATTACGTAAGTTAAGTTTCAGCACACTTATCAACAGGAGATATTAACAAAAATTGAAGTTTTGTGATTTTATGTTTCTGTATGTGTGTTACAAGTATTCTCAATGCATTTAATTTTTAAATCCAGGGACTATAAGAATCATTTTACTCATACATTGTTTTTGCCTTATTTGCCTTACGACTTCTTTCATAATTATTATTAAATATAATAAGTATTATTAAATCATACTATACGAATATTATATACAATTACTATGAAATTATAAGATTATTATATACTGCATAATATTATTAGCACATGTTACTTTTTATTGTATTATATTGTTATTCATTATTTATTGATTGATCTTGGTTATATTCTCAACTCTTCATATATTCTTCTTTTGAAATATATTTCAATGTATTTCAAAACAATTACTTAAAATTATCTTCCTGACGTTTTGATACCGCTAGGCCATCTTGGAATCCATTCCAGCGACAGCAAGTGCTGCTTGGCGTGATTCCTTCTTCGCACCAAGCAGTGCTTGGCACTTGTTAAAACGCAAACAGTTATATACCTACATTTAAAAACAAAGCCACTTATACCATATTAAATGTAAACATTTTATGTATAAAGGAATATCCAAAATTTTCCGTCAAATTTAAAATGTTGAAAGGAAACTGTTTTATTATTTTAGCACCTATTATCATAGCAATAGAAATTGTATTTCGTATTCCTTTTCATCGACTTATTTGTTCGTGCATTTAGGAACAAGAGAAAGATAAATACACTTGTATAATCAGTATGCCTTGCACAATATCAAAACATACACTCTGTCGCAAAAAAATATATGCACCCAGAAGAAATTGAGCTACATTCACGAAATTTGGTATGCATGTAGTGTATATGAAAATAAACAAATGATTGAAAATTCAGAACAAAATATCATTTTATTAAGCGGTTACAGCTTGCAAAAGGTTAAAAATCAGTAAGTAGTAAAGCCACCTCTGGCAGCTATACAAGCCGAAATTTGGCGTGGCATCGATTCAATTAGATCACTTATGACCCCCTGTGGAAGATCCTGCCATAGTCTTTGCATCTGCGCAGTTAATTCTCCTGTATCTCGGGACGGCTGCAGTTGCCTTCCCAGCGCGTCCAGACATGCTCTATTGGCGAAAGATCTGGTGACCTGGCAGGCCATGGTAGGACATCATATCCTTGAAGACATTGTTGGGAGAGTCGCGCAGTATGTGGACGAGCATTATCCTGTTGATAAATGGCACCTGGGCGACTTGATAGCATGGGTAGCACAATCGGCGTTAAAATATCGTCCACGTATCTGCGAGCTGTCAAAGTGCCTTGAAGGACCACTAAAGATGATCGTGTGTCCCAAGAAATTGCTCCCCACACTGTCACACCTTGTGAAATTGCTGTATGCCGCTCGACAATAAATGCCGGATCGGACCGCTGGCCGGTGCGCCTCCAGACACGTGTGCGGTGGTCATCAGCACTGAGACTGAATCGGGATTCATCACTGAAGATGACACGTCTCCAGTCTGTCACACTCCAAGTTGCCCGAGGTCGGCAAAATCCAGTCGACACTGCCTATGATGTGGGGTCAGTGGTAAGCGTCTTAGCGGACGTCGGCTCCTCAAGCCAACTTCGGTCAGTCGTCTCCTTATGGTTTCTCTTGATGCAACTGGATGTCTGGAAGGAGGTAAGTGGCGTTGAATCGATGCTAGCAACGTTGTTGGTGCCAAAGTGGCCACTCTTCTGATTGCACGATCCTCGCGATCATTTGTGTTCCTGGGACGTCCTGGCCCTCCGCGACGGTACACTCTACCTTCTGTGATCCACTGTTGCCAACACCGAGCAACTACCATATCGCTCCGACCGAGGTGGCGGCCGATACGTCTATTCGACCAACCTGCTTCTCTGAGGCCTATTATACGGCCCCTATCAAAGTCCGTCAGCTGCTCGTACTGCCGCCGGTTATGTCTTAGAGGCATCCTAAGTCTCAATATCGTCTATCAAAGTCATCAGATTCGTTTGGATAGCCGTACGGCGCTCGTACTCATGCTTTTAAACTCTCCCAGTTGCGCAACTAATATGCGCATAGCACACTAGCCTTGTCTCATTGGCTTCGAAATTTTAATCATTTGCATATCTCTTACCAGACTACATTCTTGCCGAGTTTTGTGATTGTAGCTTGATTTCTTCTGGGTGCATATATTTTTTGCGACAGAGTGTATATTGGCATAAATATAATTCTTCATGTTTACAATATGGATGAGGAAAACGTATTCGATATAAAGTCAAATGCATCAGAAACCTTATAAACGGTAATAGCTGGTTTGTAAGTAAAATGAATAGGTTTTTCAAAAAGCCGAAACTGGAACATCCCTCAACCTGTATGACTGTAGAACTCTCCCAAAACGAAAACACAGAGCTCGTTTGAAGATTAATTGCTGAAGAAGTTTATAATGGATAAATATTCATTAAGAAGTCTAAGAATTTAAATCAATTTTGAAACATAGTAATCTATTATTCAATAAAATAATATGAACTGACAAACATCGCATAAAACACAAACTAGTATACCTGTATTTTATAACAAAGATATTTAAGTAATGATGGTATTAATTATTTCTTGCATATGCATACTTTTGATAGAAAGTGAGGATTTTTAGGTAATAGAGTATTCTACTGCTTATCCAAACTAAAGTTTCGAGTTTCGATTCACGTCATGGGGATATGGATCATAATGATCCTCCTTCCCCTATCTAATATTAAATGCGCCTTCAAGTGGAATACCTGACTGAGAGTCCTTTCCTGATGAAACATTGATACTGGGAGTTCTGATTGTATGACAAAGGTGGTATAGGGATGGCGTCAGAGTCATGGGCGGTTCTTCATGGATTTCGGCGGCTAGTCCAAAGAAAAAATTAATTCAGCAGGAACTGAGAAGTAGTGGGAGGTACTGAAAACTGTAAAAACATTAGCGAGTGAGTAAGCTCTCTCTTGGCTGTCCTGATAAAAGGGGGGATAAAAAAATAGGATAACAAGAAGCTATCCTGGTAGGAGCAGCAGCTAAAAAATTTTAAGAACGAAAGGAGAAAATATTAAGATTAAATTTTAGCAAATAGCAGTCATTCACCACCGGTGAATGAACAGCAGAATTTTTAGGGGGATTGTTATCTATCTTCGAAACATTCTCCTTTTATAGAAAATAATAATAATAATAATAAAATTTTGCTTATAGCTCAGATCTCTGTACCAAGTCTGAACTAGGATTGTTGAAATATACAACTTTGAAGTGGATTTATCCATATTTTAGTACCCCAGAGTGGAGAAATTTTAATAAAAGAACATCGATAATTATTTCAATTGGTTGTAACTCTGAAAATATTAGGAATTTTTCAAACATCATATTTCAGCCTCTCTGGGGAAATATTTGCTTTATATATAATCTAAATATTATTGTTATAGAAACATTTTTCATCAAAGGATAATGTTCTGAAAATAGGTAATTCGAAGTTCATTTTCACCAAAATTTTACATTTCAATAATTTTTTATTTTAATAATATTCTTAAAACAGTTTTATACATATATTCTAATCAAATGGCACTAAATATGATACAAAATATCCATTTATACGCTTCTTTTATATAACGGTTCCGAACGTAAGCGGATACCTTAAATGCTTTTGAATTTCGTGACCTCAGATATTTATTAATTTTTCTTTGCTTTGTATTTCGTTTAAACTGACTTCTGCAATAATAAAAAAACATCGGAATATATTATATAGTGTGTATTACCACCATGAAGTTGATGCATCAATAAGCCTTGGACAAAAATACACACACACACATGTTTTAGTATTTAAATTTTTTTCTTACAATGTTAAGGTTATTCTAGTTCGCAAGCATTGAATTAGCCTCAATTCTCGACATTCAACCCTTATTGACAAAGGTTTTGTAAAAACAGTTGCAAAAAACATGAAACTAAACTTCAGATTTAATCTCGTTCCTAACATCCTCCTCAACCTGGTCAATCTGGCGAGAAATTACCAGTTGTACAGGGTGGGTAACATTTCTTCAGTTAACCCTCAGCTCACAGGAACTTATCTTTTCGTCGTGTCCCTGATATAGGTTCATCACTCCAGCGTTCTTCCACATGATCCGTTGGCGGACGTCTTCTTGCAGGAGTACAATATCTCCAACTCAGATGTTAATGGTACTGTCCTTGTTTCGAACTTGATGAAAAGATCGTAATTGATAAATATATTCCTTCGACCATTTTTTCCAAAACAGTCGAGTAAATCCTGATGTTGTTTTTACATTTTATTAAGCCTTGCATATTTTAGCTTGGATGGATTGACTGTTAGTTTTCGTTCCGTCAGAAATAAGTTGGTGTTAAAACTGCAGCTATTTATATTACTAAAAACTGTGCGTAAAACTTATAAATTTGAAGATAATAAATTTTATGTGATTTTTCTAAAAATGTTTTTGCTTGATTTAATTAATTAATTATTTTAATTAAAATACAAAAATGCTATGTGTGATATACAGATGGCATACAATACACCATCAAGCATTTTTTATACTTATTAACATATTTTAAGAAAAAAAAAAAAATTATTTTGAGATTAAAAGAAATTTTTAAAATTCTCACAAATGTTGCCATTCTATATTCATAAATAAGACAAGTTTACCAAAGGCGAGTACAGGTAACCATAGTAACAATATCTAATTTTATTCTTAGACTTCAGACATTACAGTTTTTGTACATTATTTTTTATCAGAATTGTCAGTACTTATAATTAAACATGTCAACAATTTTAATTAAAATTCATGCATGAGTAATTAATGCAAAACCTTTTCCAGAGGGAAACAACTGGCCAAAAGTTAAAGCATTAGGTTAAGAGTTAAGATTGAAAAGTCAAAGTTGAAGCTTATTTTCTTCTAAAAATGTGTCTCTGCCAAAAATACCTTATTTATATAAAATCCGCTTTTTAATAAGATTAGTTTTTATAAGTAAAGTTTTGTTATTGCTGCATTTGTACCATATTTTAGTATATATAAAATAGTTTGCTGTTTTACAAATATTTAAAATCATTTATAATGTACCTGATTTACAGTATTTAAATTTAGAATATATATGTTGTAAAATATATGTAAGCACTGTATAAATAAATTTATATTTAATTCTTCAAGTTAAACTTTCCATTAAGTTGTGGGTTCAATCCCGGCTGGAGTTGATAGATTTTTTGGATGCAAAAAAACCTAAGCAGGCATTTTATATGATCACATAATATGTAAAAGATCCCGGTAGTATCAATATGGCTCTGGTACTCTCGGCAAAATTAAATATAATCAAGCGTTAAAATTTGATAGCGAGAGCCACCACTAGAAGGTACCTCCACTGAAAATGGCTCTCACATCTGGGGGTGGGGGCTTGCCATGTCTGAAAAAGGCTTACAAGCAAAAATGCAGCCAATTTGAAAAAAAAAAAAAAAAACTTTCAAGTAAGTCAAAATGACATATATATATATATATATATATATATATATATATATACATATATAATTTGATGTAGAAAGACATTTCAAACAGTAAACATTAAACCGGACATCACAATACAGACACACTCAAGCTGCAGCTATTTACACATATTTTAGATGAGGACAACGAGACAAAGTGACAGAGCATAAATAACTCTTCCTTTTATACTGGCTGAGAAGGCCGCGTGGCACTTTCTAACCCAGTGATACTCAAGCTACGGCCCAATTGGCCTTTTAAGCGTCCCAGCCATAGCCAGTTACTCTCAAATATTCCTTTATTTATTAAAATTTGGTGGGAAATTCATTGTTAATAAATGAAATGTATCAATTTTGATCTTTGCTGTCGATGTCGTATGGGTGCGAATCAATATATATATATATATATATATATATATATATATATATACGTATATTCTGATTAGTGAGATGAAAGACAACGGAGGAGTAGCAACCATTTTAAGAGTGGAACTCATTTTTAACTATATTCCATACCTTGCAAGCAAAAATATTCGAATAAAATATATTGCTTTAAGGCGATTGCGTAGTTGACTATTCTGAAATGAGAAACAAGCATAGATCATTAATTGTTTTGTCAGGCAAGTGGTGTATTTAAAATATTCCAATAAACAGTTATCGCGTTCAATGACACTCTTTCGAGAGGTGATAAATAGGCTTTCTTGAATAATCTTTACAACAAAAAAAAAAGTGTTTTGTCAGGGGTGATGTCACAGGGGTAACAAAGGCACCCTATGAAATTAATTATATTATTGGTAATCATATGAAACCGTTGACTGATACTGAAATTGTGAAGAAGTGATTCTTAAATCCTTCGAATTTAGAAAATTCAGTGACAAAATTTTAAAAAAAAAAAAAATCATAGTTAAATAAAGCAAAATAGGAGTTTTAATACTTTGATCAATTTTCCACATTTTAAATTGTTTATGTTATTGTTAAATTGTTATGTTTAAAGCATTCCTCTCCCCACCACCCGCGTCTTTCATTAATCCTCATTTCGCGGCTCGCATGAAATAGCCGTCATAAGTATGCGTTGAAAAAGCTATCATATATAAGTGGCTCGACAGAAAAAAAAAGGCTGAGTACCCCTGCTCTAACCGAAACCACGACTGATCAGAAACTGGCGTGAGCGAGTTTGAAGGTCTGGACCAAGGAATTAAAAATTACTTGAACTGATTTTGGAAGGAATTATTACATTTATATATATACTAGCCGTTACCCACCCGCTTCACTGGGTATTTCACGATGTTGTATATATGTATACTGTTTACATATATATTAATTATTGATATCTATCATTAAGAATTCGATTGTATTGAAAATATATATATACAGCTGTTACACTCTCGCCCCTTGATATAAAAAAGAACATAAATTATAATATCTAATTTATATTTATATCTAAAATAGAAGTAAAAAAATTTTTTCGCTCACACTTAACCTAATAACCAAGTGCATTTCCACCAAAGCAACTTTAAATGGATCTCTACTCCATAAAATAAACATACGTGCTAAATTTCAAGTCTAAATCTAACAGAACAAAAACGGAATTTTTATCATCGATACCTCGTTGACAGCATTCGTAGCGGATTACAATAAACAAAAGAAGCATGCAAACCAAATTTTATCATTATAGTAATAGCAGTTCAAAAACGGGAATTTTGTTTATCAATACGCCCCAATAACTCTCCCCGCTTCCCCCTGAGTTGATTTCCGTAAAATCCATTCTTAGTAGAACTCTATTCAACTAAAGAAAAGTGCTCAACAAATTTCAAGTAAATGAGTTAAATTCAAAAACAGGAATTTTTCTATAACACGCCTTAATCCCTCGCAACCCCACTCTTTTGGGGGCCCGTTTTCGCAAAAATCTTTGTAAAAGGAACTCTATTCCATGAACGGAACATACCTTCTAATTTTCAAGCAGGTGGTTCTATAGTTGAAAAGGGAAATATTTGTCTGTTACGCTCCTTAAGCCCCCTCAGTGACCCTTGGGGATCAATTTTCCCCAAAACTATTTTGTAGTGGATCTCTACACCATCAAAGGAATTCGCTTAACAAATTTTAAGACTGTACGTCTAATAGTTTAAAAATGGAAATAATTATCTATAACGCCCCTTAAGCCCCCGCAATGCCACTTAGGAAACGATATTCACAAAACCCATCTTATGGCAGATTTCTACTCAGTGAATGAAATCTGCTTACTCAATTTCAAGATTTTACGTCTAATAGTTTACAAAAGGAGTTAATTGCCTATAACGCCACTTAATTCTCTAATCAGTGACTGACTCACTGACTAATCACGATTTCTCTCCGGAATTATTAAACCTACTGACTTGAAATTTGGTAGGTAGGTTCTTTTCATGGAGTAGACGTCAGCTAAGAACGGATTTTGCAAAGTTCGCAACCCTAGGGGCGTTACGGGGGTTTAAGGGGCGTTATATATAATTATTTCCATTACTAAACTATTAGATGTACAGTCGTGAAACTCGGTACACAGATTTCTTTCACAAAGTAGAGGTTCCCTACATAATGATTTTTATAAAATTCGACCTCCAAGTGGCGTTGGAGGCGCTTAGGGGGCGTTATGCATAATTATTTCCATTTTTAAACTATTAGACGTACAGTCTTGAAATTTGGTAAGCGGAATCCTTTCATAGAGTACAGATCCGCTGCAGAATTGGTTTTGTGAAAATCGACCCCTAGTGGCGTTATGGAGAATTATGGGGCGTTATAGGCAATTAACTCCTTTTTTAAACTATTAGACGTAAAATCTTGAAAATGAGTAAGCAGTTTCCATTCACTGAGTAGTGATCTGCCATAAGATGGGTTTTGTGAAAATCGTTTCCTAAGTGGCATTGCGGGGGCTTAAGGGGCGTTATAGATAATTATTTCCATTTTTAAACTATTAGACGTACAGTCTTAAAATTTGGTAAGCGAATTCCTTTGATGGTGTAGAGATCCGCTACAAAATAGTTTTGGGGAAAATTGATCCCCAAGGGTCACTGAGGGGGGATTAAGGGGCGTAATAGATAAATATTTCCGCTTTTCAACTAATAGAACCACCTGCTTGAAAATAAGAAGGTATGTTCCGTCCATGGAATAAAGTTCCTTTTACAAAGATTTTTGCGAAAATGGATCCCAAAAGGAAAGTATATTTACCTACTTTCTACCTTTTTTATTGATCATTTGAGAAAAATTCCAATAGAACCGAATTAAAAGTTTCTAAGGAACGCGACCATAATAAAGGACACAAATCCCAGAAACTTTTCACGAACGTTACAGGAATGATATTTGCATATCTGCTGTCATATTTTGTTCAATCTTTTGTAATTTGACTCCGTACCCCGCGTGACCGCTCCCGGGTTAAATGTGTAATCAACGTAAAACTATTAGTTAGAATGTTAGTTCTGAAAATGAACTATATAAAACGTCTTTTTTGTCATACTTTATATGTTTCAGAATACTCATAGAAATAAATATTAGCCAAATAATCCTTTAAAGTGTTTTCTGTGTTTTTCGAAATGGCATATAACTCTTTCGCATAGGCGCATTATTTACAACTTCCCTAAATGAAAAATAAAGACATAAAAAAGGAACGAGCTAACCATACCATTAAGCCCGTAGGTCAAAAAGTTGAATTTTTTATCTTTCTAGAATGTTTCTCTGCGTCTGGGTATTATCCTTTCTCTGAACTAGTATTTTATGTTTAAAGAGAATTCTCAGTAAAAAAAATCTTTTATCGTGGGATTACAGCAAATAAAACAAAATGTTATGTTTTTTTATTTAGTTATAAGATCAGATAGCTAATGAATGAATCGAAATGAAAGCTTTTATGGTTGATGCAGTAATACTTACAAATTCTATCAGCGTAAATATGTATTTTTTATTATGTCAGAAAGTACTTTCTTATACTTCATTACAGTAAATTAATTTTTTAAGTCTTTTATTTTCGATATGCTCGCGCCCCCTTGTATTGTTATCGTAACCCCCGAGGGACCGCGCCCCACACTTTGAGAAACACTGATGTATATATATATATATATATATATATTCGATTTCAAGTAACTCTTAATATCCAAAACAAAGTAATTTGTACGCTTACTAAACAAAATAATACTAAGAAAGAGAAAATTTAGGATTGAAAAATAATGAAATGCAACAAATATTTTTAAATGTAAGGAAACTTTTCATAAATATTTATAAGCAACTTTAATAAATTTACAATAAAAAATGAAAAGTAAGCGTTAAGTTACTGTAATGCATTTTCAGAATATAATTACTATGCAAGATAATTTTCATAGTATGAAGGGGGAATATATGAATAAAAAAAATATTGAGTTTAAGAGGATAACTGATAGTTAATTAAATGTTAAGTTATTGAAAAAGCAAATGTATTGTGATTGAAATTCAGGTTTTCGAAAGACAATATTCTGTTTTGAATAAGCATTTATCATTCAAATAGTAAGAAAATTAAAATTGCGTAAATGTATAAGATCTAAAAGTGTATTTCTAATATTTTATGCATATATTCTGATAATTAAATCATACAAAATATTTCTGAACAATTATAACAAATTTTGTGTGAATATAGATGAGTACATAAACAGAAAACATTTTCTGTATGGTAAATGGTCGTATGATTCAAATAAAAGCAGGATCACTGCCGAATTTATACGGTATTTTTTTACACTGTTTACACTTTGACACGATTTTTAAAATAGGGAATTCAAAAAAATCGCAGTCATTTTTTTTTAAAATTTTGTTCATATGGTAGCATTGGTGCTTAAATTTAGAATTTTTAATTCCGTTCCATTCAGAATTACATTTATTTTCATTTTTTTAAAAAAAGAACCTTGTTTGCTTGGTATGCGCAATCTAAATATACACTGGTGTGCAAAAATTAAGGACGAAGTCGAAAAATTAGCATATCAGCTGAACGAAGAGGCAGAGCGGACCGAAAGACCAATCAGGAGATTAAGTAAGGTGATGTTCGGTAGCACATGCGCAGATATGCAGGTAGACGTAATGGGGGAGTGTCTGAGTAGTATAAAGCATGTTGTCGGTGTAAGATCAGTATTTCTGGCAAAGAGATTGCACGCCGTATAGCAGTTAAAATCACACCGAGTTGCTGCCTCAGAGAGAAATGGCAAATAATCAATCTGTTAGACAACATCTGGATGCTTTTACACGAGGTCGAATCATTGGGAAGTTGAAGGAAGGCCGCAGTGTGACAAGTGTGGCTTCAGAGTTCGGAATTGCTCACAGCATCGTTTCACGACTTTGGAGACAATTTCAAACTACAGGAACAGCTATCCGGGGGTTCAGTAGTGGTCGTCCACGAGGAACCACACCCGCAGATGACCGGTACATTGTCTTACAGGCCAGAAGAAACAGGCGGCAGACAGCGGGAGAAATCGCTAGACACACGACACAGGTGACTGGACGACCGATATCGCGTTTTACCGTGGCCAGAAGACTGCACGGTGGTGGTCTGTTTGCACGACGCCATGTACGGTGCGTACCTTTAACGCCTGCCCATCGGAGAAGGCGTTCTCTGAGGTGCCGGGAACACCGGAGGTGGAGAGACAATGAATGGGGACGAGTACTCTTTACAGATGGGAGCAGATTCAGTTTGAGTAGCGATTCTCATCGCATACTCATCTGGAGAGAGCGGGGAAGCCGCAATCATCCCTCGATCATCATTGAAAGGGACAGGTATGGATGTCGCGATGTTCTCGTTTGGGGACGCATCATGCTTGGTAGTCGTACAGACCTTCACATCTTCGACGCAGGTTCAGTCAACGGGACCCGTTATTGTAACGAGATTCTTCTTCCATATGTGCGTCTTTTTAGAGGCGCTATGGGTCTGCAGTTCCGATTCATGGACGACATTGCACCATGTTATCACACAGTAGCTGCCGATCAGCTCTTAGAGAGAGAGGATATTGGACGTATGGATTGGCCGGCACGATCTCCGGATCTCAATCCCATCGAGCATGTATGGGATTTTCTAGGCAGACGCTTGGCAGCTCGTACCTTACCACCAGTAAAGATTCGGGAGCTTCGATTGGTGCTGCAAGACGAATGGGCAGCAATGCCTCAACAACTCATTGACACCCTCATTCTCAGCATGGCAGACGCTGTGAAACCTGTCTAGCAGTCAGGGGAGATCATATCCCCTACTAAAGACCGGATGTTTCTTGCTGGACACCCATCACAGGGATGTTTCGGCCTTCAGTCGCATTGCGCTCCATGCTACTTTTTCAATATAAAGCTTCTTTTTATCCCTCTGATTTCTCTTTTAGTAATTGTTGCTTACATATTACACATGTCCTTACGTATTGGGGATCTTAAGGTATTAAATGTGTTGATTTGGAAAGCTTTTGTACAAAGTTATATTGAAAAAACCGTCTCGTCCTTAATTTTTGCACACCAGTGTATATTATAAATGCGAAAGTTTGTGAGGATGTTTGGCCGTCTTTAACGCAAAAACAACTAAATGGATTTTAATGAAACTTTACAGTAATATAGCTTATACATCATAATAATCACATAGACTATTATTTATAACATATGCTATAATTTATAAAGATAATGTGTGAAGTGTCCAAAATATAGCGATATTAGTCAAGTAGGAAAAAATTCTGCTGTATACAAGCAATTCTGGCGTGCACTGCAAAAAGGCGCACGACAGCATATATCTATTTTTTGTTTTGGCTGCGTATGGCGCTGGCTTCTATTTAATTCCTGTTATCAGCATTATCCCTAATTTTTTTTATTTCAGAATAAAACTAAGTATTGAAGCCAGAGGTTGTTATATACCTCTCTTTATTTGAATGTTTTTTTAGGATTTAATTATGCATATTTGGTAGTAAGAAATTGGTCTTTTTTTCAAAATAAATGCTTTTATCGGTTCTGGGGATTAAAGTAAATAAACTTTCTTTTTCATACTAAATCATTTGGATAAATTTTCAAAATTTGTTTGTGGTTAGTAGTTAGCTATAACGCTATAATTTTAATTGAATAGGCAGATATTGCATTTTTAAATATAAAAATTATTATAACTACTGTACTGTATTTTTTTAAACGAGTGAATATTAACGTCACACTGTTCAGCTACACAAGGGCTTTTGGCAACAGACCACGTAATTTTGAACCATGGTCAAGTGACGTGGACGGCACCTAAGCTGGCACCTCCTTCTCCTAACTACCACACCACACCAACTTAAATGGAATATTCTACCAATACTTAGCAGGAATATTCTTTGAAATCCCCTCTTCCAAGATATATGGCAGCACGGGCTCTATGATGAGTATTTTAGCGAGGAAGGCGGATAGTTTTGTAGCAGATGTTGCGTTTTGAGCTGAAAGCGTTTATATATATATATATATATATATATATATATATATATATATATAGCGGATTGCAAAAATTATTATTTTTGTCCCGAAAAAATAGTTTAAGTCAAAATTTAAGTGTCTTATATGTTTTTGTATGTTAATGAAGCCCTTAAAAACGATTTGACTATTTAATTTAAGTGAAAAGTGTACATAATTAATTTTTCAGTGGAATGTCTTTAATTAATTTATTAGCTCTAATGAATTAAATTTCCCAAAGTGGAGTATTATGATTATGTATATCCCTGAATTTTCAATGTAGTGATCCAAAAAAAAAATATATTGTATGAAAAAAGCTGCAATAAATCATAATGCAGTGGATAAAATATTAACGTGCATCGCGCCTCTACACGGCGGGTCTTATAAAGCTTGTGCTATTAAAGTAGCTAGACATTTGCCAACTTTAATCTATGGTTAACATTTAGCTATGTTTTTCATTGAATCGCCATTATAATTTAAGAATCGGCGTTGCTTGCGAGTATTACAATTTTAACAAAAATTAAATACAACAGAAAGTAATATTAATGTATTACGCTTTCAGATATAAATTATTTACACTATTTTAAGAGTTCATTAGGGAAATCTTTTAGCAATGTGTTACTTTTGCTGAGCAGAGATCAGCTTAGGGAGGTATTTTCAATAATCGACCATCAAGAGTGTTACAGGGAGTTATAAATTAAACAAAAATCCTTTTTATCGGCTATTAGATCTAAATACTTAAAATTTAACAAATGTGTGCTTTTTCTTTCTTTCTTTTTTTTTTTTTTGTTTACCTGAGATATGCAAAAAGGTTTTTTTGTTTAATTTGCAATTCACGTAAAATTGACTCATTAAAAACTTCTTTATCTTTCAATTTCTGTTGTTTAATTTTTCAGTTCACCCGTGTGAAGAAGGGGTATACCAGCTAGTCTTATATATATTTGTTTTTATGTTGTATACTACAGGAAATTTCTAGCAGCAGAAAAATGTTTACTATATGTAGTTCTCAAAATTTGAAATTTTTAAAACATTATCTTTACTGGTTAGTAATAAACATATACAGTTTTAAAAAGCATTTTCATGACTTGATTAAAATTTTAGGGGTTATACCATACGAAAAAATATTAAAATTTAAAAAAAAATAATAGAAATGCTATATTTTTAGAAATTAAATTTAACATTTTTGGATCGTTTACATAATTGAAGAGAGAGCAACAGATGTTCCTAAATATTATTTTTTATAAGGCCACAAAAAGGTCAAAAATAAATAAATAATTCAAGATTTCTTAAAAAAAATATTAGTTGCATGTCTTCTAGTATTAGTAGCATGTCTGAGCCCGACTTCATTTGCCAGAGGTATTGTAATAGAAAATAGATGGAAAAAGCACTGACAGATGATAAGGCTAAATGATTATACCTTCATACTTTTGTTATTTTATTAATGAACTGTTGTTTTTAGGTTTTGTAAAATGTATTTACGCTTATTTTACTTTGAAATATATGACTAAAAAAGGTACATTTCTTTTTTGTTTTAAATTTACACGATTTTACGTTTAAAAATCTAAGTTTTCAAATTACACTTTTTTAAGGAATCTATCTTGCACTTAAATCATGGTATATATCTGTATTTAATTTTCATCCAAAATGACTCGCTCATTTTATTCAGTAATATTTACAATAATGACGTCAAACTGCATTAAAAATATCTGAAGACCTCTGTCCCAAGGAAATCAATCCATCAATTGAATCAAAAATTTTGCTAAAACAAAAAGTTAAACAAATTATTTTTTTAGGTACTTTGCTTTTTCTTCCATTTGCAGAACATCTTCGAGATTACGTAAAGAGATTCTAAAATCATGGGGCAAACTTTAAGCTGTGCCGCCTAGCCAGTATGGTGGATTTGACTCTCGGCTTGTACCCGATAGGGTTTGGGGTCGGATCCCGAGTAAGGCATGATTGTATCTTCTTCATGAAAAGAAATCGGACTTTCGCCTGTAATGGATTCCCATCTCGAATGGAAAGCAGCTCACCCCTTCTGTTATATGCTGGGATCATCATGAGTGTAATAAATGTTTATATCCTTCTGTTTGTGATGTATGTTTCCGTTTTTCCACTCGAGTATTCCATATGTGTCCCAGGATAAAAACAAAAGACAACAACAACTTTAAAGGGTAGTAGAGCTGACTAAAACAAACTATTTTTGGAAACGAATCTATGGGTGGAGGTACCACTAACGCACGCTGTGGGGCACACAGAGAAAAAATAATACATTAATAGATACATAAAATAATCATTAGCAGCATACTTATAATGAATGATTCTATAGAGAAAATGTGCCTCCACCAACCACCATGCGTGCTTTTGGACCATCATGGCGTACTGGGCTGACAATAACGGCGATAGTTGAAGACATAAAAGCGGTATGCCAGTGATCTGCTGTAGCACGAAAATGGACATTTGCGCTTTCAATTTCGGTTGTTATGGATGATTTTACTAAGAACGAAAAGGCAGACATGCATTTAATGCATGCTGCTGCTAATGGTAACACAGCAGAGCAGTGGCATGTAGACAACATAGCATGATAACGGCTGTATCAGGAACTGTTTCCAAGCATACGCATGCCAAACCACAAATAGCCACAGTGGTTACATCGACAACTGTGTGAAAATGGTTCATTTACCGCCAGTACTAATGAAAGGTGTAGATCGAGGAGTGCATAGTCAATACACTTGAAAGAAGTCTTCTTGGACCATGGGAACAAGGCTCCCGGCTCAAGTACAAAGGCTGTAGCATATCGTCTACATCAGTGTTTCTCAAACTGCGGGGCGCGTTCCCCCTTAGGGGACGTGCTAACCCTACGACGGGGACGCGGGCATATTGAAAACTCGAAAAAAAAGAGAGATTTAACGAAACTATTACCTTACTGAAAGTAAACAAATAAAATACATTCTGACATAAATAATAAAATACACATTTACACTGATATAATACATTTACAAATATATCAACACTGCGCAATGCATTTTACATTTAACTAAACAATACTAAGTTAAGAACGTGAAATAATTATCAGTGATCCCTATCGGCTTTTCATATATATTATACACAAACTAACACTTTTCTTGATAATTTGTACGGTTTATAATTAATTCCTTAAATACCGATTAAAAATTATGCGATTCGCTCCTTAATGCTACCGTTTTACAGGTAGGCTAGCGTATGTGGTGCATTGGTGGGTGGGGGGAGTAGAAGAGGAACTAACAAGGAAATCCTCTGAAATAAGCAAATTCTTAGCAAACACTGTCAAGGTCCTTTTATTATATTCCAAAGCCTTTGGAATAATTTTATGGACATTAGGGCATTGAAAAATCCGTATTTCGGGAAGACGTATATATATACATCTGGGGCAATTAATGCCTTGGCTGAGCGAGACGTTTATATATATATCGGTTGCACATAAAAAGTCGTATATATATTGTAGCTTTAGTTTCAAATTATAGTATTATTGAATTCAATATATTGTTATTGAAAGGGCGGCGATGAAAATTATGATAGAAAAGTGAGAAGCAAATATTGGAAGTTTGAGAAGCAATTTTCTACATGCCAATGAACCAACCGTTTATGGAGTTTACTGTTGGATTGCTGGTGGATGAAATTTCTAAAGCAGTTTTAACATTTTCTGTTAGGATTTTACTCGTTATGTATGCTCTTAACGAACATTTTTTATGTTTCCATTAGTATATTGTTTTTTCTATTTGTATCTCAACGTGTCACTTGCGCTCATACATTCCCATACGAAAATCGTTTTTTTTAGTGAGCGCTACCATCCATCAAAGTTTGTAAAATGATTTTAGAATCACCCTGCATTTCTATTTCCTTATATTTTAATTATTCATAACTTTAAAATAAAGCAAATAATTTGAACAAAGATTTAAGGAAATCTTAAAGCATTTATCTAAGCCTTAATTAATAAAACGATATTGAAAACATTTTTCCTACTATAGTAGAAACAAAAACATATACAAATTACCAAATGAGCGAATCCACTTGCATGCGTGAAAAGGAGTTGTCAGTTATTGTTGATTAAATAGTGTTGTCAAACACAACACAACCGTCATTTACCGATCAATTTGACCTTTCTGAAAATGGCGTTGTTTAAACATTCGTTAGGTTTTTCTTTGTGCAAAGCACTTAAGCTTATATAGTACTTATCACTCTATAGATACAAATAAACATTTAATATTATTGTTTGATCGAATCGAATCATGGAAAATTCAGCCCAATTTTGGACTTAAACACTTGCCAAGTGGGCTGACAATAAGCAATTTATTATTTTTTTTGTTCATGTTTTTCTTACTTTGTACCTCAATTTATCATTTATATTACCACCCAAACTTATAGAAAATTATTTCTTCAGTATAGCTTATTATATCTAAAATTCCGTGCCATGAACCCTGAAAATACAGAACATAATTGGATAAAATGGATAATTTTTGTTTAAGGGGAATTAAAAATGAAAAATATTTTACAACTCTGTATCATTCAAAATTCGTTATTACTCAAAGACAAGTGGCATAATTTAGAGGAATAAAAGGGAATAATAACACTTTTTTTTAGAATATAATGATTTGATCAACTATCAGAATTCTATTGTTTATAAAGTAGACGTTTACATATACTCCCCGTTTGGATTTCTTCAATTAATATATTCAATGTTTAGTAGAATTGTTTCCTAATTATGTTATTTTGACAAATTAATTTCAGATTTTTATTCACTTATAAACAGTGTTATATGTTAATACTGCAATACTTGGAAAAAGTTGATAAATAAGTTTAAGCAAAAATGTTCAATTTTATCTATGGTGTGTGTCTTTTCTTTTACTTGTAAATCAATTTTATTCTAAAGTAGGGGGAAATCCTATATATTGATGGGAGGCCGCCGGTCCCCAAGATACAATTGCAGTTTTTATATTTGCCCTGTTTACAGGAAACGGATTTCTAAGGAATTTGGGGGTGCCTCAGGTCAACGGACTCTATGGCGCGCAAAGCTGTATCCTTGCACAGCTTGTTGGCCAATCGGAATGGTAAAATTTACCGCCAGAATTTTGAAGTGGATGTTTTTCCGAGTGGTGCGGTCGACCTTTAAAAGGGTTGGCGCGTGAATTCTCGGGGCTTTTTACCTTCTTACGTCTGCCAGGTAAAACCTCCAGTCGGGAAGCGAACTCGGCCCCAGGTCACCCCTCCGTCGCTCCTCTCCTCTCATTTCAGATAAGTAATACCCTTGTAAAATTTAAACGTTCTTTTTACCAATATGTTAATCAATAAATATAATTGTTACCACTATACGATCGGACTGTTAATTTAGTGTAATGTTAATTTGTCAATAGAACTAAACTAATTTTAACTTAAGTCATGATGCGATGATAAATTAAGAATCTGGGTTTAGGACAGATAAATTAAATAAGCATCAGCGTCGCATCAATATATTTCAGATATTTAAATATCAGTCATAAACAGTTTCTGAATTATTAGTGGTAGAAAAAATCAAAGAGATTTTTTTTTCGTTTTATCTTATTTTACTCTAATTATTCGGCATCATAAAGATACTATCCAATTGGAAATTTGTATTCTTTTAGTTTACTTTTTGTTCTTTGATTTACTTGTTACAATTTATGGCATTCTTTTAAATTCGGAATTGCATTTTAATAAAATTATTAAAAGTACACGTATTCTTTTATTCAAGAAAATTCTTTCATTTTTCATAATAAAAGACTGTGTATGCTTATGACCGCACGATAGAAGTGATAACTTCAAATTTTGTAATGTTATTTCAGGGATCAGTTCGGTGAATAAAAGCCAGTGGATATTAGTATTGTCATATAAAATTATTCATGCATATGTCTGTACTCATAAAATAATTTTTTTTTGAGAAATAAACAATTATATTTGTGAATTAATTGTATTCTAATAACGAAATGATAGGTTTATGGTAGCTGAAACAGGTTATAAATACTAAAGTTCATAACTATTTAAATATCTGAGAAAACTCCATCAAGCGTTGTTCAATACTTTGTCGTGCTTTCATTTAGATTATCTGACGTTATTAAATTGAATTTTGATTTTAAAAAATCTACTAAAGGCTTTGATTTGTCTTTTGAAAAATCTACATGAAAATCCCCACTTAAAATAATAGGCAATTTGTTTAGAAGAGTTGATACGGCTTCAGTGCATTTAACTTAATTTTTGTGAATAAATTCAATAATTTTCTCTAGACTTTGATTTATTTGGTGAAATATAAATAGTAAACATTAGAATTATTCATCCATTTTCTGCTCTACATTTCTCTGCGCAAATTTCTCCGATACATGACTCATTAAACCCAAACGATTCAGTAGCATTGTTATCATTAAGTAGTAAGTAGTATTGTTACAAGCGTGGCAAACCCGAGCGTAACAATGCTTGGCTTTTAAGAACGCATCTCATTCAATTTCATTCTAAAGAAGATATCACTTCAATAAATATGTATGCATATATGTGTATAATCAATATTAATGTACAGCAAATTGTTATACATCTAAAGAAGCAAAGTAAAAATATTTGCAAGGTGTCCCATAAATACCACCCACACTCTGCACCGTCAAATTCCTCGTTGGGAGTACATGAAATACTATGTATGTGTTATATTTCTGTTTACAAAAAATACAGTAAATAATCATACATGATGGTTCTTGTTGGGGCTCTGGTGCATTTCTGAGCTACTGTACGTAATTGACTAGACTTCACATACTCCTGCCACTGGATCGGATGTAGGAGTCCGGCTATGTGGCCACCACGAACACCAGATCTTACACCATTAGATTTTCATTTTACCAAATATCAAGAAATGGGTGTATCGAGATGCAGTGACCACATAAATAGTCTTCATTACTCGCCTGCATACTGTTTATACTTTTGTAGATGGGGAGCTGTTGCAACGTGTACTTTCGTTCATTACATGACGCTCTCAAGCTTGCTTGGATATGCACGGCTGACACTTTGAACATCTGTCATTAAAAAAGTTTTTAAATAATATTGTTTATAGGTCAAGTACGGTGTTTTTTTCCTTGCACAGCCATACTTTGTTTTCCATTTATATGTGTGTGTGCGTGTAAACAATTCAATTGAAATACATCATAAATGACAAAAAAGAATTAAATATAGTTGAAAAAATTTAATTTGTTGGATAAATATGACAGGGAAAATAATTACAATCCCCCCTTATATGGTGAAAATACTTTAAAGGGTGAAAATACAATAACTAAAAAGATTAATTGTTTTCTAGAATTCTTTTTTAAATAATCCTAATTTTTTAAAATAATCTGAATTAAAATTTGCGTTAGTAACTCTTAAAATTTATAATCATTTTTATTTTAATTATATTTATATCCACTAATTTTTTATGTTTAAAATAAATTAGAGAAATTAACGATAGGAGGCAACAATGAAGTGTAAAAAATGTTTGCGTTAAGCTCCAAAAGCGTAAAATAAAACAATGGAATTAAAACTTATTTTGTTGTAAAAATGTTAAGTACAATGTTTAGAGAATTAAATTTAGCTGAATGGCCCTGAATATGAGTTCACAGACACTTCTGCTCGTTTATAAAAAGATACATTTTCTGAAACACGAAGAAATTCTTTCATTGGATTAAATATTTAATAGGGATCATGTTTATCAAAATGTGTTTAAAAGTAAAGAAAAAGTTTCTCGTAATATTTACTACCGGCTATAAATAGATTTAAATAAATCTTAAGTAAAAAAGGAATATAATTTTTAGCCCTTTGGAAGACTTGTATAAAGTATTAATCCTGTAACAAATAAAATAACGATTAATATTCTTAGTATATTTTTTATCAATATTCTGAACAATAAATCTCTAGTGTTCACGAAACCGGGCTAAAGTATTTTTTCGTGTTAAAAATGTTGCAAAAGAAAACAACATATACTCAACAAAATTGAGTTTATTAGATTACATTTTATGTACAAAGATATGTATATGTGCATGTATTTCATAAAAAATAAAAACCAATACATTCACAAGAACTTAATGTAATTTAATACGAAACTTTCGTTTTTTGAAAACAAAAAACATTTATTCAGTTTTTGGAAAACAATCTGATAATTTTCTTTGCTTTGTCTTTTTGAGCTTCAAACTGTTAACAAGTTTATCAATGTCCTCCATTTTATTATTCATTTCACCATTCGAATGTGCGTTTAAATAAATGCGGATCCTTTTTATGATTCTACTCATTTTGCATGACATGGAATTAGATACTGCATTATTCATTTCCTTTTCGAAGTCGGAATTTGCATCAATGATATTTATTAAGTTTTGAATAAAATCTAAATTTTCTTTTCTGTAAATGAGGTTATTTACACATTATCATCATCTATTGCAAATAATTCTTCCGATAATAGAGTAGAACAGTCCAATATAATGCAAACATTTTCTCAAATATTCCATTAACCCGGGAGCGCTCGCACACTAACTAATAACGTTAAAGGTCACTCGGGATGACTCAGCCATCCGAAGTCAGTTTTTATAATTTCTTTTCATTGCACACGATAAAAACCGCAAATACAGATAGTAAATTAAGAGAAAGTACACTTATGTAACTTTTAAAACTTTTAAATCTTTCTCTGATTATTTGAGACCTGGACTAAAATGTTTCAAATGTGCGCGACTAAAAAATAACCCAAATCACAGACACGTTTCGCTAATATTACATGGATGTTATTTGAAGGCAAAACTGTTATATTTTGTTCAAGTTATTATAGTTTTATTGTCTCTAGGTGATCGCGGGCGCGACACAAATAGCATGCTGGTCTTTGTCTGGCTTGTACTTTTTTTGACGAGGCGTTGTGTGTCTTATGGTACACATATCTTTTTGATAGAGTCCCTTAAGGTATCGTACTACGTTCGGATCCATGATTTTGCAAAATCCTATAAATGGATTATATTTATGGCATTTAGTGTCACTTAGTTTAGAAAACGTGTATAAAATGGTTTTAAGAATATTATTAAAATAAAAAAAACATTTAAGTACAATATGTTAACAAAAAATGAACATAGCACGACCCATTTTTTAAATATTCTCTTTTTGTGAAAAATGCTTCTATTATAATAATATTCTGTCTGTATATAGCTCAGACCTCTGTAAAGAGACTCAACTAGAATTTTTGAAATATGTAACTAAGAAGTGTGTTAATCCATGTTTTACGACAACAGAGGGGAGAAATTTTAAGAAGAAAACGCTTATAATTATTTCAATTGGTTTTAACTCTGAAAATAATACGAATTTTTCAAAAAAAAAAAATATATAGTTCAGATTCCTTTGAGAGAAGTCTGTACTTTATATAAGCAACATATTATTATTTTCGAAGCATTTTTTTATAAAAAGAAGAACCTTTTGAAAAAAGGTTATTCTAAGTCAGTTTTTTTCCAAAATATTGTATATAAGTAATTTTTTGTCAAAATGTCCTTAAAACAATTTATATATGTATTCTAATCTAAGAGACACTAAATATAATGAAAATTATCTATTTATGTGCTTTTGTAAAATCACGGTTCCGAATGTAGTAGGATACTTTAAGTAGCATTTGCAAATTATTCCTTTTGACTCGAACAATTCATGCTCTCTCCTATATATATATTGATGGGGGGCCGCCGGTCCCTAGGGATTGCAACTGTAATTTTTATATCTGCCCTGTTGTTGTTTACAACGAAAGGAATTCGTTGGGTGCGTCTCTTACCCCACCGAAAAGGGTGACGCGTTTCCCACGCCTGGAAGAAGGCAATGTACCCATAAATACATCATGGTTTGGGATGTTTTTTGGAAATTTTCCGCGTTTGGGGGAAGTCATTGACCGCGAGAGGATATCCCTCCGCTGACTCCAGACCAATCAGAAAAGCTGATTGAGTTTCGGGAAAGAATCCGCTCCAGAATACACAAGAAAACCGCCGCGAAATATAAGCGCATGCACGACGAATTGAGACACTCTGACACAATTTTTATCACCGATTTTGGTCTGACACGACCCAATTTGACGGTGATCGCGGTTGGAGACTCTCCGGACGCCAACAACATGATTCCTCTCTCTCTCAGATCTCTATCAGTTAAGTAATATATTCTGTTATGTATCTCTTTATAATTTAACGTAATTTAAATCTTATTGTAAATAAATTAAGTGTTAATTTAAAGAACGGCCTTTTAATTTAGTGTCCAGTTTTATTTGTCTTTAAAAGATCTAATGTTTAAACTTAAGCTATAGTGTGACGCCAACTGAAATTTAGTACCAGGTTTTATTTAAAATGGATCTAACGAAATAAATTAATCAATTTAACTTAAGTTAAACAAGCGTCGCATTATCTGGTGTAGTGACCAGGATTTTAATTTTTTTTTGGTCGTTAGAAATTTTTTTTTACATCTTTTGAGTTAGAAAATTTTTTTTTACATCTTTTTTTTATATATATAAACGTTTCTTGATGGATCATCAGGACAAATTTTCATCTCGTGTGCTACTGTGTATTTTATGTATTGCTCGAATTTGATACTGTGAATTTTTTTTCTTGCAGTTTTGGTGAAGGGAAGAGTCAGAGAGTCCAGGGTGCAGCGATGACGCAGGTACTTGTGCTCTTTAATTTTTTTCTCAATATTGATGTGAATTTTTTTTCTCTATGCATGTATTTACGCGAGAGCCGATTAGTTAAAAGTTTCATTTAAATTTAAGAGTTCATGAATTTCTGTTGCCTTGCACGAGTGCTTGAATTTTGTTTCAATTTAACGGTTTTCGTTGTGAATTAAACTCGCTAGAAATTTTGTCTTAACTAGTAATTAAAAAACATGCCACGTACATGACAATCAGACCCCCTAATGACGCAAACGGCGTCCGGGAAATTTAATCTAATTGATCTAATTCCAATGTACGACGGAGGTGAATCGTTAGGAATACGTAGGTTCTTGGAAAAGATAAACGATGTTGCGAATTTAGGCAAGTGGTCAAACGATGAGAAAGTAACAATTCTGAAATTAAAATTAACGGGAATAGCTGAGGAATTTTTTCTATCCGACCCAACCCACAGTCAATTGACAGAATATAACGATATCGCAAGAATTCTTATTGGAAGATTCGAAAAAGCTGTACCTTTATCAACGCGTCTCGAATTATTTTCATCGTGTATCCAGGGTCCTTCTGAGAGCGTACAGGAATTTGCAGCACGCATCAATAAACTGGGAACACAGATTTTCCAGTCAGGAAATTCGGCTGAAAATACCACGGTGAGAATTGCGAATGACCAATTGTTACAATTTCGGTTCATAAGTGGTTTAAGAAATGACATCCGCCGATTTGTTCTTTCTGGCGATCCTTTGAATTTAGACGAATCAATCAATGCGGCATTGATAGAAGAGCAGAACATGAAATTAAACCAAATAGCTAGCGAAGAGAGATCCGGTTTGTCGTCCGCACAAACGGAAAATCCAGTTCTTTCAGCATTAGCGGATAGATTAGAAGAAATAAATTTAAGGGTCGGCCGTCTACAAGAGGCAAGTGCAGTTACAGCTCGTAAATCAGGGGGGAACTATTTTAACAGAAGAGAGAACGTTTTCAAGAGTGCTTTTATTGTGGAATTCAAGGACATAGACAGGCGGAATGTAGAAAGAGACAGAGGGACGAACGCGCTGCCCGTTACCAGCCCCCCGGAGAAACGCCGCTAGCGAGTATTTTTCAAATCACCCCGTGTCAGAAGGGAGAAATGTACGTTTCGAAGAATCTGCCTTCCGCGACAATTACGCAGCCCCCAGGCATTCAGTGAGAGGGACACACACAAATTCTGGGAATAGGGGTTTTCAACGTTATCGCAGGAATGAGACTTTAAACTCCCGTGGAGAAAGCCGTATGTAGATTTTTTTCATTTGGTAGAGAAGCGGTTTTCTCCTATTCAATCTCGAGACAATATATTTGATCTACCAATAATAAAGGCTAACGTTAAACATCACAAGTTTAGAATTTTAATTGACACAGGTGCATCCGTATCTTTAATGTCTAATTCTTTTTTCACTAAAATAAAAAATGATAACTTTAGGGAATTTAATGTTTCAATTCAGATTAAAGCTGTAAGCGGAGACACGGTAGAAATTATCGGTTGCTATGAAATACAATTGTCATTGGGGGAATTTCAATTTCAACATATTTTTTTTATAACAAAGCAAGAGATTAACGATAATTATTGCGCTATTTTGGGATACGATTTTTTGAAAGTATGGGATGCAGTTTTAGATATAGGTAAAAACCGTTTATTAATTAATAATTTTTCAATTCCGCTTATTCATTATTCACTCCCTGCGCGTATGGTACAGAGTAACTTTATACATGGATTTTTAAAACACAAAACGTGTGTGGGTACCCTTTCGGTCACAAATGTTCGCATACATGTTGAAACATTACCTAATTCGACGTCATTGGCCACTATTCAGAGTTCAGCAAAGCTACAAAATAAAAACATTCATTTAACTAATTCGCAAATTACTATTGATCCACAGACAAATGACACCATCTTAGAAATTAGAAACGATTCAGATAACATAATCACTCTTAACAAAAATATGAAAATAATTACAGTCAATAATTACGAAGACTTTTCTTCTGATTTTCCCGTTTCTCAAGATATTTTACCCCCACTCACGGAGAAAGATTTCAACCTTTCAGGTTTGGACAGTAAAATCAGAAGCAGATTATTTCAACTTTTAATTTCGCACAAAAGTGCTTTCGCTCGCTCTACGGTAGAATTATCCGCAGCCGCTACGGAGCATCACAGAATCAGTTTACAACACGATTATCTCATTAAATGTCCAATTTATAAGATTCCATTCAACTTAAGAAACGAATTTCGACGTCAAATAACAGATTTAGAAAAGGCGGGGATTATTTCGAAATCTAATTCTCAGTATAATACTCCGGCCTTGTTTGTCAAACAGAAAGAAAAATGGCGCCTTGTTTTAGATTTTCGGAAACTCAACGAAATAACCTTGACTCAAGACTTCGTTATCTAACATTGGACGACATTTTACATGAAATTTCGGGTTCAAACTATTTTTCGGCATTAGACATGAAGTCAGCATTTAATCAAATTCCACTACACTTGGCGGACAGGCATAAGACGGCATTCTCTACTCCCGACGGTGATAAATATCAATTTAACAGAATATGTTTCGGTTTAAAAAACTCGCCTAAAGCTTTTGAATCAATTGCACAGGAGGTCCTGGGAGATTTATTACACAACGGAGCTTTGGTTTATATAGACGACATTATTTTATTCACTAAAACTATAGATGAACATTTTGAACTACTGGGTAAGGTTTTTGAACGCTTTGAAAGAATCCACTTAAAATTTAATCCGAGTAAATGTCAGTTTTTAACAAAAAGTTGTAAATTTTTAGGGTTTGTAGTAACGCCGGAAGGCATTCTTATAGATAAAGATAAGGATCAAAAACAAATTAAATCTTTTTTAGGGTGCTGTAATTTTTACAGGAGATACACTCTGTCGCAAAAAAATATATGCACCCAGAAGAAATTGAGCTACATTCACGAAATTTGGTATGCATGTAGTGTATATGAAAATAAACAAATGATTAAAAATTCAGAACAAAATATCATTTTATTAAGCGGTTACAGCTTGCAAAAGGTTAAAAATCAGTAAGTAGTAAAGCCACCTCTGGCAGCTATACAAGCCGAAATTTGGCGTGGCATCGATTTAATTAGATCACTTACGACCCCCTGTGGAAGATCCTGCCATAGTCTTTGCATCTGCGCAGTTAATTCTCCTGTATCTCGGGACGGCTGCAGTTGCCTTCCCAGCGCGTCGCAGACATGCTCTATTGGCGAAAGATCTGGTGACCTGGCAGGCCATGGTAGGACGTCATATCCTTGAAGACATTGTTGGGAGAGTCGCGCAGTATGTGGACGAGCATTATCTTGTTGATAAATGGCACCTGGGCGACTTGATAGCATGGGTAGCACAATCGGCGTTAAAATATCGTCCACGTATCTGCGAGCTGTCAAAGTGCCTTGAAGGACCACTAAAGATGATCGTGTGTCCCAAGAAATTGCTCCCCACACTGTCACACCTTGTGAAATTGCTGTATGCCGCTCGACAATAAATGCCGGATCGGACCGCTGGCCGCTGCGCCTCCAGACACGTGTGCGGTGGTCATCAGCACTGAGACTGAATCGGGATTCATCACTGAAGATGACACGTCTCCAGTCTGTTACACTCCAAGTTGCCCGAGGTCGGCAAAAATCCAGTCGACACTGCCTATGATGTGGGGTCAGTGGTAAGCGTCTTAGCGGACGTCGGCTCCTCAAGCCAACTTCGGTCAGTCGTCTCCTTATGGTTTCTCTTGATGGCACTGGATGTCTGGAAGGAGGTAAGTGGCGTTGAATCGATGCTAGCGACGTTGTTGGTGCCGAAGTGGCCACTCTTCTAATTGCACGATCCTCGCGATCATTTGTGTTCCTGGGACGTCCTGACCCTCCGCGACGGTACACTCTACCTTCTGTGATCCACTGTTGCCAACACCGAGCAACTACCATATCGCTCCGACCGAGGTGGCGGCCGATACGTCTATTCGACCAACCTGCTTCTCTGAGGCCTATTATACGGCCCCTATCAAAGTCCGTCAGCTGCTCGTACTGCCACCGGTTACGTCTTAGAGGCATCCTAAGTCTCAATATCGTCTATCAAAGTCATCAGATTCGTTTGGATAGCCGTACGGCGCTCGTACTCATGCTTTTAAACTCTCCCAGTTGTGCAACTAATATGCGCATAGCACACTTAGCCTTGTCTCATTGGCTTCGAAATTTTAATCATTTGCATATCTCTTACCAGACTACATTCTTGCCGAGTTTCGTGATTGTAGCTTGATTTCTTCTGGGTGCATATATTTTTTGCGACAGAGTGTATATCAAGAATTTCGCGAAACGTGCACTGCCCTTAACGAATTTATTGAGAAAAGACACTCCATTTGAGTGGACCTCTGAAACGCAGGAAGCATTTGATGATATTAAGAAAGCCATATTGAATCCACCGGTCTTGGCTTTACCTGATCAAAACGCGGAGTTACAAATAACAACGGACGCTTCTCCTCGCGGCATAGGGGCAGTTTTAGAACAAAAATATCCTAACTCTGAAGTCAAACCTTTATATTTTTTTTCTAAGAAATTAAATCCATAGCAATCTAAATATAACGCAACGGTTTTAGAATTTTTCGCGATATATACAGCATTAAATTTTTTTAGACCTTTCTTGTTAGGCAGAAAATTTAAGGTTTTTACCGATCATAAGCCTCTCGCAGGATTTCTTTCTAATAAAAATCCCTCTTTTAAAATTTTGCGCTGGAAATTGGCTCTAAAAGAATTTAATTACGACATACACTACATCAGGGGATCCTTAAATTCAGTCGCAGATCATCTTTCTCGTTATATTAACAACATCACAATAGCTTTGCCGGACTCTAAAGATCTTATTAATATGCAACGCGAAGATTCTGTTTTAAGCACTATCATACAAAAAATTGATCAAAATGATGTTAGCCCACAAATCAGCAAATATTTTATTAATGGGGAAGGTTTGTTATGTCATTTGTCCAAGCGCCCCTCGAGATCACCCAGGTTTAACACCACTAGAAAGCAAGTTTGCATTCCACATTGTCTAAAAGCTAAAATTCTCGAATCCGTTCATTCAGAATATGGAGGACATCTCAAATTTTTTAAAACATACCATCGACTCAGCGAAAACTTCTTTTGGCATAACATGTACAAAGACACTAAAAATTTTGTTCGTTCTTGTACCATATGCTTATCTCGAAAAAACGCCTTTAAAATTCCACCTGCACCCCATCAACTTGTTGAACAAAGTACTGAACCAGGAGAAACGTGTCATATGGATAATTTCGGTCCCTTAAAAACCACGCTTAAAGGTAATAGCTATGTTTTATCTATGATAGATGAATTCACAAAATATATTCACATCGTTCCACTTCCGGATATTAGGTCCAGTACGCGATTTCAAAAGCTTTCTTTGATAATTACATTGTACACAGGGGTTGCCCACATAAATTAGTCGTAGATAACGCTATATATTTTAAGAGTTCCGAGTTTGTTGAATTTTGCACAGTCATGGGTATTCAAAAAAGGCACATATCAAGTTATTCCGCTCACGCCAACGGTAGGGTAGAGAAACCCAATCAATCGCTAGCCAATATTCTTGCATCAATTTCACAAAACACAAACGATTGGGATGAGCAACTCCCGCACACCATGTTAGCATTAAATTCAGCGATCCATGAAGCTACATACACATCTCCCTTTTTCTTAGAACATGGCAGAGATATTCGATTATCTTACACTTACGAAAAGAATTCTGATACACCACAAAATAAGTATGAATATGTCGAGAAACTTTTACCGTCTTTGGAGCATACTTTCAATAAAGTTTTAAATAATCTAAAGGATCAGGAGGCATCACATGTTGAATTGAGTACGAGAGCGACAAAACAACATCATTACGATTACAAAATCGGGTCCTTGTGTTTTATGAAGACGCCTAACATTAAATCTAATTTATCTCCAAAACTCAGACCTAAGTTCGAAGGTCCTTACAGAGTGATAGAGTGTTTTTCTAATGTCAATTATAGGGTGCAACATGTAGAACAATTGAGGAAAAGATTTAACACGCATGTCAATCGGATGATTCCATTTATTAAGAGATTTTCATATTTGCATTTGAAAAATTTGGGTGATTTACAACCAGACGAGACGGAGGTTAAGGGTATTGTTCCAGGTCCACGGTATAATTTAAGGACTCGTGCAGGTAATTCGGCTCGTTAATACATTTCCGCGCTAAAATATTTGAGGGAAACTTAATTTTTTTTACAATTTTACGCTTCGTCAATTGGAGAGCACGCATTGAATGGTACCTGTCTCATAGTTGCACCTTGCTTCATGTTATGTTTTATGTTTTTTTTTTGTTAGATCAAATTTTATACTCATTTATTTAATGATTTCCTGTTATTTAATGAATTCCAGTTAAATTTTTTTTATGCAGTTTGTTTTATGTCTGGATTTTATGCTTAAATGACATAGTGTTGTTTGTGGTTAATATCAATTTAAACTCTAGATAAAATATTTTTATGTTGTGTGTTTTGTGCGATATATTAAATAAATTTTGTGTAATGCAAGTGTTATTCAATGATAATCATGTATGTACGTCAATTTTTAATTTTATAAATTTTAAGCTTTAATTTATGTTCGCGGCAAAAGTCAAATTTTGGGGTCTCTGGACACCTGTCATGAAATTTGAATGTTGTTACGATACATACATATTTGAAATTTTTTTCTCATCTATTACATAATTTGTGTTGTTATTATTATCTAGTAATTTTAATTTCTTTTCATACAAAAGGTTCTTTTATTGAATAACTTAGTTTATGCTGATTTGATTGTGTATAACTGTGTACTTTCTGGTTAAATTTGATTTTGCATAGAAGATTAATTTTTTTTGGTAACGGCATTTTGTTAGAATTAATTTATTGCTAAATTTTGTTGGTGTATTAATTTTAAGTGGTTGTGTATTCCTAAATGATGATAACATTGGAATTTATGCTTGTTAAGATATGGATAGAGATGGTTGTTTGAATATTTTCTATAAGAAATTAGGTTGAAACTTTAATAATTTTTTTTTCCTCGCGCATGTTGTTTTTTTATGTGAGATGATTGCTAACTTTGACTTAAAATTTTTTTTGTGTTTCCGTTGGGTGTTTCAATGCTCATCTAATTTCTGCGTTGTTTGTTTTGCTATAGATTTGGAATTTTTTTTGTTGTTGTTTATTCAGGGGTTTAGATTAATTGTGGTTGTTAAATTAATGTGCAGTCAATAATTGTGTCTCGCTTGTGTGCTAAACTTTACTAGGAATCGAATGTTTTGTTTGTCGAGATAGTATTTCTGTTGGTTCAGATTAATTGTGGTTGTTAAATTAATGTTCAGTCTATAATTGTGTCTCGCTTGTGTGCTAAACTTTACTAGGAATTGAAGGTTTTATTTGTCGAGATAGTATTTCTGTTGGTTTAGATTAATTGTGGTTGTTAAATGAATTTGCAGTCAATAATTGTGTCTCGCTTGTGTGCTAAACTTACTAGGAATTTTAACGTTTGGTCTATCAAAATGGTAATTTTTTTTGTCGTTGATGCTAGGCTTAAATGTGTTGATTTATGTCAGTGCGGGTACATTATTTAGCCGAGTGTTGATGTTGATTCAATTTTTTTGTTCTGGATTTTAATACGCAGTTCTGCTTGTTATTTGGTAATAAGCCTCTTTTTTGTTGTTGGTCAGCTAATGGTGTTGAAAATGTTTCGTCCATTCGTTTCGAAAACGTGGGGAGAGCTTTGTCCGCACCCTTTATCGTCCGTAATCCCCCCCGCACGCCATCCGGTATAGGGCGGAACACTTGTTTGTTGATTGGAATTTCTGTTTCTTGGTTACTCCTTGTCGCAGGGACTCTCCTCCCCGCGGGCAGCATAATTCAGGGGTGGAATTTTTGGATGTCGGATTCTTGCCGCCTTAGGAGGGGTTTTCCCCTCGCCCTTCCCCACTGCTGTCGTGACAGAGGGAAGAGACTAAGCAAAATTTTTCCAAAGGGTGTTCGTTTTTTCCTTCCCCCCCCTGGGTTTCCTGTTTTTACGTAGGATGCTGGCGTTGTTGCTATGAGAATTTGAAACTGTTGGAAGAGGATTGGGTGTGAATTTTTTTGTTGTTGTTTCACTACTTGTTTAAGGAGTTAGATAAGTTTGAGTTAGGGATTTCGTGGAATATTTGAGAAAGTTATTTGAAGGAGATAGATAAAGTTTGCACTGATGAATTTGTTGAAGAATTGGGAAAGTTTTTTTTTTTCATGTAGATAGATAAGTTTGTTCAAAGTACGTTTATTCGATAGTTGTTTTTTTGTGGAAACGGATAATTGAGTTGAAAAGAAAGTTATATGGTTTACTTGAGAAAATTGTTTGATGTACAGAAGAATATTTTGATTTAGGGATTTTGGGCAAAGGAAATTGAGTTGATATAATTATACGGTATAATTGAGAACGTTGTTTTGATGTAGATAGGGTAATTCGAGTCCATGATTTGGTACGGTTTCGAGTAATTAAGTTGATGAACATAGATAAGTTGAATTAATGATTGTGTGGTATATTTAATAATGTTTTGAGATGCATTTAGGAAAGTTCGAGTTGAGGATTATGCGAGATTTTTGTAAATAAGTTGATGAGCAAAGACGGGTTTTGGTTATTGATATTGCGGAGAAGTCGATTAATTATTTGAAAGTTTAAGATAAGTCTAGTTAGTGTTATTGAGTATGTGAGATTTTGTGTAAATAAGTTGATGAGCATAGATGGTTTTAGTTAATGGTATTGTGGAGAAGTCAATTGATTAATTTTTAAGTTGCAGTTAAGTTTAGTTAGTGTTATTGAGTATATGAGATTTTGTGTAAATAAGTTGATAAGCATAGATGGTTTTAGTTAATGGTATTGTAGAGCAATCGATTATTTGGAAGGTGCAGATAAGTTTAGTTAGTGTTGTTGAGGCATAAGATGTGAACGATCTGAGGTAAAGGCAATTCTGGTATATCAAGGAATCATTTTAAGGTTACTGAGAATTTTGGGTTTTTGTTATAGAATTGTATTTGAGTTATTGATTAGAGGATTTTAGATGAATTGAGTTAGCGGTATTATTGTAAATAGAGGATCCTGTTTTTCTTTTTTTTTCGTGTTTGTATATTTGTTGCGCGTATAGTGAAACATTTTGAGTTTTTTTTTATATTATTTGAACTTGTGGATACATTGTATTACGAGGATTGTTAAAAAAAGTTATGTTCATTAGTTAAGCGATATTTTTTTTATATATTGGAAACTATGTTTAATTTTGTGTAACACTTGCAATAATTTTCTTTTAGTTAAATTACTTTACTCTGTATGTATCGTCTCATATGTGACTTGGGTTGCATATCAATTTTATGTTTTAATTTTTTTTTCTGAAATTTTCAACTGCACTTGTGATTTCTGGAATTCATTTCTCAAATGGAAATTCAAATGTATTGAATGTAGAAGAAATTTTTTTTTCTCCTTAAAATTTTTTTTAAACAATATTAATCGATATAATTTTTTTTTACAATCGGATTTGCTATTTTTTTTTTAGTCTTAATTCTGCATTCTGTTTCTTGTGTTGGCGGTTGCCGGCGATCGTCATATCGCAGGAAATGGGATGTTATCTTTTGTTTGTTTTGCTTTTGTACACTTTGGGGGTGCATACTGATCACATGCGCACTCATAGTTTGCAATTCTAAATTTAATTGCAGTAATTTTTTCTTAATTTCATTTGTAACCAATGCTCGTAGTGAATTTTTTTTTTTAAATTCCTTAGGCTACTCAGCATTCTTACAGGTTATAGAATTTTTTTTCCATCATTTATACGATTCGTTAATTTTTTAATTTTACTTTGCAAATCTGAATTAATTCCGTTAATTTTTTTTACACTTTTATTTGTAACCAATGCTTGGAGTGAATTTTTTTTTAATTTCTTAGGCTATCAAGCATTCTACGAAGTTACAATTTTTTTTCTCCACTTATGCACACCCATCGTTTCAATCTCTATTTTTTTTTTTTTACTTTTACTTAATTATTTTCATTAAATATTGTTATCAATGCTCTTAGTGAACCATTGAAATTTCTTATGCTTTGAGTATGTGAAGAGTTCTGCTAGTATATTTTTGGTGGTTTGGGACATTCACTTCACATTAGTCGTGTCAAGATTTCGATGTTAAACGATTATGAGGTGTCTGTTTCTGGGTGCCACGCTTGATTTGTATGTAAATGTTTTCACTAGCGTTTATTTCTTATCAATGTATTTTGTTCAATACTCCTAAGTGTTGTTATTGTGAGTTGCGCAGTTGTTAGATACGCAAATTTTGGATTTTTTACGTGTTATTTGTCTTATTTTTTTTATTATTTAGTTGCACACGATTCTTTATGATTGTTTAATTATTTCTATTTGTCAGTCTGTGTCTGATGTCTTTGTGAATTGTTTGGGTGATCCATTCAGTGAATTTTTTTTCTCCTCTTTGTACATTAACGTCATTATAGTTGTTGATAGTTAATTTGGTTTTGTTTTCCCTCACGGAATTGGGTTGGAACTTCAGAAATTGATTGTATTTTTTTTAACATTCTTATTTTTATTTTATGAGTGGTGAGAGGAGTTGGAGATTGGTGCTTGGAGTTTTCGACGGCGGTCACAAAGGGCCAAGTTAAATTTTTTTTTTCTGATAATTGTTGTTCATTACTAATATGGTTTCCCTGGGAGACAAAGTTTTTTTTTTGCAGTTTAGCAGATTCCTTTAGGAAGATCTAAGCGATGATGGAGCGGGATTCAAACAGCACAAGACCACGAACGACTTCAGTTAGATCACGACGCCCCAGAAGATTTGTTTCTCATTCTTCAAGAAGTGGACACTCGTTCTTGACCAGGAGTTTGTGAATTTTTCCACTTGACACTTCACTTGACTCGCGTTTTATATTTGCCGAGGCTAGGCCACATATGTATTTCGTTTACTTACTGAAATTTTTGTTTTTCATTCATTTTAGTTTTGTTAATCTGAGAGAGATAGGAGTGATGGGGGGCCGCCGGTCCCTAGGGATTGAAACTGTAATTTTTATATCTGCCCTGTTGTTGTTTAAAACGAAAGGAATTCGTTGGGTGCGTCTCTTACCCCACCGAAAAGGGTGACGCGTTTCCCACGCCTGGAAGAAGGCAATGTACCCATAAATACATCATAGTTTGGGATGTTTTTTGGGAATTTCCTGCGTTTGGGGGAAGTCATTGACCGCGAGAGGATATCCCTCCGCTGACTCCAGACCAATCAGAAAAGCTGATTGAGTTTCGGGAAAGAATCCGCTCCAGAATACACAAGAAAACCGCCGCGAAATATAAGCGCATGCACGACGAATTGAGACACTCTGACACAATTTTTATCACCGATTTTGGTCTGACACGACCCTATTTGACGGTGATCGCGGTTGGAGACTCTCCGGACGCCAACAACATGATTACTCTCTCTCTCAGATCTCTATCAGTTAAGTAATGTTCTGTTATGTATCTCTTTATAATTTAACGTAATTTCAATCTTATTGTAAATAAATTAAGTGTTAATTTAAAGAACGGCCTTTTAATTTAGTGTCCAGTTTTATTTGTCTTTAAAAGATCTAATGTTTAAACTTAAGCTATAGTGTGACGCCAACTGAAATTTAGAACCGGGTTTTATTTAAAATGGATCTAACGAAATAAATTAATCAATTTAACTTAAGTTAAACAAGCGTCGCATTAATATATATATATATATATATATATATATATATATATATATATATATATTTTAATTACTCTCGAATTTATACTTTAACTATCAGGATTAATATCCATTATTCCATCTGGTTCCTCTCTTGCTCTATCCATTTTTTGTTCCGAAGTTTCAGCTGTATCCAACAGAGATAACAGATGATCCATTTTTCTTTTTATATTCAGTCAATTTACATTTGTAAACAAAAATAAATCATACAACACAGCAATCAAAGCCACTAAGTCTTTCACAGGTGAAAAAATGTAGTCTGTTCACAGGAAATTTTTGGAACAAATGTGGTCGCTCAAGAAACTTAGTCACATTAAAAGTACTTTAAAATTTTAAAATACGATTGCCACTTCCAAAAAAAAAGAGGGAGATATGTGACAATAGTCCTCATGAAGATTGTCACTTAGAAAGATATTCTAACAGGGTGATAGGTAACAAACAGTCTCCCCAGAATTAAAGACTTCGTGACCTTAAGATGACTGCGTCTCGCGTGATCGTTTCCGGGTGAGTAATTTCAATATCCAAATTCTCTAATTCTTTTTTGAGAGCAAAGAATTTGAAAGTGTTCAAAATCCTGCATGGCGAAAATAATTTTCATTTGTTCTTGTGGTCACTGAATTCTATGCAGAATGCAACATGTGTAGAGTATTTAATAAATTGATCGAGATAAATATTCATTAGATCTATTTGCGATACTTTAGTTCTTTGCCGTTGTGTTCGTAAAAAAAAAAATCTCATATAGAAAAAAACATGAACTACCCTCACTGAATTTTACTCACTTTGCAATGTTTTCGTCACTGAATTGCAAAACTAACTGATGAGAGCTGAGACGTTTTTTTGTGGCATTTGTTGAGGTGGAGGGTCAAAGTAGATAAGATTAGCTAGTGCCATAGGCTATTTCGACGGTATTTCAAAGTAAAGCTAGCCTCCTTTTTAAGAAACATCTGAAACTACCTGTCTTTCACCCCTTTTAAAATCATCAACATGGCTGGTGTTTTTGGAAAATATTTGCGTTTTAAACGTTTTTCTTTTTGTGTTGAAATAAAAAAAAAATTGCATAAAAGTGTACGGTAATTTGCCAATATTTCGTCTTAAGCGTTTTCGTGTTAAGTGTATTTCACTGTATTAAAAATGTATTTGTTAAAATGGTAATGTTATACTAATCGAAAAATTCTTTTCTTTTTAATGTTCACAAAAAATGTCAAAGCCTCATGTGATAGTATGTACTGTTAAATAAATGTAGCAAAATTATTTCATTTAAACATATAAAGTTAGAGAAAAGAAAATAATTCTGTAATAAATTTCAAAGTCAAATTTAGGAGCACTTAAGCCAAGCAAATTAAAATATAAATGTAACCACTAATTAACCGCACACCTTTTCAAAAAACAGTATAATTAAATATACTTTTAAAAAATCCTATTTCATACCAGACCTTTTTATTAAAAGTAAAAAAAAAAAAAAGAGTCCCACCTCTTTAAACTTTAAGAAGGAAAATTTAATTTACTTTATCTCTTTGATCTAGCTTTCTGCGTCGTCTTTTAATGATACTAAGTAATTCTCGAATCGGCTTTGTTATTAATACTTAATGCACGATTGCTTTTGATTTCTCGTGTAAATCTATCTTACTTAAAATAGTACTCTCGGAAGTGGAGTGAGTGAGTAATAACTTGTTCTTAATGTTGATTTAAATATACAATCAAACTACTTGAATGTTTGCAGAATGTTTTCAAGAAAATGGTAGAAGGTAAATTCTCCTTTCTTTTCTCATTTCTGCCTTTGAAACAATGCCCCAATATATACATACTTCTTGACAGGCTAACCCTTTTCAAAGCGTTGCATTTCGAAATAATGTGACAATCTTGTAGTTTTAACCTACTTTTAAGGACATCTGAAATCGTACGATGGATGTCCTCTCACATGCATCAGTGTTAGGGATTTAGAATGAAGATCACCTATAATCAAAACAAATTAAATTTATTAATCTTTTAACACGTCTTAACAACCTAACAAGTCTTAACAACCCAGGATTGGAAATGCGCCTATAATTAAACACTGAAGCAAAAGTTAGGTAGACGAGATATTTAAAATATTTAATTATGAATTGTTGAATTGAAACGTTTTTGGTAATGTACGTTCCAATTAATCGTAATCCCAATCATAACCACTCGACCACTAGTCGATATCATTACAATTCAAATATCTTCTAGACCAATTCGTCAATCACCAATTTTAAATATCAAGAAATCAATTAGAAAGTCCTTCTCGACTAGCTTGAAACTACTTAACGTTAATCAATAACTTATTTCATCTAACTTCTAAACTCTCTCTCTATCGAACCTAAAAGTTAATGCTTAAATATAAGCCTTGTTTTACATTAACTATATCTTCTTTTTTAGAAGAAAGTTTTCAATAGAAGAAAATTTAAAGAAATATTTTTTTTCCTGGAGGATTAATAAAAAGTTCGCGAAAAGACCTGTTACAATAGTATCTTATTCTTCAAACTTTCACACCTCACCAAAGGAAAGAGTTTGAGCATCGATAGATTTGAAAAACAATGGTGCCTCTTCGTGGAGAATTTTGTGGTTAAGAATTCATGCTCAGCATTGTCAAGTCATGGGTTCAAGTCCATAAGTGTAAAGGAACTGAATCACGTTAAATCTTTTAAGGTTAAAAGTTCCCCGTTGTCATAGTGGTCCGTCACCAATAACACTCGTGCTGCTTCAGAATGGGTGATACGTAAATCAAAGTCATATCATTTACGGTTGATCTGAGTATTTGTTTTTTTGGTTTTTTTTTTACAAAAAAAAAATAAATAAAAAAAAACATTTATTATATTTATTTAAAAACTTGTTAGCATTTTCCTTTTTCTGCAAAATTCATTATATTAAGTTAAGAAACATTCTAGAATTTAAAAATAAATTTACATACAGCGAATTTAAATCATTAAACATATTAATTGTATATGCTTAAATATAACCTATTGTTCTAAGAGGAACACTATTCTAGAAAAGAAATAATTAGTTCAGAACAAAATTTTTTTGCAAGAATCTGATTTGTGAAATCTTTCGTATAAATCATGGTTTATTCATTTAAAGTTTAAAGCAATCATTACAAGTATACATAAGTCATAAAGAACAATTTTTTTTAAAAAAAGTATATAGAAGCTAATCACACATATCTATCATTCGAAGCTCAAATTAAGTAATACAGAATAGGTTACTTTTTTTTTACAAATTCACATTACTATGGAATTACTTTTGATCAGGAATGACAAATAAGATTTTAAGACTGGCAAATTCTGAGTAAATCCAAATTCAAATTTTTTGAGAGCTATAACTTTTTGTTTATATCCATATTTACTACAAATTTTTATTTGTAATAAATAAAAAACACAAAGCATATAGAGATATAATACGTTATTTACACAATACAAATTGCGCAAAAAGTAAGTAAAATACATTTGAAATACTACTAAAAATTTCAATAAGATCAATATTTGAAGAAGACTGTTCTTAAGATAGGTTTTAGATAGGTTAGACTGTTCTTAAGGTTTTTTTCCCCCTTGCCTTACGTTATTTACAAGATTTTTTTAATTATTATTTCAAGTTGATATGCTGTCGATTGCAAGGTAATACATGATACTTAGTCATTCTCTGTCAGCCATTTCTAACCTTTGGCAGTACAGAGTTTAGTGCCAAAGGAAAAATAACAAAAAAAAATAGATTTTCGAAAGAATAAGTGTACACGCGGGGAAATGTTCAACTCTGAAACTATGAAAGAGGTATCTGGCATTGTATTTTACACTTCTAGTATTGAGTTTTTAAAATAGGTTCTGACTGCAAATTTTGGCATTTGATAATATTCCAATTTTTATGTATGTTTTCACGGATTTTCTTTTCAAATTACTGTCCAAATGAGCAGTACAATGAAGATTTTTATGATTTCAAATTTCATCCAATGGATGAAGATATGCTTGAAATCATTTATGCCGAATAAATCCGAATAGCTTAGAATTTCCAATCACCTTATATTAATTTTGAATTAATTGAAACTGCCTGACAACAATCATTTAAAAGAATGCAGAATTGTCCGAAATTTCATTGAAATTCCTATTATTATTGTTTTTAAATGTTGATTTATGCAAAAAGATTCAAATTTTGGAAAACTATTAATTTATGTTTCATATTCAAAACATTTTGCACAAAACAAGAAAATCCAATTTACAGCCACACTACTTTACCACTTTAAACATAAACTGAATAATATTTTTCAACTTTTTAATAAAATCATTCAAATGTAATGTTGTGTTTGCACACAAATCAGTGATTTTGTCAACAATTCTATGTAATGCAATATTTTAAAAGCAATACTTATTTCAACAATTTAAAAAGAGACGTATTTCTTCCACGCATTTTTCTCCTCCCATTGGTGTGGTGTGGTAGTTAGGAGAGGGGGAGCTGCTCAGGTTTCGTTCACCTCACTTGACCATGGTTCAAAATTACGTGGTCCGTCATGAAAATCCCTCGTGTAGCTGTACAGTGTGACGTTAATATTCAATCAATTAATCAGTCCACGCATTTTTCAAACCTGTATAAAAATACAGCCGAACTTAGTCAATGTACATACATTAAAAAAATATAATATTCGCAGTTAATAAAATTTGTTGTATTATCCTCCATGCATGTGTTACATACAACTATAAAATTTATTACTCAATATTTCTTTAAAATCACTAGTTCCGAGAATTTCATTCATAGAACTTGCAAAAATATAATGCAATTAATACCTATAATAGGATTATCAACTTTTTAATTCAAAATAACTTTTTAAATGATATGTCTAGTAAGTCGTATTAGAAATTTCATTTACACCGTAATGAAAATACTTTTGAATAATAATCTGAGTCCTTTAAGGTTGCGTCCCCTTACTATTATAGAACACACAAATCAATACTTCTTGTTTTTGTAATAAGTTTGATTATTTTATAAATTCGTTATACGTATCATTCTCTATCTGAAAAAATCAACAATTAGCTTTCAAGTAAGTGATTTCATATCAGGTGTTTCATGGAGATAAATTGAGATATACTCATAGCTTTTGATATCATTGCAAAAATAATCAAAAGCATTAAAACTCATTCTTCAAAATTCTGTAATTAACTGTATTTGCACTTATTTGTAAAAAATGAATTAGTTGAATTATATTTTCATTCTAATTGAAATCTTGAAACAAACTAGAGATAGCTTTAACGTGACTGATTTTATTAACTTTCGATTTGAAAATGCTTATGATTGTTTTGAGAGATTTCATATATCTAGTTCTCATAACATTGATATTGGTTTATACAAACTTTGAAAATAAATTTAATTGAATATAAATTACCTTTAACCATCAAAAAGTGAGTTTTTATTTTCCTTAATATTTTATTCATGTATTTTTACATTGTATTTCAAAATGTCTCTTCGGAGAGGGCATTCAAAATACAGCAATTACAGACCTCAATGGTTTCTATCTTTTAACAAAGACATTATATCAATAGTCTATTTGTTTGCATTGCTTCACAAACACACACACATACGTTTGTTACTCTTTTTGTTGGTTTACTTTCATCATTACTACCTTAAAAACACTGATTGTATTTGAATATTTGTAAAACTGAAACTTTCATTTCATTAACAAAACAAAAATTGGTCAAATATTATTTCTATTTTTACTTTAATTTCTGGGCATGTCATATTGATACGTGTGCCATGTACGGTCCGTGTAGAGGAGCGATGCAAGTTAAATCTGTCGAGAGCTCAAATGTCCTCCCGTGAGTGTTGTGTGGTAGTTAGGAGAGGGGGTGCCAGCTCAAGTGTCGTCCTCGTCACTTGTCCATGGTTAAAAACTACGAGGTACGTCGCCAAAAGCTTTCGTGTAGCTCAACAGTGCTGTGTTAATATCCACTCACTCACTCACTTGGTAATACTTGCTTTAACCTTATCTTGGTATAATTAATTTAGAAACTAATATATGAAATTCAGATCAATAAATTGTTTCCTTTTAATAAAAAACATTAAATAAATAACTTTTTTAAAAAATCTGGGTTAATTTTGATGCTTATTATTTTTAGAAACTAGTTTTAATAATGTGTTTCCCAGTTTTCTGAAGAATAGTGAATTTTAACAATTAACCTTTCTCATTCCTCTTTAAGTTATACACAACTGACAATTAATATTTTCTTTTTAAAACTTATTATGTGTATTAATAAGTAATTTGTTAAAACAACAATATAAAAGTTTTACACTGCAGAAATACAGTTTTATATTTTTAAATATTATTTCATAAAATATCTACATTCCCACCTCATATTTCTGAAAATAAGCCTATCCGTATTGGAGTAGTGAGAAGGAGACCTTTGTTTTTTCAAAAAATTATCCAAAAGGCGAAACACGTACATAAGTTGAAAGAAGAACGAAAATCCTGTTACTTTCAAATATGTTTCGCAAAACTGGTGGGATATTTTACAATAAAATTACTGTAAATAAAACGCCAACGACGTTACTTTTATATCTGGAAATTCTATCTGAAGCTCAAATACACATTTTCTCCCATTCATTTGTTTTCTTGCACATTCTTTGTCCTAATATTACATTCTGTGCCATTTTTATTTTATTTAAAAAGTGAGCTGAAAGTGGAATTCGTAGGCGACAAATAATGGTCTACCTGCCTTATACCAGGTGAAAATACTGGCTGCATGATGCTTATAGGCATTCAGACATCCTATTGAGCGAATCTAAAATTTAAAAGCTATGCAGAAAATTGGCTTCACAGAAGCTAATTTTGAAGGATTGACGTGACTCTTTTTAGAATAAAATTTGCGTGGAAAATACCTAAACATATAAAAAACTTAAATTGTCTGTGCATGGCTAACGGAAAATGTTTTTTATTCTATGTATATCGGTTCATCCCCCCGCCTCCTACCTATGATTGGCGGATCCGTGGAATAAATCAACCCCTTAAATAAAATTTAAAAATGTTCCAAAAATTATGTGTTTACACAAAGAAATATAAGGTAATTTAATAGTATAAGCCCAAATATATATTTTTTAAGAACAACAACCAATTATTTTATGTATGTCTATACTTTCTGATAAATTCACTGTATCATTTACTTACAAAACTTTATTTATTAGCATGAATGATAAATTTTAATCAAAGTTAGTCACAATAAATGTAATTCAGAAAAATTCTCATGGCTGCCTTCAAATTACTTAGTTTTAAAATATTATTGGATATTCCTTGTCTTTTTGCAGTTAAAGATTTCCCTGCAAATTATTACACTGAACTGCCACTGAATTATGACATAGTAAGGGCTATGTAAATTGTATAGCGATGCGCATAATTTATGCGCAATGTAGTAACTTCCTATATAAAGCTTACTGTAGTTTTTCTGATCTAGTAGTTGGAATAGGCAGTATGGGAAAACTTAGATGCCTTCGATCGCAGACAAATCGCAGGTGCGCAACGCATGGTCCACTTAATTTCCGAAATCGTCAGATAGCCAGAATTTTTAAGGTCGATAGTGTCAAGAGTATACCAAGAATACATGGATGGCGGACAAAAAACTAACAATTGGGAACTTGCAAAGGATAACTAGCCTTGACAGTGCATGGGGAGAGATGGCTTAGGCGTATTGTGCGTAGCCAAAGAAGCCAAACATTAGCACAAATTACCACCCAGTTGAATGACGAAGCCAGTCGTACAGTCAGTAAATAGACTGTGTACGCTCACTTCACCGTAAGGGTTTCGGGAGCCATCGACCTACGAGAGTACCATTGCTCAGCGCTCGTCATCGGGCTGCACGTCTTGCCTGGGTTAGAGAGCACAGTGACCGGAGTGTAGAGGACTGAAAACGAGTAGCATGGAGTAATGAGTCTTGATTCTCGACGGCTTAACGCCGACGGGAGGCTGGGAATATGGTATCAGGCCCATGAAGCCATGGATTCTACATACCAGTTTCGAACTGTACTAGGGAATGTTGGCTCAATCATGGTTTGGGGTGTTTTTTCGGGGCACTGTTTGGGATCTTTGGTGCGTGTACCAACCTTTTTTAATGCAATTTGGTACGTAGAGATGCTGGGTGATACTCTCCATCCGTTTATGTTGTTCTGTTATCCCCCCCGATAAGTGAGTTTTTCAGATAGACAACTGTACCTCTCTCAAGTCCCGGTTGGCTACTAGTTGGTTCATGCTACAATTGTTTTTATTTTGAAATCTATAGTAATTAAAAACCAATTAAATATTATTCCATTAATATATATTTTTCTTGCAATGGAATTTTTGATTAAATATATGTTTTTAAACAGAGATAATAGTTTTAAGATTCGGTTTTAAACTCCTTTACTAACTTATAAATTTCATACTGAAAGCATATATCATACACTTCTGGCTACACAAATTGAAAACCAAGAAGGACAAGGGATGTCACAGAAAAATTTATCTAGCAGGTAACATGTCGTACACAGGTCAAACGATTAACTTTACAACCTCGTATGACGTGTGGATATTGACAAAATCAGTATTTAGTGTAGACATCATTGTTGGCTATAACCTCTGCTACACGCCCCGGCAAAGAATCAAAAAGTCTTTCGATGTATCCTTGGAATACAGAAGTCCATGCGGCTTCTCCAAATTGCCGAAGTTGATCCGGTGTAACCGCGCTTATTGTATCCCGGTCCAGTCGATGTGCAAGCATGGGCCATTCATTTTTGATTGGCGATAGATCGGGAGAAGAATCAGGTTAAGGAAGCAATTCAATCCGATGAATAAAGAAAAACGCTTGAACAGGTGTCGTCGTGCATTATCCTGTTGGAATATGACTGATAACACGTGCTTAATGTATAGGAGGACGACCACATGCTCCAACACCGCAGAGATGTATCGCTGGCTGTTCTGTGTACCACCAATATATACTACAGGTTTGCGACAGTGAAATCCAATACCACCCCAAACCATGATACCGGTTGAAGGACCAGTGTAGCGATGCATAACGCAACAGTTCAGCAGCCACTTCCCAATGTGTCTCCGACCATCGTGATGTTGCAAGCAGAAGCCAGATTCGTCATTAAACATAATTCCGTTCCAATCTGTTGTTCATGTCCTCCGTTCATCGCACCATTCGCGGTGCAAACGCCTGTGGTTTCCAGTCAATGTAAATGAAGCAATGGACTCATGGCCGACATTCCACTCCACTGAAAACTATGTTGAATGGTACGAGAGGACAACGAATGATGCGTAACTGGCTGATTCTGTTGTGCTATGAATTTTGATGTGGTTGTATGATACATCACTGCTGAGCACACTATTTGCTTGACATCACTGGCATTTGTGCAATGAAGTGGGTACCATTGGCCCCGTGAGTCCATCTTTTCCTCCTGCAACCAGCGATGACAGAGCCGCATCACAGTTCTTTGGTTTCACCCAACTCTTTGAATGATTTCTCTGAATGATAATCCGCAATCCCTTAGGCTGCTATTCTTCCTCGGTAGAATTCAGAAACTTTGTCAAAAGACAGTTGATGTCTTCCATGAAGCATAGGTAAACAGTTTACGCAAAAACAACGCATGGAAAAGCAATTGCCGTACTTTAAAACTCGCGAATCTTTCCTCCCCTTATATAGCTCCTGTGGGTGGCGCTACATTTGCCTCTGATGTGCGTCAGCCCTATAATGCTAATGATTTGCATATTTCATCACCGTCAACTCATGATATAAATTACACATGACTTGCATGCTACTTTCAGGTCGTTGCATGTATGCATATGAAAAAAAGAAAAATATAAAAAATAATTCTAAACAATTCTATTTTTAGTATCTTTAACATCATGCAATACAAATGATTGGAGAGCCAACAGCAAATAAAATTGTCTATCTGCAAAGAAGCTACTATTTTTATTTATAAAACGTGTATATACTTTTATCATTTTTTTCGAGGAGTATTCCTGAGGTTAGAACTTAATTAATAATCTCTGTAGCCAAATGCTCTACAGTAAACATTGTTATTTTGATTATTTGTTATGCTAAAAAGTGAAATCTATTAATTTTTAATTACATTATTTTATTGTTTTATATAAAACTTAAAACTTAAATTTACAGTATGATGTAATATTTTTGATTTTTCTTATGGAACCGTTTCTCTTTTTTATGAAATTATAATATCATTATGATAATGATAATCTTCCATTAAATTAATGTCACGTATAAAGGGATGCATTAACAGTTAAAATGAAAATATGAAGAAAAACCTCTTTTAATTTATTTAATAAAACTGCATACATGTATTATCATATTTTGGATTTAATTATCAAAAAGTAACATGATATATACATTATTTATATATTTTTCGATAGATACAATTTTTTAATCTTTTTGTATAGACACCACACAACAGATTTTCAAAATTAATTTTAGTTTTAGAAATTCAATTAATTAAGATTACATTGTTTCTTCTTATTACATTAATTTGTATTATATTGCATGATATTTCTCATTATTTCGATTATATGAATCCATTAACGACATTTTTAAAATATTGTAAAATATTTCATTACATGTAAATGAACAAAGATTGTTAAAATTCAGTAATATAATATTTACATAATTAACAATGTGCAAAAAGTTATTTTCTACAAGGAATTTGAGTGAATATTTTTTTTATAAAATAAATGTTTCTGTGACATGCTAAAAGGTTTTAATTAAATTGCTAAAAAAATTCCGGAAATATTTATTGTAATAATTTTGATTTTTAATAATTGCAATAATATTGATTTTTTTCAACTATCCAATAATATATACAATATATAAAATGTAGGGAATAGATACGCTTTGTTCATTTATTTTACATTTATATTAATTATTTTTTTAAGGTTTACCTTACACCTAGGAACAGCGTTGTCCTTTTTACATCTATGCACTTTCATGATTATTTTATTATGTCCATTTTTATGCCAGTTAAACAATTTTATATTTTATGTTATTGTTTTTTTGCATTTGTTTCATTTTTTTGTTAGAAATTGCAATATATAATTTAGACATTAAATATAAATAAATTTTAAATTATACATTTAAATCATAATCAAAAATGTCATATAATACTGATTTAATTTACTCTACTTTGTTTCTTGTTCATTTTGATACATTTATTATTTAACAAAATTAACAAACACTTTAAAAATATATGATTATTCTGTAGTAATATGCATACTTTTGTTAGATAATATTTAATCATTGTAACCTTGTTTAACTATTAAATTAGTTTTTTTGTCCTAAATATATTGGTTAAATTTGTTTTTTGTGTGCTATTTGTTTTTATCAAGTTAATCAAAAGCATATATCAGCTATTAATTTAAATATGAAAATAGGAAATGAGATTCAATTACGAAAATATGTCATCAACAGATATTTATGCCATTTAGGATGAAAAAATTTATCTTCACATTATAAGAATTACAGTAACAATGCTGTAAATGTATCATAACTAAATAATTTGCGGTTCTGATATACTTTTTCTGACAAGTTTTTATTAGTTTGTTTAAGAGAAAAATCGTATTAACAACCGCTTGATGGACTTAGTAGATTTGTATCTTCAAAAAATCTGTGTATTTTGAAAATATAATTACCAAATACTTTGTTATGTTTCAATGGAATAGTGTAAGGAAATCTATACAGCAATCCGACAATAACTACGCTCTGAGTAACAAAAAAAAAAGATGTCAAAGAAACAATTAAAATATCAGGGTATTGCAAAAGAATAACTAATATTGCTGTAAATTTTGTAAACTGATATTTAGTTACTGTTTAAATATTATAAAACTCTTTGGTTTAGAAATACAGTATTTTCTGTACATTTTTTTGAAAAACAAACAAATCACGCAGGAGCATTTTCTAGAAATTGAAAATCTAACATAAGTGGTAATTCCTTTTCAATAAATAAAATGAAATTCAATGTAAATTAATTCATCTTGATGGTATAAAAAGTTATTTATTAGTTATACTCTGTACTATAGAGATATGAATCATTATAACACTGTATCTGAAGCAAACAAATTTTTTCGTGGGAAATATACCACAGGGAATTTTTCATTTTGTATGGCATAAGAAACTATCGATCACATACATTCATAAATGAATTTCATTTTTTTCATATTTAAGTTTATAAATAATAATAACTTTTGATATTAACGTGATAAAAACAAATAACAAACAAAGATACAGTATACCATGATATTAAAAAATAAAAAAATTAATATTAAAACTAATATAAAAACTATAATTATTATGATAATAATTAGGCATTATATAAGAAAATTATGTTTTTTTTTCTAAAGAATAATTATGTATTTTGAAAATGTTTATCAATGTTTATATATATACTGGGTGTCCAGCCTTAATGTGTGTGACCCAATAGTTAATTCGCGAACCATTCGGTTTAGATATGCACCTCCAATTGAAAAATGTTTTAAAAAAAAGGTAAATAATGTTTTTACGTGCTTTTCGAACAAAAAAAAAACCATTTACAAAAAAATTAAAAAAATTCAATTTTTATACGGTTCTCAAGTCTTATCACTTATATTTAGGAAAAGATGCAATACACAAAAACAAAGTAAAGACAAAAAGTTTCATTTTATTATAATACCAACTGGCCGAGTTATGAAACGTTGAAAATCACACATTTCATCCATTTTCTGGGCGATTTTGAAGCTAGTAAGGGGCCGTCTCCTAATTGAGATTAATTGGTACTCTGCCAGGAAACTTTCGCTCTTGCACGTCACTCTTATGTAAATCGATTTAAATTTGAAAGAATATACACATTACGTTAATAATACGATAATTGAGTACTTAAGAGATAAAATTTATTCTGTGTAAGTGTAAAACATAGACAAACCAAAATATTTTGGACAAAAAAAATATTTCAATAGCAGTTCCAAAAACATAGACTTATTTGCTGCGGTACTGATCATGGGCGAACGTTAAAAATATGCTGTGTAGTCGCTTGCAACTGCATACAGTCGTATTCTAATATTACAAATTCTAGTACGGACGAACGAGAAGTATACAAATGAAGAATACTGCGAAATGGTGCTGTTGTATGGGCAGTGTAATCGAAATAAGAGACAGGCGGCAAGACTTTATACCATTAAATTGCCCAGTCGAAGACATCCATCTTATTGTACAATTATCCGTGCTTTTCAACGCTTGTATAAAACTGGGAGTTGTCACAAACGTATTCATTTGTCCCGTTCCCGCCTACAAGCTTGCGGATACCCGCTGAGAATGTTCTAGGACAGAGCTCCGCAACTTCCGATCCGCGGATCAATTGATACCGGACCACCCGTTATATTGCAACGGAATTTAAATTCCTAGTTTTGTACCCCAAATTAAAAATATTTGTGTACCATTATTTTTTTTTTAAAAAAAGGGGCCCCGAAGGAAGTGACATAAATATTTTAATGTTTTAAAAAGTAAAAAAAAAGAAAGAAAGAAAGAAAAGAAAAACACCGCAACTATTTTCTATTTCAGTTTTAGCAGAGCATCTCTCCTAAACTTAACATTGGTCTGAGTTTTATACTTTTTTTCCGCCGCTGAATAATATGTATCTTTTTGATTTTATAAATTTTTTTATCGTTTTTCGTTTTATTTCTAACTTTTTTTTTAAAAGGAATGGTTCCTTATTAAGAACCTTGTTTTGGTGGGAGGACCTTATCTCTCCTTTCTCTTGCTGGCTTCCCTGGGATTGGCCAGTTTGGCTGAAAATCAACTTTCGACGCCAACTTACGTCTTTTTCAATTCCTACTATTGGATCACGATCTCTATACATATTTTATTTGTTTGTTTGTTTATTTATTTATCTTGGTGGAATTTTCAATCGTTAATAGAATATATTTTAAAGCGCTCAATTGAGCTGAAATATAATGTACATGATTATTTTGGATGACAATACAATAATTAAATTATAATTAATAAAAATCAATTGATTAAAACTAATTATTTAAAAAATTACAAATACAGCCACGTTGGCAACTTAGTGACACTTTAGACGACTTATGTCAAAATTTGTAAAAGTTTTTTTCTCACGTGTTAAAGCATTCATTTGAAAGGAAATTTTATATACACGTTTGTTTTGGATGACCATACGATACTTTAATGATAATTAATAAAAATTAATTATCACTTAATGTTGTGATTCTGTCATATGCATTTACATATTATATTAATTGCAACTATTTAATAAAAAGTAGCTAAAATAAATTTTTTCTTGGTCGACCTAAGTAGGAACTGATTTAAATTTTTTTTCTATTACTTGTGTTTATATCAATAGCGTTGTTACAACAATGCAGGTGAATGTTGAGTTGTATTTTTTAATGTTTTTAATTAATATATTTTTATCTAATTGCGGTATCTGACCGAATTGTGAATCTAAACCATTCTCGAATTTACTTGAACCCACACAAAAAATTTCATCGAAATCGGTCCAGCCGTTTATGAGGAGTTTAGTGACATACACACACAAAGAAGATTTATATATATCTATATCTATATCTATATCTATATCTATATCTATATCTATATATATATATATATATATATATATATATATATATATAATTTATATATGTGTGTGTATGTGTGTGTGTGTATGTGTGTGTGTATGTGTTTGTGTGTGTGATTGTTTATACAGTTGTAATTTTTACATTTTACCAAACTTTTGATTTCTAATTTTAATATTTTGCAAGTACATTGCGTTTGCCGGTAAGAAAGTTTCTATATATATATAAATAATTTGTAAATTTTTAAAAAAATATTTAATTAAAATATACATATAATCTTACCATTCAAGGGTTTCGAAGTAACAGCACTATTAAACTTTTTTTTATGTAATATCATAGTCTTCTATTGTACATATCTCAAAAGTTATTTTGCGGGAAATGGAAAAAAAAGCTATTTTATTTCAATTTTTTTGTTCCTACTTTACGCTTTTTAATAAATATTAACATAAATGTTTTAGCAATAATTGATTTATTACTTTATATTTAATATATAACGGTATAAAATCTTAACTATCTTTGCAAAAAGGATAAATATTTACGTATGCGTTCAAATGATCGAAAATAGTAATCAAATCTGTTTTTGGTTCCAAATTTGAGGCATTTAGTTGGCCCCTTATTAAGAAACGCTGATACATATTAACACTAGACGGTCCAGGATTTCGATTACCGTTAAACGTCCTCCGGTGTTGTTTTGACACCGTGATATAAAATATGTAAATTGCAATAATTAAATATTTGCTGGATTACAGTTAAGTAGGGTTTAGGTTTAAGACTTTTTAATATTATTTCATGTAATTATCAAATATTATGATCATTTTTATTATAGAAAAGTATAACAAAACAAATTACTTTATGTTGAAAAATGGAATAAAAAATAACATTCATAAATATTAGTATAATAAGCAAATCGTAATTTTGTGAGAATGCAATGAGTTTTTGCATAATTTTTTATCGTTTTTATGTGTAATGTCATGTACATTCCACATCTCCAATGGATAGAGCGATATTCAATTTTTCCTGTACATTTTCTGCACACCATGTTCATGCAAATACATTTTTTTAGTTGTATTTTCCATCACAACTCTTTAAATTCGCATTTTTCGAGCTTTATAGGGTATTAATTTTATAATTCCCGTATATAAATTCAGTATTTACCAGATTTTTCAACTTTCTTTCACCTGCGTAATTTTAACGTAATAGCAGATAAGCAAAAAGCTATGTAACGAAGCACTTAGACTCAACGATTTTAGCATAACTGACTCATTTTCACTGGGGTCCCAATAACACTGCACCCAAGTGCAAATAATTGTGCATCATTTCTTCCAGATGTTTGTTTTACTAATGATATCTACTTAGTGAAGTATCTTTTGCTAGACAACAGCTATTTATAGTGCTAAATTTTCTTGGTTTCGAAATGATACCAGTGGACGATCTAGGTATATTTAGTTGTAAAATGTCTCATAGAACCGAAAAAACTTTTTCTATGTAATATACCGTGGAAAATGATCAATTATCATGAAACTCTTTCAAAAGTCCTGCAAAATTACTCAAAGGGGAAAAACTAAGTAGGCTCCAGTGTCCACTGACGAACATCTTAGCGTTTAATTTGTGTAGGATCAAAATTCACATGTTTAAGAATCTTTGAAGTTTTTTAGGATGGGGTATCATCTTTTCGTCTGTCCCAATCTACTGTAATTTAAAATTTTAGAGCCTACATCGTTGTTAGCCCTATAATAACTATTACGTGCGTCAATGTATTGATAGCTACAAATCAAAAACGAAATAATAATTTTCACTTATAGCCGTATTAAATCTATTTCCTTGAGAAATAGTAAAGTTATTTTAAAACTAACCAAATATGAGCATTAAATAATTGTTAAAATTATTTTTTTTAAATTGTCAGGAAACCAATATAAGTTAAAAATTGAAAGAAATAGGTGATTAATTTAAGCTCCTTTTGACTTAAGAGGACTTTATGGATAATATTAATAACTAGCTGGTATACCCGTTCTTCGCACGGATGAACTGAAAAATTAAACAACACAGATTGAAGGATAAAGAAGTTTTTAATGAGTTAATTTTAAGTGAATTACAAATTAAACAAAAAAAAAAGCTTTTCGCATATCTCAGCTGAAGAAAAAAAAAGAAAGAAAACATTACCTTTTTTGTTAAATTTTAAGTCTGTAGATCTAATAGCTGATAAAAAGGATTTTTTTTTTAATTTTTATTACTCCCCGTAACACTCTTGACGGTCGATCTTTGAAAATACCTCCCTAAGCTGATCCTTGCTCAGCAAAAATAACACATTGTTAAAAATTTTTTGACGCTTAAAATATTGTAAATAACTTATATCTGAAAGTGTCATACATTAATATTACTTTCTGTTGAATTTATTTTATGTTAAAATTGTAATACTCGCAAGCAACGCCGTTTCCTAAATAAAAATGGCGATTCAATGAAAAACATAGCGAAATGTTGACGATAGAGTAAAGTTGGCAAATGTCTAGCTGCTTTCACAGCTCAAACTTTATTAGAGCTTTGTAAGACCCGCCGTGTAGGAGTAGGATGCACGTCAATACTTTATCTACCGCATTATGATTTACTGCAATTTTTTTCATGCAATATTTTTTAGGTCACTATATTGAAAATTAAGGGACATACATAAACAAAATACTTCACTTAGGGAAATTTAACCGGTTAGAGCTAATAAATTAATTAAAGATATTCCACTGTAAAATTAATGATATACACCGTTCACTTAAAATAAATAGTCAAATCGTTTTCTAAGGTCTCCATAAACATACAAAAACATAAGACACTTAAATTTTGACATGAACTATTTTTTCGGGACAAAAATAATAATCTTTGCAATCCGCTGAAAACTCCGTCAGCTAAAAACGCATTATCTACTACAAAACTATTCGCCTTCCCCGTTATAAACTCATCATAGAACCCGGGCTGCCATATATCTTGGAAGAGTGGATTTCAAAGAATATTCCTGATATGTATTGGTAGAATATTCCTTCTCTAAGTTGGTGTGGTGTGGTAGTTAGGAGAAGGAGGTGCCAGCTTAGGTGCCGTCCACGTCACTTGACCATGGTTCAAAATTACGTGGTCTGTTGCCAAAAGCCCTTGTGCAGCTGAACAGTGTGACGTTAAAATTCACTCGTTTAAAAATATACAGTTTAGTAGTTATAATTATTTTTATACTTAAAAATGCAATATCTGACTATTCAATTAAAATTATAGCGTTATAATTAACTACAAACCACACAAATTTCGAAAATTTGTCCAACTGATGTAGTGTAAAAGAGAAAGTTTATTCAGACAGCAACAAATGCGTCTTATATATATATATATAGATCTGTTCGAATTCTTGTGCATTATTACTTTTGTATGCCTCATGACATACTTTATGGTGTACCAGTCTTTTAAAACTGACTGAGCCACAGTAACATTTAACTGGGTTATAGCCAGTTATAACATAAAATTAAATCTTAAATAGATATCAAAAGTAAAAGACGGCTCAATATTTTGAATAAATCAGTATAAAAATTTTCGTACAAACAGAATATGTATATTGTAAAATATTTATTTTGCTATTTGCATTTCAGACAGATATCAAACAAAATTTTAAAAATTGTCAAAAACAGATAAAAAAAAACATATTTAAGAAAAATACCACTGATTAGTTTTGCCAAAGACATCACGATGTGCAAAAAATATTTGCAGTACATAATAACCAAAAAAAAGTAAGTACTGAAATATAAAAAGAAACAAAAATTATATATTGAATTAATTAAGGATTACTGTAAGGAAAGATAAAACAGGCTAAGATAATACTCATTATATTAATTTCATATTGGTTGGCTACTCATTTTTGGCATGATTTTGAAATCACGCCAAATTGGTATGTAGTGGCCAGTCTAATGTTATAGTAATGTACAGAATTAAAGGTACTTACGTATTATTGCAACCTATTGGTGACATTATACAAAATGAAGCACATGATTACCAATTCAACGCATACAAAATTTGGGATTGCCAAAGTGGCGAGTTGTCTTGAACGTTGGCGATTGCGCAATAATACGCAAGTACTAAAAAAATTATTCAAAGTATATATATCCCAAGCATAAAAATAAATTGAAAAATGAAGTGCAATACTAACATTAACTGACATAAAAAGAACTGAACTAACTTTATCAATGCAAAAGCATAATTTGTAAAAATAAGGTACTTACATATAACTGCAACCTATTGGCGATATATGAAACAAAGCACGACTCACAATTCTGCATATATATGACATGCGAAATCGGAGCTGCCAACCTGGCAAGTTATTTTGAACGTTGGCGATTGTTAGGATAGTATATAAGTTCCAAAATTAATTTATCTTACGACTACCTGCTTCATCAACAGGTATTTAAGCCATTTGTCTGTTTTACTCATTCTCTGATGCCTATTCCAGTTTGATATGTAATGACTACCAACACTGCTTTTGCTTGGGCAGTATGATTACCCAAGTTTGATTTTCTGCAAGGCAATTTTATGCACTGAATCCAATAGTATACCCGTAAATACAACTATCTGCTTCCTCAACAGGTATTTAAGCCATTTGTCTGGTTTGATCATTCTCTCATGCCTATTCCAGTTTGATATGTAATTACTACCAACACTGCTTTTGCTTGGGCAGTATGATTACCCAAGTTTGATTTTCTGCATGGCAATTTTATGCACTGAAGCCAATAGTATTCCCTTAAAGGTTAAAATAAAGACACATGAAATTGCAAAGAACCATATTATAGGATCAAGTGTAGTATAGGGGGCTACTTGGCACAGCCCTTTATTTTAGTGACTAAATGTGGTCGTCAAGGTACTTTTTTCGGTATTATTTATTTTAGAATGAATTCGATATCTCACCAGGACATTTAGATAAAAATCGAAAAATCTGAAGAAAAATCGCCAAATCCAAAGTGGTTTCCCTATACTACACTTGAACTGAACTGAAATATAACCCTTATCAATGAGAAGTTTTAGTTTGTCAAAATTATAATCTTCGCATTCTAAAGAAATAAATAAATAAGTTGTAATTTGTAAGAAAAATCATGCACATAAACATCCCGCGATAATACCTAAATGTTGTCAAAACAACAAAACAAAATTTTAGTTGTTGAAAGAATAATCCATAAAAAATGATTTATTCAAAAAATAATCCTAATTAAATGTCATAGAATAGAAAAATTGAATAAATATCCCAACTGATAAAAATAGCTATAGTAAAAATATGTAATAATCTTCAAAAACTGCGTGTAAAGTATAAATTTTCCACTTAGTGAGAAACGTGACATCATATGACGTCATAACACTGAAAAATCCCTTAAAAATAATTACGAACGCGAAACCTGTTTAAGAACCTTCCCCATGTAATTTTGTATACGTGTACCAAATTTCTCGTAATTTGGTTGTCTGGATCTTGAGTTATGAAGGAACAAACAGACAACAAATGCGTCTTATATATAATAATAATAGATAGTAATATACAGTGTGATTTTTTTCACTGACAGTATTCAGAGCCACCTGTAACACGATCTGATAAAAGAAATAGCATCAAACTTAGTATGGAAACGTATAATAAAATAGTCAAAGTAAGAAAACCATAAGAAAATGGTGTTTATGACACTCTAAAATGCAACAATAAACAGAAAAAATAATATAGCTAATTTAAAATAATAATGAAGCGTTAAGTTTCTCATTCAGTACACACATGATTTCCCCCAAGGAATTCGATCACATTGAACAAAATCACCGTATTTAGACTACACCATACATTCAATGCATAATATTTCCTACGGTCGTATGCAACATGCCACAAGAAATATTCCACACAGTTGTACGTGCGCGAATAATGATTGCTTGTGATTCGTTGAAGATTACAGTTGCAACATCTATTATTTCCTCCTATGGCACAGGTTTACGTCCTCTGCATGGGCGATTTGCTAGTGAATCTGTTTCTTTGAAATTCTTAATCATTTATGTCAAAGCATTAATTCATTTCAAAGCATTAAAAGATTGAACCCCCTTTCGTATCTTGAGTCGGGTTCTAAACTCATGAGGAGCTGTGGATAGTTAAAATAATAAAGCTTCACCAATGATGCGCGTTCTTCTAACTTGCGTCACATAATTGCTTGAGATGGCTCATTTCAGCTGAGAATATCCGTGCTTTATGCTGTTCCTCAGTTGTGTAAGCAACAACATCGTCATAAATGCCTATTTGGCCCGAATTTCGAGAGCTAACATTTTATGGAATCTTGTTGCGGCCCAAGGGTCTCGTGGGTGTGAGGGTTTGAGGAAGAAGTATACATGATGAAAAATAACTAATTTTATTTAATCTTTAGCATTTTACTAAATCTGTAGTTTTGTAACTTAACTTAAGAAGCAATAAGAAAGCCTAACATGTAATCAAATAACTAAATTATCGAAATTACTTATCTTGAATGAAGCTCCTTGTATGATCCTTCTTGAAGCCTGATAGTAAGACCAGCTCCAAGTTTGGTTACTTAACCACTTCCTGGCAGGTTCTCTGTCAAATACCAATCTTAAGATGCACAGCCACCAGTTGCTGTTTACTAACTCTCCGAATTCAGCTTAACGTGATTAAACGTTCTTAAAATTGCTCCCTCGGGTGTCATAAAATATGGATACATCAACTTCTAAGTTAAATATTTAAAAAATTCTTGTTGAGCCTCTTTAGAGAAGTCTGAGCTATATACAGGCAAAATATTATTATAATAGAATCATTTTTCATAAAAGGAGAACATTTTGAAAAAAAAAACATTACTCTAAATTAGTTTTTTGATAAAACATTGTATTTAAATACTTTTTTTTGTTAAAATGTCCTTAAAGCAATGTTATTCATGCATTCTAATCTAAGTGACACTAAATATTATGAAAATTATCAATTTATGCGCTTTTGCAAAATCACGGTTCCGAACGTAGTCGGATACCTTAACTGCTGAAACAAAGTTAGGCGATTCACTTACTAACGCCCCTTTTTTTTACGTATGCACGTGTATGTAATGTATTGAGGGATGGTGAAGAGAAAAGAAATATGTAAGCAAATCCTCTGAAATAAGTAAAGCCTTTAAAGGCCCTTTTATTGAATTCCAAAGTTTTCGGAATAATTTTATGAATAGCAGTGCTCAGAAAATATCGTACTTCAGAAAGAATTATATATACGTCCAGGACAATAAGTGATTTGGCTGCATGAAACTCTTGTATACACCGATGACACTTAAGAGATAAAATTGCACTGAAGCTTTAGTGTCAAAGTGTGTTATTGAATTAAATACATTGTTATTCTATGGAGGTGCGATGAAAATTGTGATTGAATATTAGGTCGCAAGTATTGAAAGTTTGTGAGAATCACTGCCTTATTCCGTATTTGTGTAAATTGTCCTAAAACCTCAAAGTTAAGTAAATTTATTTTTCAAAGTAGTAAGATATTGTCTCGAAAAAAGTAGAAGTATTAAATCAATAAAATGAAAGAATAAATTATTATAAAAAAACAACTAAAAAGAAAAAAAAATATAAGTTGTTTTTTTAATAAATATTTAATCTTAACCTTATTTCTTCTACTACACAATGGGATCAAAACGATAAAAGTGTTGTTTATTGAGTACTTACACAATGCATGGTGTTAGTCTTTTAAAGTAAAAAGTTAAAAAAAATAATAATGTTCTGATTGTTTTTATTTTTTATTTCATTTTTTTCTTTTTTATTAATCGTAATAATATTCTCATACAGAAAAATTTTATTATGCTATTCTTATAATGAAAGTCTTTATTTAGTTTCTAATTGATTGAACATTTCCTGAGCAAAATTAAATTATCTTAGCGGAATTGGGCCTGAATTCTTCTGAAATTAGATTTCATAAATGCAATTTAAAAAGTCAGCATTTCTTTCATTTGACATTCAGAAATATATTCATTTATTTAAATAATAATTATAACATTTAATACATTTAATGTTTTTACTTCCTGAATTTATAAGAATGAATATTTTCATCCCCAGGCAAGATTTGATTTACTATCAAGTATTTTTAAGACTCAACTTTAATATCAATCTTGTATATTTTTAATAAAATAAAATAATTTCGTGAAAAAAAATATGCAGCTATTTAAATTGACCAAGGACGAATATTTACGATAAAAATAAAAGGAAATGTAATTTATTTAGTGCCGCATGAATAGTGTATGTGTATTCAAGAAAGCAAAGCAAGAATGGAGTAAAAAATAATTGCATGTGAAATTGAGTAAACAATTGCATACAACTAAATATAAAATAACTTTTGATATTAAAGAACTTTATTTATCTAATTAAATTAATTCATGTCAATTTGAAGAAGTAGATAATAATGTTTTTTTTCTTACTTGTGTAAAAATAATATGGATTCTATTTTTAAACGGACATATCAAATCACAATAATTGAATTTTACTGCAGCAAAATGAATTGTTAACATTCAAAAAAAATTGAGAAGTACATATTACCATGCATACGAAAAATAAAAATAAAAAATTAAAAATTGAAATTGATATTAATAGTTTTAAAATAAATCCTAAATACGCACACACTGCACACGCATAAACGCATATTTATATATGTACTCTTATAGAAAAAGAAAATGTCAAACTTAATTATTTATTCACTCACTCATCACGAGAGTTCCGGAAATATTAGATTTACGTACCAGAAATTTGGCAAACTTGTTTCTTTATTGGAAAAAAAAAATCCGCTAAAAACGGGTTTTGTGGGAATGTAATAACAAAGACGGTGGCGTGGTGTTTTGGAGGGCGCTATAGGCAATAAAATTATCGTTTTTGTACTACTAGATCTACAGATTTGAAATTTGGAAAGCATATATATCTTTTGTGTAGGTCCTCTAAGAATGAATCTTAGAAAAATTGACTTAAAATCGACTTAGGGATTAGAAGGGGGGGGGGGTATTATAGATTGAAATAAATCCTGTTTTTTTTTTAAATATTAGGACTGAAGACATGACATTTGGCAGGTAATTAGCAATTTCGAGTAAAGATCCACTAAAAATAGGCAAACTCGACTCCGAGGGAATGCTACATGTGCCTGAAAGATATACATACTACCATTTAAGAAATTCATTTCTTTTCCTTTTTGAATTTAAAAGTCGAGAGCTATAAGTAGTGTTTCAACACAGTCGCAGCTAAACGTTAGCGCTTGGATATCATGAAACTATCAAAAACAACGAATTATCAAACAAAATAATGAAATACACAATGAATCTAACGGCTACTATATATGCATATGTAGGGTTATGGCACAATTCTAGGGGTATTTTAATAATGACACTGGTTTTTACTAAAACTAACTTTTAATGGTGGACATTTGATACAGGTCTACTATACACGTTTAGATAGAAAAATATTGACTGAAATTTAGATTAAACACTTCTTGTTCTTAAAACGGTTCTCAGTTCTTGAACTCCAAGTACAGATCTTACACAACATTGGGGACACTAATTTTCAAATAGTTCATGATGGTTTCTGGAGTTTAGGTGATGTGTGTGACCTGAGCGTCACGGATAGGTGGTGCCTACACGACGAGTTCCCAGTTGCTCTGTTTGTTTTAGCAGAGTTAGATCTCCCATCAGCGCGTCGAGTCCTCGCTCGCTAATTAATTATCTCCTCTTGTTAATTTGTTTGTCGTGGCATCGCAAGCACCCTCTAGAGAGTGGTCTCCATGGAAAATCATATATATATATATATATATATATATATATATATATATATATATACTCATACCTCTAAATAGCGAATTAAAAAATTTTTCTTTGATGCTCAAGTACTTACGTTTTGACATTTTCGAGCTACCAGAAACGGTTACCAATACGGCTGATCAACATTACAAAAGAACGGAGACTCGTTAAAGGACATTGGTTCAGGAAACAATTCCACTGAGGATGAAAGTGTACGTGAAAGATATTTCTAGTGAACTGGACAAGGAGGGAGATTAAAGCTTGCACTTCTAGAAAGAAATACCCAGAATTATATTTCTCTCGTATTGAGTTAGTCACTTAATAAAACCAGTTCAAGAATTATAATCACCATAAAATGTGTTTAAAGAGAGAATAATTTAAAATATCGGGAGACATGTTAAAAATAAGGAGAACAAAATTAAATCTCAAGAAAAAATTTCGTTACATAGAAATGCACTTCGTTATTGCGAGGTTATTTTACGAAGGAAATCGTGAAATGCTCTTGGTTCCAGGAAAAAGTTCGCTATATAGAAAAATTCGCAATGTAGAGGTTCGTAATATGGAGGTTTGAATGCATATATATATATATATATACATATATATATAAAAGCATCTGATAATTAAAAAAAATATTACGTATCAAGAATGCGCACGTGGAATATTTTGAAAAATAGTAGATCATACAATAATGTGGAATATACAGATATCTGTCGTTATATATGCTGATATATGCGAGGTCATATCTGCCAACTTTTCTGTGGGATGGCAAGTGTAACCATTGTCAGCATTCGGAAAGTGGAACAAATTCTGCATAAATAGTCATTGCCAACACAATGACCAATGATTTGTGACTGTCGTTAACATTTTGATGAAACATGCACATATAATGGTTCACTAGAAAAAAGTTATGGACAAAAATTGGCGTATCTTTGTCCATCCAAAAAAATTCCAATTTTTCGGATTGATTTGTACTGAACACGTCTTTTAGTGAATTCACCGAGGAAAGGAATATATTAGCATCCGTGGATGCCCTATGTTTGAGGTCTCTGTTCAGCAAAATAATATAGAGTAACATTTTGAGCTACTTCGGTACATATGGTGTATGATTTTCGTTTTGCTCAGCACGTCCATCATATCTGTCAAATTTAGTGAATAACTGGTCACATGTAGCCAAGGGACTAGTACGAAACAACCTAGCAGCTATTATGATCAATAAATTCTAACAGAGGGGTTGATTCCATATGGAATGATTTACTTGGTTCATTTCAGTTTAGTTTGACTTCATTTCCTACCTTATTTAAGCATTTGCAATCAGAACAGGTACATCAAAAGGGTAATTCCAAAATCACTAGTACGTTTCCCATCCTCATATATATATATATATATATATCCATACTATTTTATACTTTATGTGTCCAAAAATAAAATATAGATTAATACATTCATATTTAAAGAGTATTAAACTTAAAATAAAGACATGTACTCTCAAATTATGTTTTGAAGCCAAATTCCTTTAAAGTTACTTCAAAACATCTGATGTTGTGAACATGGATATAAAAATATCTCGATCAATTGAAAGTATACAAGTATATATATATATATATATATATATATATATATAGTCTAATTCTCTATAAACAAAAGATAATCATTCATCAATCACATTCGAAAAAAAACACATAGACAGTAAAAATATCATACAATGAAGGACACTAGATTAAAAATTATAAAATGGATGCTGCAGTATTATAAACAATGCTGACTTAGGTCAGCTAATATATAAAATAATTTATATAAAAAAGGGGTTAGACATGTTTTTGGCCATCCAAACTTCCCCCTTTATGTAAATAATACTGAGCATTACAAGATAGAGGTAACTTACCTATAAACTGCACTTGAAAATGCAGGACCCGCGCTAAATCTGAGTGCAATAAATAAGTTATTGCCAAATTCTGGACCCTAATGCAGATTCAAACCATGTGAATGGCTTAAATGTAGCACTTAATACAAGTATAAAAAGAATAAACTCAAAAATTAATAAGAGAGTTACAAATTACCCTAACTATAGTGTCATTAGAGTATATATGAATTAAATAATAATAAGTAATTTTAACTAATATTAGAATATGGAGGTAACTATAACTATGAAACATGCAAATTTGTAGTATTAAACTATTATTAATCTAATAATTTTTAATCCTTACAGTTTTGTATAGCATTATTCATATAACTATTAATAAAATTAATTGGGTATTTCTGATTAAAGCAATATTTAGTAAAAATAATAGAAACAAATGTATATATATCATTGTATATTAAGGATTATAAATTACATAGTAATATTTATGATACTAGAGAGAAGCTTTTATTTTTACATTCTTAACGTGCAATACTGGAATTCTAATTTATCAATCTATATATAGAGAAATATTATCTTTAACTATATTTATCGAAATAATGTACTAGTTAGCGATAAATATGATATTTATTTAACTTTTATTAACTTTATTAACCAATGTATTGATCATAGATATCCTGTTAATTTTCTTTACAATTATACTTCGAATAGTTCTCAGTGAATTGACTATATGTAATAATAATAGCATATTTTATTTATTTTATTTAGTTTTTTTAAATTTATTTTTATTTAGTTTTTTTAAAAATTTATTTTTATTAAGTTTTTTTTAAAATGTATTTTTATTTATTTATTTAGTTTTTTTAAATTTATTTATTTATTTATTAGTTATACAATTAATCAAAAGATGGTGCAACATGTTTGATAAATAATTAATATAGTTTATTTAAATATCATTATTTTCTATGCATTTTATATCAATATTTAAGATTTTTCAATGTATACATACAGATTTAATTTTATTTTATAATAATTTACTAATTTGAATTTTATGTGTTCCTATTATACTACGTTGTATTTGGCATGAAACATAATTTGTTCCTGTACTCACGAATAAGTCTTATCATTAGTTTTAATGTATTGATTTTAACTCTATACTTGAAGGCTATAATTTTATCGTTATATTTTAATAGTATAGTGTATTATATTTTTATTATTTAAAATTCTTCTAATATTATTCCTTCCATTTCCCTATGGATCAGAGCATAGGTAAACTAGAGGTGAAGATTAGCTAGCCCCAAAACTTTGTTTACACCTGCAATCTTGGTTCCTAAGGCTAGGAGTTTGCTATTGTACTACTGTGGCTAATATTCCCTACTATATTGACTAATTATACTTAGGTTTTAATAGCTATTTGTTTATATGTATAGATAATATATATTTGAAGACGATTAAAAAATTATGCGTTACTTTTTTAAAAAAAGTAAAATTTAGATCAGTATTTCGTAAAAAAAATTATATAAATTGTTAGAATAAAAAGGCACAAATCTGCAAACATTTAGAATCAAAATTTCTACGGAATTTGTATTTTTGAGCAAATTCTAATGTAATGAAACCAAAAGATAAATACTCTTTATATTCCAGAAACTTGCAATCGCTTACTGAATTATATAAAAAAAAGGTTTTACAAACACAAAGGAACAGTTTATTTCAATATTTTCATAATTCTCAAGATAGCGTATTTTTTTATTGATTCTACTTTTAATCAACTTTTTTCAGCAATATTAGTTTAAAGGTCTTACTTCAGAATATAAATCTCTTATTACTATTTAAGAATTCTATGATAATCTATTGTAGCTGGCTTAGATTTAAAGATGCTTCCATTCATTTTTCGTATTTGTTCCATGAAATAAATTTGTATAACGATTATTTCGATATTCGAATACCCTAAAAAATTATATAATAATGTTTTGAGAGAGGGAGATAAATTGTATAAATCTATACTGTTTTGTAATGAAATTCTTTTTGATCAATGCATATAAAAAGAAAAAAAGAGGAGGATTTATTCAAAATTTTGAATAAATCTTAAAAAGTAGAGTTACAAATTGAAACCGTAAACAATGAGTAACTTTTGACTTCCTTAATCTCAATACATTGAATGTGGAATAAAATGATGGTCTTGCCTTGAAACAAAAATTCTTGAATATATTTCTGCTGCTCAAATGTATAGAAATGTTATTTTTAAAACAAATATTTAAATCAATTTTATCTGAAATGTATATGCGGATATCTGATAAGATATGAATACCATTTACTGTTAAAATTTCTAAAATATGAAAAGGTCACCAATGTAACTAGAGAAATACTATAACGATATATTTTCGGATTTTATTCAGGTATTAGTTAAAAAAATTTGTAACTTTGTAGCACATGATTTCATTTATAAGATTTACAATGATTTAAGCGTTTATTTAAACGAGATTATTATACTTTAAACTAAAAATTCATTAAAATAGTTTTAATAAGATATATATATATATATATATATACATATATATAATCAGATATATATATATATATAATCATATATATATATATATATAAAATAATATATATATATATATATATATATATAAATATATATATTAATATGTATAATTCCTTTAATAGATTTAATGTTTCAACCCAACTTATTCAGTCCTAAGTCCGAAATTGCTTTCTGACTAGCTAGGTTCTTCTTTTTTGTAGTCTCTTTTTTATTTCTTTATAATTTTGTTCTTCATGTTCAGCTTTTATATTTTTATTACGCTATTTCTTGTTATGTTCATTATCTATTATTTCTTGTTTTTATATATAATACATATTTCTTTCATATATATATATATATATATATATATATATATATATATATAATCATATATATATAAATAATCATATATATATATATATAATCATATATATATAAATAATCATATATATATATATATATATATATATATATATATATATATATATATATATATATACCCAATTAATATTATTAATAGTTATATGAATAATGTTATTGAAAATTGTAAGGATTAAAAATTCTTAGATGAATAATAGTTTGAAACTATAAATTTACATATTTTTCATAGTTATAGTTACCTCCATATTCTAATAGTTAAAATTAGTTATTGTTATTTAATTCATATATACTCTAGTGTCACTAAAGTTATGGTAATTTGTAACTCTCTTATTAATTTTTGTTTCTATTTTTTTTATACTTTTACACTGCTGGACAAATGCTAAGGACGGATTACACTATCATCCATAGCAACCACAAAATGAAAGGAAGCAAAATGTGGAAAATTAGAATAAGTGCGGGATATTAGTAAGAAGAAGTATGAGTATGCAATTTTTTTTCCACGTCTGTTCATCAAGTGATAACGTTCATAAGAGCTTTAAAGGTGTGGACAGTTGTTGTTTCAAGTCAAAGTTTTACAGGAAAGATTTAATAGACGAACTTAAAAGTTTTGGCATGTCTTCCCGACATCACATAGATGATTTTATGCGCGGCTGAATTATTGGAAAGATCGAAGAAGGGCGAAAAATAACAGATGTTGCCAGGGAGTTCGACATCGCTCACAGCATTGTTTCACGGCTGTGGAAGTCATTTAAAACTACTGGAATGTGTAGTAGACGGCACGGGGGCGGTCGTGTTAGAAGTACGACGCCTGCAGAAGACAGATATATCGTTCTATCAGCAAAAAGGAACAGGTGCACCACAGCTCAGCAGGTGACAAATCAGTTTCTTGCTGACTCAGGAAAGCAGATCTCCCGAAAAACTGTTGCCAGACGTTTGAGGGAGGAGGACTATACACACGCAGACCTGTTGTGTGTGTCCCATTGACCAGACAGCCCCGTACTGCCCGTTTGCAATGGTGTCGTGAGCATCACAATTGGACTGAACAGGACTGGGCATGCGTACTATTCTCAGATGAGAGTTGGTTTAGTCTGTGATCGGATTGTAGACGCCAACTGATCTGGCGCGAGAGTGGTACTGCTCATCGTCTAGAAAATATCCAAGAAAAGGACCGATATCCGACATGCAGTATCATGGTGTGGGCTGTCACGTGCCTACATGTGGTTGCGAATGGGACTATGGCGGGCCAACGATACATTGATGAATTTCTACTTCCTCATGTTCGTCTTTTCCGTGGTGCGGTCGGTGATGAATTTGTTTTTATGGACGACAATGAAACATGTCATCGAACACTCGCTGTTCAGGATTGTCTAGACAGCAAGGGTATTCAACGTCTCGTATGGCCAACGCGTTCTCCAGATCTAAACCCCATTGAAAATGTGTGGGATGCTTGGGGGAGGCAAGTTGCTGGTCGAAACTATCATCCAACAAACAAGAACACCCTCATCCGTGCACTCACAGAGGAATGGGATAAATTGCCTCAACAGCTGCTGGATAATGTTATGCAAAGTATGGTACGACGTGTGGAATGTTGCATCACACTCCACGGTGGACATATACCGTACTGATACCTTTCTTTAAGGTGCCTGCTGACTTTTAGAGGCATTGTTCCATTTCTCCGTACGCAGATCAAATGAACATTTTTTTTTCTTTCAGATGTTTCACAGCTTTTGTACTTTCCAGAACAATAAATATTCCTTATTCTAATGTCTGAACAGTGTGGAAACTATATTTTATTCTACTAGGCCTCATGTCTCGCTTAATTTTATGCTACATAGAAATTTGTGATCCGTCCTTAGCAATAGTCCAGAAGTGCATTAAGTGGTACATTTAGGCCATTCGCATGCTTTGAATCTGCATTATGGTCCAGAATATGGCAATAAGTTACTTATTGCACTCAAATTTAGCCCGAGCTCTGCATTTTCAAGTGCAATTTTTAGGTAAGTTACCTCTACTTTGTAATGGATTTAGATATACCTATCCATTATTTTCAATAGGTTTTTGCTCAGTATTATTTACATAAAGGGGGAAGTTTGGCTGGCCAAAAAACATGTTCAACTCCACTTTTATGTAAAGGATTTTATATATTAGCTATAAGTCAGCAATGCTTATAATACTTCAGCATATAATTTTTAATCTAGTGTCCTTCACTGTATGGTTTTTTTTACTGTCTATGTGTTTTTTTCGAATGTGATTGATGAATTTTTATGCCTTGTTTGTAGAGAATTAGACTATATATATATATATATATATATATATATATATATATATATATATATATATATATATATATATATATATATATCGTTAATTCCGACGCATAACGCGCACTTCTAACTCAAAAATAAGATCAAAATTTACGGGTGCGAGTTATACACCGGGTATAAAAATGATAGCTTCAAAAATAAATTAAATCATAGGTATAAGAAAAAAAATTAGTCTTCTACATAGTTCGGAATATTGTTTAATTAAAAGAAATGACATACCTAGTGAAAACTTAAAGAGTTGTTGTTCTGGAATGTAATATTTTTTTTCAAAAGTCTGGGATAATACCTCGAATATATGATTCCAAAATATCAGAGCATTGCACTTGAACAATTCATGTTCTTTCATAAAAAAAAGGTGTGCGTTGTACGCCTAATATAAGTAAAAACTAAAAAAGAAAGCTTGGAAGTATAGGTGTGCGTTATATACCGAATTTTACGGTATACATATCTATAAACACCGTAAAATCCGGCGTATAACACGTACTTTGATCACGAAAAATAAGATAGACATTTACTGGTATGCGTTATAAGCCGGATTTGATAAATGATAGTTTAAAAGAATTAAAAAAATAGGAATATTGAAAAGTATTAGACTTCTACATAGATCGAAATGCTGTTTATTTAAAAGAAATGACATTCCTTGTGAACTTAAAGAGGTGTAGTTTTACAAACGAACAACTTTTTTCTAAAGCTCGGAATAATACCTTGAATAAATAATTTCAATACATAAGAGACTTACGTACATACGTTCATTTCATGTTTCGTTGTAAAAAAGGGGGTGCGCATTATACAGCGAATAAACTAAACATTCAAACTTGCAGCTTGAAAGTATAGGTTGCATTACACGGTGGGGTGCGCGTTATACTCCGGATTTTACGATATATATATATATATATATATATATATATATATATAATCAGGGTAATTAATTTTCCTTAATTTATTGGTCCCTTTTGTGAATATGTGTCCCTGATAAATGTAGAGTTTATCATAATCTGGCTATTGTCACTCTCTACATTGGGTTTACTTTTACCTTTCTGTTTTGCTACCCTTAAAATCCGTGCTTAAAAGACGATACCTGATGACTTATTTTTGTATTTCCACTCTGTAATTTTTGACATTGCAGAAATTGTTGATTCTTCAGTTCGAGTCAGTAAGGTCTGTAACTGCAGGAAGAAACATATTGCAAAATAAAAATAATAACAAATTTACTCTTAATCACGACTCTAATTTGGTCAGTATAAATCAAAAGGAGTGAATTACTTTTAATTAATAATATAACTTATATGACGCAAAGCGAAATCAAACAGACGTATTAGAATCGAACATCGCAATCATCTCGTAATAATATGACTACGAGTATAATTAAAGCATAATATCGGTACCTAGGTATACTGTAAAGTAACTCTCAGAAATATAATTACAATTTTCTTTTTGAGTTTTATCCTTTTCTATCTTTTAAGCTTTCTCTATCAGCATCCTTTTCGAACTAATTTAACTTCACAAATAGTAAGTATCATTTACATACAACACTTTTTATTCCGACGAAGACTTTCTAAAAAAATTATCAAACATGCTATGAAAAGGTTTTCTTCCTAGAGTTTAGAAGAAAAGCATGAACTTGGTTTACTATCTTCTACTCACTAAGAAGATTTTTGAAAATTTTGCAAATTTCTCAGTACAACAATTTGTGTAACACTTTCTTTGTAACACAGTAAGATCGGTTTTAGTTCCTCAGAATGTCATTTGGACGTTCTATATGTCATTCGGTGTGTGTGTATATCTTTATTAATTCAGTTATTTATGAGTTAGTTGCATAATAAAGAGATTTAGCCTACAAGGATAGTGTAGTTAGCGAATTGAGTCTGACTTACAAAGGTTTAAATTTTCTAGTAATTATAAATTAGGAAGAAATTTTTTCTAAATGTCAATTTTTGCATAAAAAAATAGAAATTTAGGCCATATTATCACATATGATAAGTTTTTTTCCCCACAATTTAAAATTAAATCAGTCGAAAATTATCCAGAACCTAAAACTATGAAAGATATTCGAAGTTTTTAGGTCTCCTGGATATTTCTCAAAATTTATCTCTACTTATTTTACAATACCTGGGACGAAAACATACCCCCAGTCATTACGATTGTCTGTTATTCATCGTCATTCTGTTATTTTTATAGCAGCAGTAATTCTAGAATTCAAATCACGTCACGAATATCACTCTTTTTAAAAATTATTTCAGATCTTTTTATTCCTAAAACCATTTATAAAGTATGTGAACTAAAATTCAGCAAACTTTGTGGAACTTTGTCAGGATTTAGACTTCGACGCATTTACTATTATCTGTGCCATCGAATTGTATTCAAAGAGACGCTCAGCTTCTGGATGACAAATCTTATTTCAGCAACAGAAGAAGAACGAACGTTTGAAGAGGAAATTGTAGATGATGTGTGAAAAGAACAAAAATACAATGTGCGAATTATCTTGAAGAATTGCTCTATTTAAATTGGAACAGCACGTAAATTGATCAAAGTATAAAAATTGAATGAACAAAAGGAGCCTTTGAAGAAGGCGAAAGTTAAAAATATCTATGTTATCGCATAATTTACAAAAAAATAAGGGGTGGGGATGACACTAGTAACTTGCTCATATTTCTGGTTAAAATAATAAGTTTTTTTTTCCTTTTGCAAAAATTAAGTAATGAAAGGTAAATTTATTTTCCACTCTTTTATTATTCTTCAATTTATACAATAAAGATACAGATATTTATTTTTAAACAATATTTTGGATAGGAAAGAATTACTTATTTTCTTAAATAAATAATATTCAAGTAGTGAGGATTCATTTAATATCCATTAATATTTACATGATCAATTAACCTTCCAACCATGTTAAAAAATTGTACGTGTTACCTCTAATACAGTGATTCTCAAACTTTCTATACTTGTGTCCCAATTTTCAATCATAATTTTCATCGCGCCCCCCTCCATGCAATATCATTGTATTGAATTCAATAAGAATGAGCCTTGACTTGAAGCTGCAATACCACTTTATTTATAAACTGTACAAATTATCAAGATAAATATTAAATTTTGTATATAATTTTGACATGCCTATAGCGTCATTAGCAATTATTAAGCTTGTTCTTAGTACTGTTAAATTGATTATGAAACACACTGTGCAGTATTGATACATTTATAAGTGAATTATATCAGTGTAAATGTGTATTTTTTATTATGTCTGATTGTATTTGGTTTTGTTTCCTTTTAGTAAATTAAATTTTTTTAAAAGTAATCTTTTGTTTTCGATATTTCGATATACTCGAGCCCCCCTTGAGGGGTTATCACGTCCCCCTAAGGGGGTGTGCCCCACAGATTGAGAAACACTGCTCTAATAGTCTATCCGACCCAAATTTCGTAAAAATTTCCACTAGACTATATAAGAAATGTTTTCCCTATTCATTTCACATTATACATTATTGGCTATTATTATTGTAACACAAGCAAATTTTTGTTCATTTCTATTCCCTCTTCACTGTTTTTTTTAAAAAATTACTTCGACTAATGTTTTGACCACGCGTAAGATTTTAAAATTATTGAAGCAAAGAAAATAATTAATCAATTTTAGTCAATTTTTTTAAAAAAAATTTACGCCTTATTTACGAGTTTAATATTATTGACACATTGTTTTTTTATGACAAATAAGATTTACAATAAATATTTACTAGTAAAAATTACAATAAATTAAGATAACAGATATTCACATTTGTTCTATTTTGGCGTACTGCGCATCTTTCCTGAGTCTTCTTATCCTTCATAGTGTTATATTCATTACATTTTTATTGTATAGACGTTTTGACAACCAAATTCTCACTTTTTTTCAACTAGTAGTTTCCTATTTTTTGCTTATGATACGTTCTACCTTTCCTAACATTCATCTGATCATCTGTAACATGCTTTCTAAGACGCTTTAGAAACAGACGACTTTTTGAAAAACATGTTCATTGTATGATGTGTGGACATGCATCAGAACAACAAAAACATTAACTGCAACTACCATCAATCACATTATAGAACCAAAACATCATCCATCTTCATGTTCCTCTTTTTCATGGATAAGTTTCAGCCAATTTATGCGTCATATTTGCACTAACTTTAGTTTGAAAAAGCTAATGTCTGGTTTTTTATATCCTTATGTTGTGAAACTTTTTCTGTCATGATGCAAAATGGATAAAATATTCACTTTTATTCGCAACATATGTCACAATGGTTTTATTTTTTTGAAATCCAGGTATCGTACATTAATGATTTGTGGTTATGTGAGAATTGAAACTCAGGAGGAATAATTGAACGTAACTTTTTCCACTAAGATTTCCAACAACACTTATCATTTTCAATAATTCTGTAATATCATATTCCGGTGGTGTCCTCAATTTATTGAATACCATAAATATAGTGTAGAAAACAACATTTCTTCACGGATTTCAGTCGCCTAGTTTTCTATGCTTTTATGTACATGTTTTAGCTTACTTTAATACTGTATTTTTTTTCTTGGCATTGATAGTAATTATTGCCTAAATGAAGACATTTCACAAAGAACAAAAATCTATTCGTCTTTTGCTATAATTTTGCACTATATTTTTATTTTTCCCGAGGAATGGACATATTTGGAAATTAGGTAACAAAAAAAAAAACTTCTCAAGCAATGAGCAGTTTCTCGTTGGGGTGCCAAAGTATCTATCTGGTCATCAGGAATTTCTGCATTAGATAAGGTTACTGATCTTTTCTGTAAGACCACGTTTACGAATCACCAGGATACATGTATTGTGCAATAAAACTGGCAAAACACGTCCTGCATTAATTATCCAATTGCCACTATTGATCCAATTCCCAGTAAATTTTAAAAATTGTACGTACAACGTTTCCTCGCATCATGTGATCAAGGTAATATCATTTTGCGTAATATTCATAACATGTGGCAGACAAATTGCAGAAAAACAACAGCAGACACCCCTTAAGAATAACGTTATTTGTGTGTGTGTGTATTTTAGTATACTAAAAACCTGTATTTACCTACAATTAAATGAAGTACTTTAAAAATACTGAAGTGATTTTGCATGCGTTTTACTCTATACACGTTAATAACATGGATCAATATATGACCCAAAAGGTAAAATGTCACTTCTGTTTCTCTTGGTGGTTTAAAAAATATGTATGGCTCCTAAATCGTTACATATTTTTTAAAAAAATCATATTTTTGAGGAGCAGTTAAAGTCGGAACAATCCGAATAAGTATCTGTGAAACATAAGTATAAAATTTAGATATGGGCTGTTAATGGGCTATTTTCTCTCTCTCTCTCTCTATTTATATATATATGTATATAAGTATTAATCGTTTACTAAGTAATAAACTGCTAGAAATTTAACAAAGCTAAAACTATGTGTGGACATCCAAAAAGAAAGTATACATTATAGTTGAAATTCTACAATAATACGTATTTTGGAAACTCTTAATTTTAGGAAATAAGTTTGCTGTGGGTTAAACAATGTTTTAAGACACAAAATTCCTTTTCACGTGGTTAAGTTATTTAGCTAAAAATAATGTTTAAAGGGTTTTTTTTTGTAAAACTATGCATAGTTTCTAAAAATATGAAACCTAATACTTTATTAGCAAAAGAAGTGTGCATACCCTTAAATTAGGGCACGGAGAAGCCATAGAAAAGTTGAAAACTAAAAATTTAATGAAAATTTATTAAACAAAAATGCTATGCAAATCCATCAATGGCAGCTAAACAAAATGGCCGTCAAAGAATAGCAAGTAAAGAAAACAATTTATCAAAATTACGGTAAAAGAACCATATTAAAAAGAATACAAAAATATTTTAAAAAAAGGTTGCAAAGGAATGATGTGAATAATAAATAGATGAGAAGTTTCAAAAAGAAAGTGTACCAAAAAAATTAAATTAAGTTGCTCTCTACATATGCGTTGGTGAACCAAAAGAAAATAGTGTGGAAAAAGGAGAATCAAATAGAAACAAAACTCAAAAAGAAGAAATAGATTGACTTTTAAAGAAGTAATAATGCTGAAATTATTGAGAATGCAACCCATCGAGTTGCTTCAGAGTTCGACTTAAATTTAAATAAAATCATATAAAAAATAAACCACATACGTAACTATAAAAAAGGTGATACATTTATTTAAAACTTCATTAATCTATTGATTAACAGTACTATTGTTATTGAAATATTTAATATTCGAGTAATTGCTTCACATCGCTAAAAATATCACCTTTAATATATACAGGTAAAAACCCATATATGAATTTATATATCTACACACACATGCACACTCCCAGCCTCATGCATACATTCGCACATAATTGTTTCTAAAGACTAAATGTTACCCTTTTAGAATTTCTTTCTAAGCAAAATATATTGTAGCCAATATTGATTAGCATTATTAAGTATTTAAATAAGTTTACACTTCAGTATCTATATAGTTTTGTTTAAATATTACCGATAAACTGATTCCATACATTTGTATGTGTGTTTTATATTCTATCCAAATTACTTTTGAAGGTTACTCAATTACTATATCCAAAAATAACAGACGAATAAAGCATAAAAACAAACATTAAGAATACTTGATATTTAATAAGTGGTGTAAATTTCCTTTTTTAATATATTCTTCCCTATCATTTCTCGTTGGAGTGTTTTTTTAAAGTTAACTGTGTCGCTAAGAAATATTTAATTTTAACTTAGGAAGAAAGATTTTTCAAATTGTTTCAAAATTTTTTGTAAAAAGCATATACACTACTGGACAATTGCTAATGACGGATCACAAATTGCTATGTAGCATAACATTAAGCGAGACATGAGGCCTAGTAGGATAAAATATAGTTGCCACAATGTTCACACATTAGAATAAAGAATATTTATTGTTCTGGAAAGTACAAAAGCTGTGAAACATCTGAAAGAAAAAAAATGATCATTTGATCTGCGTACGGAGAAATGGAACAATGCATCTAAAAGTCAGCAGGCACCTTAAAGAAAGGTATCAGTGTGGGATATGTCCATCGTGGAGTGTGATGCAACATTCCACACGTCGTACCATACTTTGCACAACATTATCCAGCAGCTGTTGAGGCAATTTATCCCATTCCTCTGTGAGTGCACGGATGAGGGTGTTCTTGTTTGTCGGAGGATAGTTTCGACCAGCAACTTGCCTCCCGAAAGCATCCCACACATTTTCAATGGGGTTTATATCTGTAGAACGCGCTGGCCATACGAGACGTTGAATACCCTCACTGTGTAGACAATCCTGAACAGCGAGTGTTCGATGATATGTTGCGTTGTCATCCATAAAAACAAATTTATCACCACAGAAAAGACGAACATGAGGAAGTAGAACTTCATCAATGTATCGTTGGCCCATCATAGTCCCATTCGCAACCACATGTAGGCGCGTGCGGCCATTGATCATGATGCCGGCCCACACCATGATACTGCATGTCGGATATCGGTCTTTTTCCTGGATATTTTCTGGACGATAAGCAGTACCACTCTCGCGCCAGATGAGTTGGCGTCTATAATCCGATGATAGACTGAACCTAACTCTCATCTGAGAATAGTACGCATGCCCAGTCCTGTTCAGTCCAATTGTGATGCTCATGACACCATTGCAAACGGGCAGTACGGTGCTGTCTGGTCAATGGGACACACACAACCAATCTGCGTGCGTATAGTCCTCCTCCCCTCAAACGTCTTGCAACAGTTTTTCGAGAGATCTGCTTTCCTGAGGCAGCAAGAAACTGATTTGCCACCTGCTGAGCTGTGGTGCGCCTGTTCCTTTTTGCTGATAGGACGATATATCTGTCTTCTGCAGGCGTCGTACTTCTAACACGACCTCCCCCGTGCCGTCTACTAGACATTCCAGTAGTTTTAAATGACTTCTACAGCCGTGAAGCAACGCTCTGAGTGATGTTGAACTTCCTGGCAACATCTGTTATTTTTCGCCCTTCTTCGATCTTTCCAATAATTCGGCCACGCATAAAATCATCTAAGTGATGTCGGGAAGACATGCCCAAACTTTTTTAGTTCTTCTATTAAATCTTTCCTGTAAAACTTTGACTTGAACAACAACTGTCCACACGCGTCAAAACCTTTAAAGCTCTTATGAACGCTATCACGTGATGACCAGACGTGGAAAAAAATTTGCATACTCATACTTCTTCTTACTAATATCCCGAACTTATTCTAATTTTTCACATTTTGCTTCCTTTCATTTTGTGGTTGCTATGGATGATAGTGTTATCCGTCCTTAGCAATTGTCCAGCAGTGTTGTTTATTAATGTAAACTAATACATACTTAATCCTTAACTTCGCAATTTTTTTAAATTTCTATGAAAAAATTATATCAGGTAGCTCTCAAGTAATAATAAAAGGAAAAATATGAAAAAAAATTAAGCAGTTTTAATTTGAATTTCACTCAAGTTTTGTTTTTTGCAGAAGCGCAGCGTTGCGCAGTAGTACTGTAAATCAAAAATCTTTTTTTTATATGAGAATTTTATTATCATTATAAAATGTTTAAGTTTCTTACCTGGTGATTTATTTCGTCAGTAAACAAGAGGAAGCATAAAATGTAATGGATTTTTAATCGCAACAACAGAGTTCTTGAGACATCAGAGATTTTTATAATTGTTGTGATTTTTGGAAAAAAAATGTACTTCCATCTAGTGCCAAATTAGCATGTATTTCATTGCAGTAATCCTTTTTTTTTCTCAGATAAGTGATTTGTAGGCAATTAAAGGAATATTGAGTCTGTTAAATTAAAAAGAATCATATGTTGCAGAAATGCAACAGGGAGAAGTTAACGGTTAATTTTATTTACCTTTCTTAGCGCAACATTACAGAATGAGAAAGATGAATTGATAGTAGTTATCTATACACATGCCATTCAAGCAAATTAGGAAGAAATTGAGATAGCAGAATATGAACTATAATTTTCTTTAAATAACGTTATAAAAGTACAATTTTATCGATTCCTTTTCTGTTTTAAAAGCTTCGTTATTTTTTCGCATTTGGGATGGTAAAACATTGTACCAAGGTTTCTTTGACTACACTTTATGACACGGGCCTTAAGGGATTTGTAGTAAAGCCTAAGTCAGTGAAAATATCGAAACATAAACGCGTTGCTTAATAATGCTCTGCAGAACAGGAGTGTTAAACTCGTGTCTCGGAACTAACATTTCTGTGGTCCAACCAATATATTGGTAGTCATTAATATAAAATATTTGGGAAAACAGCAGACAAAAAAGTGAAGATTTAAGGGCAGTCGGAAACCTCTATACCGACAATGTTAAATTGGCTGTTTTCGAGGTACATTTTCTCAAAATCTGTTATATGTACATGCTTGAAATTTTTCATATAATTAAAATACACATTTCTCATTATACTCAAATGAGCTTTTAGCTAATTTTGAATTTTTTCATAATTTATAAAATATTTTATCAAACATAGTTTACGTTAACCCGTTTTTCACATAAAAAATTTGTAAAAATAAATTTTTGGGGTTTTTTACAAAAGCTCATTTTACTATATATTAGCCATCATTATAAATATATCATAAACAATTTACATACCTGTGAACAGTAGTTTCTAAGAAAAGGAACATCGAACATCAAAAATTGACATTTTGAGAAAAATTGATTTTAACGTATAATTACTTTTTAGTTAAAACATGCCAGCTCCATATTCTAAATCATCAGCATTTTTAGTAGCTCATCATCTTCTTTCTTCCTTTTAAGTCTTTTTTCCTTCCTAACTTCCTTTGTTTTTTGTAAACAATAGTATTTTGCTCGTAACAGCCTCTGTTTGTCGAGGCACTCCATCGCCTGTACCGTGTAATCACCAGGCACAATACACATTTTTCTCAAAATTTCTAGTTTTGATACATTCCCCATATTAAATGAGGAAACTGCATCATATGTACCCAGTGACAAAACTTCTAATTGTACAAATGTTTTCTTTGGTACACGAGACCATATTACATTATTTACACTTTCGTTAGGATTTTGCGTACCTCCATGTAAACACTTTTTTAGCAACTCTGGATTAGCTAAATCCCTAAAAACAGGTCGCATGGCCTCCACAACATCCACAGGTAAACTATTTTTGTGATGATAAGTCTCCCCAAGCAATTCTGCTTTTTTAAATTTGCACCACGTATCTGAATCAGAGGGACAAAATCCATGCTGAGGTTTTCATCGGTTGATAGCTTGTGTAAAAATATTGCCCATATGGCTTGTTGCATGTCCTTCACGCTAGACAAATTTCTGCGGATAGCTAGACCATAATATGCTTGCAGACGGTCGATTTCTGCCTCTGTCAATCTATTTCTTCCGCATAAAGGCTTTCCGTCAGAAAGTTTTTGACCTCTCATCTTAGTTTTCAAGCGTCGAAGACGTGTCCCCATTCTTTTCATAACATGACCTATGCATTCTAATTTCTCGACAGAGCAATGGTCACCGTATACTTTGTTCTCGACAATAGAAGTAAACGCTTTGGAGTCCCCATCTTCTAAATATTTTGTGTACCGAACATTGTAGAGAGACTGGGAACGCTGAAAAATGGATAGAGCTCCAGCTACTTCCATCTTACCGCTGTAGCCTTCAAAATTTCTCTTACAATTTTGAAGATGCTTGGTTTTGTTCGGACAAATACAATGTTTTGAAAAAACTTCGACATCTATAACTTTGCCGGTATCAACACTTGTGACTGTTACCAAGCCATTCTTCGAAGAAAAACCACGCTTCTGCCAGCTACCATCAACATCAACAGCAAGGTCCCTTTTTCCATCATTTTCATCAACGGCTTCACGAACAGCTTCTACCATACTGTGTTCACAGGTTTCTCTTGTTGCCTGCAGTAAAATGTGGTTGTACTTTGAGAATTTTGTGGGTGGCGGGGGAAGATTCATGATACCGCAAAACATCCTAGCAGACTCAGCACCTTTACCTATGCATCGCATAGCATACACTAGCCGGGTATTCAGTTCGTAATTCTCAGAACTATCGCATTTCTTGGAGTTAAAAAAGTATAGTTATATTTACAAGAAGGACATTTTAAGTGAAACTTCACAGCTTCACCACAGTTACTTTCACTGAGGTGCAACCTGAGTCCTGTTTTTCACACTTTATACATTTTACAGCTTCAAAAACACACAAGCTAAAAGGTTAATGTCTACAATAACATTTCTGAAACCAGAAAAAGCCTCATCCGAATATGAAATATCCATGTTTACAATTTTTCTCTCACTGGCAGATGGTTCAGTTTCATTAGTACAAAGCTTTGCACCATCAGCACAATTTTTTTCATCAGCAGAGTTCTTTGGAACAGTAGAATTGCTTTCACCACAACCATCATTACTTTTATTACATCTTCCTTTATTAAAAACTCCTCTTCGTTTCTTAAATACTTTAGTCGATGCTCTAGGCATGGTAAAGTCGATATATTATAGCAATTTTTTTGAAAGTTTAAGCTTAATAATGTTAAAGAATATACTTGCGAGTTCAAAAATTATAACGCAGTTTTGAAAGTGTAAACAAACACTGATTTAACCGTTAAAAATACAGTGAAGTTTCAAATGGGTTAGGAAATAAAATAATAAAAGGCTCAATTTATACAATAAAAGATAAATGTTTTGATTTATACCAGACGCTCAACTTTTAAGCCAAAACAAAAAACTTTGTTTACTTTTACGCTTGTCAAATGGGCGTGGCCCAGTTTCAACGATTATTTAAAAATAGGTTTTTAGGGCTTCTACTTACCCTAGAGGTTAAAGTAAGGTATTTTAGAAAGGTTAAAATCTGTACTATGTGGAAATGTAAAAATCTCAAATTGTCAAAAAAATCAAATTTTACCTTTCCGACTGCCCTTAACACTCTTCCCAACGTACAACATGGACTGCCTCGCATCAAAATTATGCAGAAAAAATTTAAAATCTTCAAACTGAATTTGAAAGAAGATTTAGAATTTAAAAATTTTTGGAAGACAATTTTTCTTTGATTTTCTTAACAAATATAGATTCAGTTCCCAGCCATATGCAAATGGATGTGATCGAGATTTAGTGTGACTCAAATTTGAAGTCAAAATTCATTGAAGAGGAAGTGCATGAATTTTTGATATATTTCTATGAGTTTGAAAGTTCTCGAAAATTTGCTTATTTGAAAATACTGTGATAATCCCCCTTGAAGTGATTTTCTCTTTGAGTATCAGAGTGAGCTAGAGGCGTAGGATTAACGAAAGAACTAGAAGGAAAAATTATCATAATATGACTTTATTAAGATATTCAACTTAAACTTTTAACAAATTAGATTAGAATAATTTATGTGAGAGAATCTACGATGGCAAAACACACACCACACACAATATATTTTTAATAAGGACTTAACCTAATTGGACCACTATCAATAACTGAATCGCTTACACTCAATTCTATTACAAACACTGATCTTAATATTAAATAATCAATCCTACCTTGGAGAAGTATCAGTAAACGATCACAATATTTTTAGATTAGGTCTTGTGATAACTCGTGTGCAATGAAATGCGCCTTGATTAATGGATCTCTATCATGTATGATTACTATTCTTCGCCACGTAACTTTATCTAAAACTTCTGCAATCTAGAACCACGAACTGTTTACATTCATCTAATTGCCATCGCACTTACTTTAACTTCTGATATTTAAAAGCTTCATAATTTGCATCTTACTTTCACACTTCCCTTTTTGAATTTGGTTGGAAAAAAGTTGCCATTAATTCTGTCCTCAAAGAACCCAAAGCACATATGAAAGAAAAGACGCGTGAGCCCGTTACAATACTAATAAGCGTGAGCCGTTTAAAATCATTTCCTTTCATTTTAGTTATGGAAGGAAATAATTGTATTTTTAGAAATAGTATTATAATAACTCTTACCTTGAATCAGTATTATAATTATTCCAAATTAACCTCTTCTTCCGAAATATGAAATGTAGTAGCAGAGAAGATATGTCAAGTGTTGAGACAAAAATATTAATTCCTCGTTGTTCTTTTATATATGTTTATATATTATAATGTATTATTCAAAATATATAATATACGTTTTTGAATACTTAAAATAATTCGAAATGTAAGTTTCTATACATATTGTTTTTTGTGGCCATTTAAAGATAAACCTTGTTTGTCCAACCCAAATTAGTCTTTGAGCTTGACATTATATATACTTTATATATTTTATATTTACATACTTTACGTAATTTATTCATTGTTTAAATACATGTTTCACACATTTTTGCTTACCATTTAATGCCCTAATTTTACAAATTTGAAAAATTAAAATGTTATTTAATTTTTTTTTGCATGGAAATTTTGAAAACAGGAAGCTACTAACTATGCTATGTTGCAATCCTTGTTCTATTAATATATCAGTTTCTATTTTGGATGCTTTTTGGAAGAACTTGAACAAACGAAAATTAAATTTTCTATTGTGGATGACCACATACATATACATAATTTCTTTCGATATCCGAAATATCACCACGATTAGATTCGTAATGAACAGAATAATCGAAATATATTATTTGTCAGTATCATTGCTTTTTGAATTTGTTTTAGAATCACCATCTGAAATATTTTGCTTTACTTTTGTCGCTTCAAAATTGTTAGAGTAAATAAATAGTAAATAAATAAATAAAAAATTAAAAAAATAAAGAAAAAGAAAAATTGTGTCTGTAAAACATAGTCATCCATTACAAATTAGACTGCAAACCCAAAAACAATGCTCTAGAGAAAATAAAACTCTCATAATTCCTATAAACAAATAACATGTATTTATTTAAAGAGGCACCATAAAGCATGGAATTCGGAAACATTCCTTTGCTGTTATATTTATATAACAAAACCCCACGTGTATGTAAGTACACTGGTGTGCAAAACTTAAGCAACAGGTAGGTTTATTGCCATAACTTCACGAAAAAACATCCGAGAGACATGATATTCAGAAATGAGGGAGAGTATTATGTACGTAAAGGATGACGAAAGCATCGGCTCTGAAAAAGGAATACAATGCATACGGTATGGAATCAAACAAAAACAAGTTTTATTGAACGCATAGTATCGTGACTCATGATTGTCCATCCAACAGGAAGAACAACAAGCAGATGTTCCTTAATATGGTATATGCCATCCTTTCACTGCAATGGCTGCTTCGCACCGTCTCCGCATACTGAGAACCAGCTGGTGCAACATTTCTTGCAGTAGGAGTGTCCATTCGTCAATCAGCATCTGTTTGAATTATTGGGTGTTCTCCGGATGATGTAAGCGTGCTGCAAAACGTCTTTCCAAAGCATCCCACAGATGTTCGATGGGATTTAAATCTGATAAGCACGCTGGCCAATCCATTCGATTGATATCTTCACTTTCCAGCAGCTCCTGAACAACAAGAGTCCGATGTGGCCAGGCATTGTCATCCATAAAAATGAAGTCTGGGCCAATGACACCTCGGAACGGACGCTAATGGGGAGAAAGTACCTCTTCACAATAGCGATCCCCGATTACAGACCATCTGCCGAAAATGTGGAGCTCAGTTCACCCCCGTTCAGCATAATGCCTCTCCAGACAAGGACTCCAGGACCACCGTAACGGTGTCTTTCCTTGATGTTACTGGAATAAAACCGAGTCTCGATCTCTCTCCACAATACGCGTTGAGAATAGCTTCTGGTATTGAATCGACTCTCATCCGTAAAGAGGTAACGACTCCATTGATCAGTTGTCCAGTTTTTGTGCTCTCTGCACCACTGTAAACGGTGGCTTCAGTGGGCAACTTTCAACGGGAGGCAGCGTTCAGGACGGTGGGCAAATAGGCCCCCTTTTTGAATTCGTCTGGCCACAGTAAACCGCGACACTTGTCGCCGCGTTGCTGTGCAATGGCGCTTGCTGACTGTTGTCGACCTCTTTTCGCCTGCAGGATGATACATCGGTCATCCCCTGCAGCTGTTGTCCTCGGGTGGCCACCACCAATCTTTCTAACAGCTGTACCTATGGTTTGGAACGCTTTTAAAGCACGCGAAACGACGCTTTTGTTGATTCCGAACTTTGCAGCTACACTGGTGACAGTACGCCTCACCTCCAGCTTTCCGATTATTCTTTCACGTGTGAAGTCGTCCAGGTGATTTCTTATAGCCATATTTCATGAGCTGACTCACTGGCACTTGCAGCGAATATGTTGAATTGCGTTTCCGTCCTTCATTTTGTTTTACTGTTGAACAGCACGCGCCGACATCACGCGTTTTGCGTACGCTCACGTCGCCTCTGACGTTTCGTTCCTGATATTTGCATACGCATGTTGTTTCTAATGACTTACGTGCTGACTGTACTGATCTCCAGTCATCCTTTTCTGCAATTTCATGCCTATTTGCTAAATTTTTACATTGTTGCTTAAGTTTTGCACACCAGTGTAATATTTCTCTCATTTCGAGTAGAAGGTCCAATCTACATGTATCTTAAGCAGTATGGACACATACAACGTTATATGCAAAAAAGAAAGATTTTCAAACGTTACAAGGCATCGTCACGCATATGTGACAGTCGGCGTGGAGAGGATAAGAATTTGAGTTTGATTTATAATGTAATCAAGAAAAGAAAAAAGTATTCATTTAAGTGTTTCACAGTATCTCTTCTTCCTCTTTTGTTACTTTTTTAAATATTTGCAAAAATGCTCTTGATGTGTCCGATGCTGTGTTTTTTTCTTTGCACCGGTTGTGACGTCATATTTAGTTTTTCGTAATTTTCTAATAAATTATGGATAGTACAGGTACACAGCCCTCAGGGTATTTTTTATGTATTCCTAACGAGGAATCTAAATGTGTGAAGTTGAGGCGTTAGAGTTTTGGGACAACCTGTATAGCAGGTAATTGCTCGTCTATAAGAGTTTAAGTACATTTTGGGAGGAATTATGTTTATCTTATCTGCCCTTCGACTACTCTTTTCTCATTTTGTTCTGCAATTAGTGACTGACAATTTATTAACTATGATGGGATGATTTTCATTTCACCCAATGTGAACATTTTAACATTTGCTTTATTCGTGCCTCTATTTTGATGCAAGTAATATTTTAACATTTTATTTTAATATAAAATTAGAATTTATACTCATTTAAACTTGTCATTATAATAAACTGCACGGAGGCCTAAATGTAGGCATGCAGTAAGATATACATAACTGGTTGTACACTTTCTTACGTATCTTGTATAAACCCTGCCAGGAAATTTGAACAAGGAGTATAAACGGTTTGTATTATTTAGGATTATATTAATTAATCACGATAGAGATTTTTTAAATTTCATTGCAAATTAATTTCCCCCCTTTTGTTTACTTTTTGAGACCTCTAGGTTACGTATGGAGCTTCAAATTATTACAGCTATCAGTCATAGTATTATCTTATTAAGATCAATGGTAGCAAGAGGGTTCTCAAGATTAAACTGATCCGTCTCACGGATTTTAAATAAAAAAGTTAACTGAGGAAATGGAAGTGTTCCATGAAACTGATATTGATTAAACTTGAATTCGCATTTCGATTGTTCTTTTGTCTAATAACTCTACTAAGAAGATTACGTTTGCTGTTAAATATTGTTACATTGAAAGAGAATTTGGAAGATTTAGCAATCAATACATACGTTTGATAATTTATTTTGATAACTCTTAGGATTCCCCTTCCTGGGTGTTTTGGTATGAATATTTCCAGTCTGGTTTGCTATGCATTTCATAAATAAATTGGAATAAGGTACTATATATATACATATGTTAATTTAAAAGTGTATCCAATCAGTATGTTATGCTTCCAGGAAATCACAACTATGAATGCAAATTACATTACATAAATGATTGAACTTTGACCAAGAGTATATTTCTTTGTAATATTATTGAAGTAGATTGATTTTGACCTTCAGAACGTTTTCTATTCATTTTAATGTTTTTAATACACCTACATATTTAGACAAGTGTTAGTTTATTAAATCCTTACAAAGTAAATCAGCATTTCATGTTATAAAAATGGATCTATAAAAACACTAATTAAAGATCGTAATGAATAGTAATTTTTTTTGCTGCCATTGATCAAAACACAATAATGTTTACAATAAATTTGAACATATAAACTTACATAAACAAAAAAAATCTGCTACAGTGATAACAAATATCGTGTTTTTTTTGTAGTTCTTGAAATCTTTATCATTTTTAAAAGCTATGTTTATTAATCCTCCATTGTTTAGGTATCTCATCATTAGATTATTCTCTAATTATATCAATTTTTCAAAGTTGATTAAATTTTAATTAAACAGTTTGAAGCAATCAAAAATAAGAAAAACGTAAAAAAGTTCCATTTGATCAATATTTGAAAACAACTACTGATGTAGAAAAGGCGCAAAAGAATACATTTAAAAATAAACGTTTATCACACAGTTATTGAATATTGGCGTTACATCAAATGATGCTCCAGGATGTTTGCAAATATAACTGCAATGGAGCATCTTCATTTCCGAGATTATTTAAAGGGAAACAATACTATTCAACATTTATTTGTTATTTTTGCACGAGATTATTGTACTAATACTGCCATCAAATCGATGTTACTAAAACGTAAGAAATATTCATGGTATCCGACTACGTTCGGAACCGTGATTTTGCAAAAGCACATAAATGGATAATTTTCATATTTAGTGTCCCTTAGATTAGAATATATGCATAAAATTGTTTTAAGAACATTTTGACAAAAAATTATTTAAATACAATATTTTTCAAAAACTTAACTTAGAATAATCTTTTTTCCAAATGGTCTCCTTTTGTGAAAAATGCTTATATTATAAAAATATTTTGCCTCTCTACAGAGGCTCAACTAGAATTTTTGAAATATGTAACTTAGAAATGGGTTTATTCAAATTTTACGACAACACAGGGGAGCAATTTAAAGAAAAAAAAACGCCAATAATTATTTCAATTGGTGGTAACTCTGAAAATAATGTGAATTTTTCAAAAATTCTAGTTGAGCCTCTGTAGAGAGATCTGAGCCATATATAAGCAAAATATTATTATAATAGAACCATTTTTCACAAAAAGAACATTTTGAAAAAATATGGTTCTACGTTATTTTTTTGCCAAAATATTATATTTAAATATTTTTTTTTTGTCAAAATGTCCTTAAAAACATTTTATGCATGTATTCGAATCTGAGTGACCCTAAATATCATGAAAAATTATCCATTTATCTGCTTTTTTAAAATCACGGTTCCGAACGTAGTCGTATACCTTAAAATACTAAAATCACACTTTTATTTAAAGTAACGAAATTTTTCTAAAGCACAACCTTACAAAGTTGTAAAGAAAATAAAGTCGAATTTAATTTTGTATTCAGAGGACGATGTTTATTTTAAATTATAACAGCAATAAAAAGAATTTAAAAAAATTAACAACATATGGAATACAAGAATTATTTCTTGGAGTGTTTAATAATCTGCTTTCAATCAATATCACGAAATATGCTCATTTTAAACTATTTTCAATGATACTTCAGTTATTTTATTCCGATATTTTTACATACTTACTTTAAAGTCATGTATACAGTTTTGTAAATATGATCCTTATTTTTTGCACAGAATATCATAAAAATGGAATATAAATCTTTTTTTTATATTAAAAATTATGCGCTGCAAAAAACACAGTTTAGTTTCAGACATGATTATATCACTCTTTCATGAAAATATCATAAATGATTTGACGGCTTAATATTGCTCAAAATTTAGTGACATTACATATAATGCACTTTAAAGTAAAAACAAAGAATATTTATTACTTTGTATTACAAACAAACAAGGATAAAAGAAAACGAGTATATCAGTATTTCCGTTTATTTCTTTTAGTGTTTCATCAATATCAAACACGTTATTAATCAGGTTTTTAAGGTTGAGTTTACTCCCAAAACTTTGAATAATAGGAAACAAATAATAAATAAAATCCTGAATTATATCGAGAAGTATTAAATTCACACCTGAACTGAAAAATAAAAGTTGCTTTTGAGAGGTAATGTTAAACATCCAATGATTAGGGTGCTTTTATTGTTTCACATTTTATTATAGTTAAAAAAATCGGGCAGCAAAGTTTTGAAGATATAAAGGTAATAATTAAAAAGGAAGATTTTTAAACTTAAAGATTCCATAACCTTTGCAATATTCAGCATGTAAATGTACGAAATTACATTTTAAAAAGGTTAGAAAGCAAACATAGTATGGCAATAGGAAAATCGTATTCTAAGGAGAATTAAATTAAATGTCTTGTCAAGCCTTTTTGTAATCATTCATTGAAAGAACTTACTTTCACGAAACTTTTTTTCTTCCGAAAGTTACATTTCCTTTATCAGTAACTCTCTTACTGCGTTTCAAAAACCAATTTTAATCTTTTTTAATCTCTGAATAGTATGCGGTAAACAACTTTTAAGTTCATTCTTGGAATTATTTTTCCTGATATAAAATATAATAAGCCTATATATATATATATATAAATTTCATACTTTTATTTATATATTTTTTTCTGATAATTTGTAAAATATATTAGTATGCATTGTTTCTATTTTATAATTGGAAGTACTTTAATCATTGACAATATGTAAGAAAAAATGTGGTTGTATGTTTTATAAATAGTGTTCCCTCTATTCAACTTTGAAATTCACTTGATTTTTATTTGTTCTCACATTATTTCTTTGAAAAATACGAAAATTAATTCTCTAAGAAAATCATTCGCAAAACTGCACACACGGTATTATATCTTTCCTAAAATCCATTATTTCATTGTGATAAAAAAAAAGAAAGAGACGACTCGAGAAAACAGCAATACTTCAAATAGCAGCGTATTTCGAAGGTAATATTACAAACTAATTTAACAATAAAATTTTACGATTTCATTATTTCCCAATACTTACAAACATCTTCTGGTGTCATCGCTGAGATATCTGCGTAGGAGGGCGTGTGTTTTCAGGCAGAAGCATTTAAAATGTTTTTTATATTACAAATTCTCTTTGTGACTTGGAATCCTGGAAATATTGCAATTTTTTATCTCATCCCTTTATCGCCAGTGCTTCTCAAACTTTGAATACTGGAGCCTTCCTTTTCAATCACAATTTTTATCGCGTCCCCCTTATACATTAATAATGTACTGAATGCAATAATAATGCACTTTGACGCTAAAGCAACAATCTTTATTATAAACCGTACAAATTCATGTCATAAGTATTAAATTTTGTTTATGTTACTTTTAAGCAAAAAAATTAAGTAGTAGGATAATTCTTACGTTATTTTTCCTTTCTCTAATTTTTAAATTGGAACATATTACAAAATGCGGTGGTTGCTTAAAAGACAAAATATAGATATCAGCTAAATATAGAAAAATAACTCAGAGGGTCAATTTCTAATCATGATCATTCCTTTGAAAAACTTTGCTCTGTAAGACAAGCCCATGGAAGTCGCTAATACTTATTAAACTTGTTCTTAATTTAGTATTAATTAATTAGTTATAAAATACTCTGTGCAGCACTGATAGATTGAACGTATACCGGCTGAAGTACTCACTCCTTGCACAAGTTCATTTATAAGAAAATAAAACATTATTGATATAATCGCTTAATTGTAAGGGGAGTGAAGCCAAGTTTGCGACAATGTTTACAAAAATGTAAAATTATTTTTTTTAAAATGATTGCTCAAATTATAATTAGTTTTAAGCGAACTGTAATTTTAAGCCTCAAAGAATTAGTATTTAGAATTGATGTTGAATAAGGAACAATAAAAAAATTCTGATGAAGAATAATTGTATTATTTTTAATATTTAAAGCGAAAAGACTTCAACATGTTTTAACCCTGGAGCAGACGCGCACTCGATACAGTCGAGCGGGGTTACTGTGAGTCACCCCAATCATTTTTTTATAATTATTTTTATAGTACACAATAAAAATCGTAATTCCAGTGAATAATTTAATTAAGAGAAAATATACTCACCCCTACTTTCAAGGTAACAGAAAATATTTCGGAAAAAAAGTTATCACACCTTGAACTCAGACAAAACAAGTACCTTAAGATCGTAAAAAAAAACGTCTGTCACTCCCAAAAAAGAAGCAGATATGTGACAAATATATTTTAGTTCACGTTAAGATTGTCAAACAGGAGGATAGTGTCAGGGCAATTGGTAACAATTGAACAGTTTTGCCAGAATTACCGATTTCGTGCACTCTGTGCTCGACGTGACCGCTCCCGGATTAAAAGTGTATTTATTACAATATGGATGTTCTAAAAAAATTATGTAAAACGTTTTTCATTATGTTTGGCTTAGTAATCCTTCAAACTTCCCTAAATGAAAAAACAAATACATAAGAGCAGGGACGTAACTAACCGTACAATTAAGCTCGAAGATCAAACCGCAGCAAATACATTCTGCTGCATACAGCTGATGGCAATAATATATAACAGTGATGAAGTTTTTATCTTCCTAAAAATTTTTTTTGATTATGGTTCTGGGTTTTGTCTTTCCTCTGAAAGAGTAGCATTTTCGCTTTGAAAAGAAAACATAATAAAAGAATCTTTCATCATGGGATTACAGCAAATGAAATAAAATGTGTTTTATTTGGTTATAGTATCAAAGATAGCTAAAAAATGAGGTTTTGAAGTAGAAGCTTTTATTTTTGTTGATGTAAAAATTGCAGATAATATATATATATATATATATATATATATATATATATATATATATATATATATATATATATATATATATTATTTTCGTGTAAATGTGTATATTTCTTATTATGTCAGAAATTATTTTCTTTTTCTTCATTCTTGTAAATAATTTTTTTTTTAATCTTTTATCTTCGATATGCTCGCGCCCCCCAGGGGCTCGCGCCCCACAGTTTGAGAAACACAACTTTATCGCTGTAGCTTTAAAACAATTTATGCTTTTAAATCTAAAAAAATCCAATTGTTTTATTGGTTACCCTCCCATGTTGTAATTAAGTGCAACGAAACTGTTGTAATAGCTGCTAAAACAGCATCAGATGTATTCGCTCTCATGATACTGAAAAGTACAGTAAAATATTCATATTTAATTTGCAAGATCAACGAAATCTTCCACTTAATAATAAGTTACATAACATAATCCTCACCATTTATCATTATAAATATCTGATATGTAGGAGGCTAGATTTTGTCCAACCCGTTTGTGGCGAAAAGCATTAAGCATTAAGTTGGGAACACCATGTATTAAACATGATTCTCCCACTTTCTCTGTGTACATAAAATGTTTTAGTTTCGCTTTTGATCCAGATCTACCTTTTCTTTGCCGTACCTTTGTTGTTTTGCTTAGCTTAATAGTTTTTGTTAGTATTTAGGACTAATAGGCAAAACTCATTATACTCACTTAAATATGGGTAAATAGAATGTCATAAAAAACCCTAAAACTACCTGGATGGTCAGGAATTGAATTTAATACAAACTATTTGTAATAAGTAGTTAGAGTATTGTACCAAACTCAGAAGTCTAGTAAGACGCGCGAAACCGTTTAATAACTGGTCCCACGAGCCTAACACATATGCATCATTTTTTGAGAGGTATTAAACCTGTGTGTAATTATTGTGATTGCCCCCCCTCCACGGGCTTTGAGATATATTGTGGAGGAATGTTCTGGTTTTAATTATATTCACTTCAAAAATTTTATATCCTTTCTTGATTGAATTAGTTGTGGGTCTTCTTAAACACAAATAATTCAATTTTTGTATGAAAAGTATTTTTACAAAAACTTAATTTTAGATAATTTAACATATTAGACAGTATACGAAGTTAGGTTTTTATTACAATTTTATTTCATTAATTGAAAAATTTTCAAAAAATTATTTAACTTTATAAATACATATATTTATTTATATACCTAGAAGACTTAGTGACGAAAATTCATAAAGCAACCACAATCAATCACTCGTTGTTGAGTCTGTATTTAATTATCTTAAGGGAACATGGTCCGTTTTACGCAAAAAAATTTTAATTTAAGGATTTTCAACATTTTTTGGTTGCTTCCTATGTGTGTATATCATATAAAACAGATTTTGAGCTCAAAATTTCATAAAAAGCTAGCCATTCAATTTTTCAAGGAAAAAAAAAAACTTAAAATTTGTGAAGTGATTTTAAAATGCTACTCCCCCCCCCTTACAGAAATTTACGTACACGCATGAAATTTGATTTACAAGTACGTTACGCAATGCAAAACAAATTTGGTATGGGTTTTGCGATAACATGATTGGTATTCGTACAATACTGTTTTTTATGAATGCTTTTTTCAAAATTCCTTCAAATAATTTATTAATTCTGAGTTCAATTATTTTTAAAAAATAAAGAATTGTTTTGATTTAAAAATGCAGGCCAACTTTTGTTACATGTACTATTAGTAATAGGTTAAAAAATCAAAGCATTATGCACAATAGAAAAAAAGCCTCAGCAATTTAAATGAAGACAAACTAGTTATTTTATCTTTCTGAGATAAGTACGTTTAAAGTTTTGATTTGCCATAGGGATGTGAATAAAAACGAATGTAAAAGCTATCATAATTTTACGTTTTTTTAAGTCTAAAGCTTTCAGATTTTGTGAGGCTATAGAAAAATATATGAAAAATAATTTGGGCTAAGAAATTAGATTTGATTTTTTTACCAACTTTGTCAATTTAATCGTAATTTGTCTTCTTAACATGTGTATTGTAACAACACAAAAATATTAAATCGAAGGGGCCATAGCATATTGTAAAATAATTATTTTACTTTTTTGGAGGAACTCGTAACTCATAATTTGAAGAATAAAATATTCGTAAATCTTAACATGAGATACATAAGAAAACGAAGGAAACATGGTTAACATAAAAAAGGTGAATTGTGATGCTCTGTGGGAAACTAAAAATTATTTTATAGCGTTCATGTCATTTAAAATTAAATCTGCTCAACAATTACCATGAAGGTTAATAAAATTTTTACTTTTGAATTTAGAGTGATCGCAAATTAATCCACTCTTGGATTATTTGAAGAAAGTAGCTAATTAATAAAAAAATTTAAAAAATTGTGTACTATTTTACTGTTTGAAAAGTGCATGTAGTGACATGAACATAATAAATTTATTTTTGTCCAGTAAACAAAAATATTAGAAAATTCTACAATTTCAGAATATGATACAAGCTGCACATTTCGACTCATTAGAAAATTAACAAAAAGTTGTTCTTCCAAGCAATTTCAAAATTGCAACTAATAAAAGAATAAAGTGATATTTAAAATATCAAGAAGATACATTTTCTATTTCTTTCAAATGTTTTCTTATTATCAAGGGGAAAATAATTCTTTGTTGGTTATCTTACTGTGGTGTGTTTTTCTTGTTGTGCAAATATAATTTGATAAAGTCAATTACACTAAGGAGCCCAATTTTTCCGAAATCTCAAAGAATGTTTTTGATTTTACAAGATATTGAAAGTATTCTTTCATACTTTATAGCATGTTGAATCTGTCTTTACGTTTTTTTGCAACGTATCCGTTTCATCCATTTCACAATTTATTTACTTCATTTAAGTAAATCAAAAAAAATTTAAAAAGTTGATTAATAACTTTTAATTAAAGCAGTACATCTTAACCCAATGAGATTCTTTAGATTTCATTAGTAAGCAACTTTTAACATTATTTTATTATTTCAAAACTTAATGCGATTTATAATATATTATGGCAATAAGATATGAAATGAATCGAATCAAATTAAATACTTCTTTGGCTATTCTTATCATCAATTATCTGAATTGGATGCAGATTAATATTTGTTTTAATTATATTTCAAATACTTTCAGGAAAATTTAACGTTAGTGAAATGAGCTTTTTGTATATGATATGGTATATAATACTAATTCTTCAATGATATGGTATTCATGTGTTGGGAAATGAGATCTATTATTTCCAAAAAAAAATATTTGATTTTTCATTAACAATACAAATGCAATTAGTAACAAGAGCTAAGTTATAGCTGCTTACATTGCTTAGATTAAAATAAAAAAAGAAAAGAGAAACTATTTTTCAATTTCAAAGCAATATTTTTTAATAACTAATGACTTTTAATAAGTCTAATTGAGACTTATTTAATTAGATTGTGAGATCATTATCAAAAATGTAACTAAAGAAATTTGGATACCTCTGTCTGGTTTCTATTAAAAGAAATTAATTAATTGAATTAGTTTTTGATTGAACTATCATTTAAAGTCAATACACTTGTCACTAACCTGTAATTGTTTTTTTTAAATGAAGAAGAACGTAGAACATAGCTTTCATAAATCGAGTTCTTTAACTATATCATATCTAATTTAAGCATGTACCATATGTTACTTCTTACGATGAGTATGGAGTCTACAATGTAAATTCAATTAGTTTTTTTTATTTCTATTGGCTGATTATGAAAAGTTATTAACAGAGCACATTAATCTACCAAGTGCATTCACCGAAAGCAGGTATTTCTTTTTAGTGCGCTGCAATATAGGCGGATTCCAATCGCCGGAGATAATTCTGACGCCTAGTTAGCTTCCTCCCTTGAGGGAGGCACTGAGCTCTGACGATGCGAACTTGTACTAGGATTTAAGTTTTTTAGGATCTTTTACATGCCGTATAATCATACGACATGGCCGCTGTCGATTTTCTGCATCATGAAAATCTATCGACTTGGGCCGGAATGAAACCCGCAATCTTGGGTACAGAAGGCCAGCGACAAACCAACCACGCCACCCAGCCGACCAAATATATGTTTATAAACTTGCCAAAACTATTTAGCTTTAAGAATGGATTTTAATGTATATTAGAATATTGTAATTAATATGAAAGGCGCTTAAGTAAATCAGACATTTGTAAGCATTACTACATATGTATTTATATGGATATTTATTTGTTTCCTTTAAAAGTTTAGTAACAGAGATCTCTCATTATTTATTGGCATCTAACACACACACAATCAATGGTTTATACGTTATTATAAATTACGGCTTCCTAAATGTTTACTCAAATTGCCTGAAAGGATATCCCGCAAAATTAAGCATGATTTGAGAGGATCACAGTAAACTAAATTCTTCTTAAAAGGAAAGATATGACAAAAGGGAAATTTCAGACTTCAATAAAATGCTTTTTTCGAGACAAATACTTTTGCTGTTGGCGAAATGCACAATCATTGAAATGTCCTAGTATAAATATAGATTCTTCACAGGGAAAATTGTATTAATAAGAATGGATGACTAGCATCAAGCCCATGCATTCAATAATGCTTCAATTGTTTCATCAAGATGAACTTAAAACACCAATAAAATATTACAATGTGTTCCCCTACTTTATAATAAGAAGATAATGCTATACAAACCAGACATGGTTGGGAAAAAAAATATTTTAAAACATTATATAGAAAATGACTGTTTTTGCGAACTCTGCATGCTAAATGCGCAGTCACCCAAACGCGCGTGCGCTCGCGTACTATACAGCTCAAATAAACTTTACACAAATAATATTTTATAATTAGCCTCGCTAACTATTTTTAACCTATGTATTCAGCAGCCTTTTGTTTTTATTTCCTAATGAAGCCGGGACACTGGTGCAGTGTATTTTTAAACTGCCAATCATTTTGAAATTGAAAAGAATTGATGCATGCGGTATATATTCATGGAAGTGGGAAATTTACAACCATACAGACGGGAATTAATAGGATTGCGTAATGAACGAAGCTGCATATATTAGAAAAATTTTGATTCTTGTAATTTCACCAGACAATGGTTCGGTTGTTTTACGAAATCTATATAACACACAAAAGCTGATACTTATAAACTAAAATTTAATTAAACACTGATGAGTCATCTATTATTATGCATGCTTCTACTTTATTGAGGGCATATTAGGGTTAGTAAAATTGTGATACAACATTTTACGAACACTTTATTTATTTTTATTAGTGCATTTATTTACTTATTTATATAATCAATGAGGCCGTTTATACTCTTAAAAGTCGAACATATGAAAGGGATCCGTTTAGATATCCTTTCAAAAGAAAGGTTTCCACAACTCAAAACGAGCTAGACCAGTGATAATCAACCTGCGGCCCACTGAGCCTTTTTAAGTGGCCTGGTCATATCCCATTGCTCTGAGAAATGTACATTGAACATTGTATTAAAAACTTGGAGGGAAATCCTTTGTCAAGAAATGAAATATATCAATTTTCCTTTTTCCTGTCGGTTTCGTACGGGTGCGAATTGATATTCTTTTTCTATTTGGAACGGTTACGATTAGTGATAACAGACAACGAAGTACTGACAGTTTTATGGGTGGGACTAATTAACTATCTTTCATATCTTGCAAGCGAAAAATATTCCAATAAAACATATATTGTTTCAAAACGATTGGGAGGTTGACTATTTTGTAGCTAAAAACAAATATGTGAACAGTAATTGTACGATTTTTCACGAAAGTGCTGTATTTAAAAAACTACCAATAAACCAGATTCATTCAATGACACTTTTCCTCGAAGATCTCTTTCAATAGGTAATAAATAGGCTTTCTTGAATAATTTTTGCAAAAGTAGCAAAGTGTTTTGTCAGGGGTAATATCACAGCGACAACAAAGACATCCTATGAAGTATTTTATATTATTGATAATCATTTCAAACCGTTTACTGATACAGAAATTGTGAAGGAATTTTCTTAAATGCTTTTAATTTAGTGTTAGCGAAAAAAATTTAAAAAATATATAAAAAAATAATAATTTAAAAAAAAGCAAAACACAGTAGTTATAATGTTTTGATTTATTTTCCACATTTAAATTTCTACTGTTATCTTGGTCAAAGCATTCCTTCCCACCCCCATTTATCCTTATGTTGCAACCCGCGTAAAATACCTGACATATGCATGCGGCCCAGAAAAAAAGAAAAAAGAAAAGGTTAAGTACCCTTGAGCTAGACAGAATCCTGATAAACCCAGCACTTGGTACAGGTGGCGAAAACTCCCATGTCCTCAGGGAACTATGAGAATTAAATGTGACCAATGACAAACATGTAAGAGTTTAGTGTGTGGGCATGTGTCACACTCAAGTCCTAGAGCTAGAGCAGGCTTTTTACGCACATACCAATGATGAGTGCGAAGCAATCTCCTCTTCCCCATATATTGTGGGATTACTTTTTGATTATAAGTCAAGAACGGAAAGGTGAAAAAGGAAAGATTTGGAAGAATTATTTCTTTTGTCGTCAGTGTTAAAAGATTTCCGAGTTTCCTACACTTATGCTCTACGAATTCCCAAGTAAATTACACATACGACAGTGTGTGTTTTTAAAATGTATTTTTGAAGGATTTAACATTTAATACTATTTGTATGAAAATGACATAGTCCCAAAATGGTAATTTAGTTTAAAAAATTTCAAATATTTAAACGTGCACAACTGAAAAGAAACATATCCGTTACATATGAAAGGAATATATTTAGATCTTCTGATGAGTATTAAATGATAGAAACCTGTTTTGGCTCCTATGCTTGCTGTTTTTAGTTGGCCAAAATGGAATGGCAATCACGTCTAATGACCCTGCTAGGAGCGAACTCCTAACATATTTCGTCCATTCCACCAAGGAACACCCTTACTTCACGATAATACAATCAATGGTACTTTGAGAGAAACAATGGCCATTTTGTGTATAGAAAAATGTTAATGGGGACTAAATTTTCTAATAAAACATTTATAACTTAAATTTGCCTACATGTCTTATAAATTAGGGAATGCAATTTATTATTTCTTCTAAAAAGTTATAGTGAAAAAAGTTTCTTATATATGTACACATATAATATATAAAAGATTTTTGTAACTGTTTTAAATAATAATCTAAAAGAGAAAATAATTCTTCTACTAATACTTTGCTGACATGTGCTAGAATACCATCATAAAATTTTAAAGCCTAATTTCTGGATAAGATAATCTAGAAGAAATAAAAAAATTGTAATTTAAAACATTGTTTACTTTCAAAATATTATAAGATCACTATACGAAGCAATACATTTCAATATAAGAAAGCTAGCCGTTACACTCCTACTTGACTGGTTATATCATATTGTTGTATGAATATATATAAAGTTTTATTATTGCATTTAATTTATTATTATATTAGTATTACCATGAAGTTTGCATATGTATTGAAAAACGTTATTTTACCTCGCATCTCTTTATTTAAAAAGAACTTAAATAGCTTAAACAAACGTCTTTTTATTTTTACGCCGCATAACTTTTCTCAGAAGTTGATTTTCCCAAAATTTGTTCTCTTAGAGGATCTCTACTCAACAAAAACGTGTTAACTAAATTTCAAGTTTGAAGTTGCAATAGTTTAAAAAGGGTTATTTTTTTTATCTATATGCCTTGACAGCCCTCAAAACCCAACTTTTTCGTTGGGTCAGTTACTGTAAAACTCGATCTTGAGGGATCTCTACTCTGCAAAAAGAACAAGCCTTTCAAATTTCTTCTGTTTTTATTATATAGTTTTACATAAAAAAAGTAGAACGCCTCATTAACTCTGAACCTTTAGGGTGTATATATATATATGTAGTAAAAATTTAGCTACAGACACACACACACACAAAATTTTAAAGCAATATTTGTTGTTATAATATCCACATTATTGCATATTATTCAATGCATAATGTTAGTTCACAATCTCCCCAGAATATATCTTGTTGAAATTTTCAGTCGTTAATAAAATGCATTTTAAAGCGCTCAACTGAGCTGAAATTTTATAAACACAATTATTTTGGATGACGATTTGGTAATTTAATTTATAATTAATTTAAGTAATTGATTAAAATTAATCATGCAAAGATTTACAGATACAGTCGCATTGGCAACATTTTTAGAGACTTGGGTCAAAACTTTAAAATGTCTGCTCACGTTTTAAAGCATTCAGTTGAACTGAAATTTTATATGCACGAACGTTTTGGATGGCAATACGCTACTTTAATGATAATTAATAAAAAATAAATGCCACTTAGTATTGTGATTCTATCATATGTATAAACTTATTTACATACATTGCAATTATTTGATAAAAAATAACTAAAATAAAATTTTTTATTGTAGACCTAAGTAGGAAAATTGACATAATTTTTTTTATACTATTTGTACAGCATAACACTTCAAAACCATTTGCTTGTCGATAGAAACCAGTACAAATTTTGAAAAATATAAAATTTAAAAAAATATTGATTTTATTGAATAAATTCTATATTTAAAGGAAAAACAAATTAACTTTAAGAAAACATACACAATCATTTCGATATGTACACTACTAATAATTAATAAATAGAATTAGCTTGAAAGGAAGACGAAATTTTTCGATCCGTAAGATTTTCACTTTTTTGCTTGAGATATAACGTATGTCGCGCTCGTTCATGGGACGATTATCGCAGTGAAAACCATGCAAAATTTCAATTTCGCCATCGTTTTTTACACTTGAGATAACAGGCATATTGTCAGATCAGTGTTACAGGAGCTACATATTGTACCGAAAGTCAGGAAAAAGGCCTTAAGATAAGTAACTGTGGCATGATAAATAATCATGTTTAGAGTGTGATCTGCACGACAATACTCTCTCGCGGCGACTTATCTTGACATTGCAGCATAAGGAAGCGAAACGATGGTAGTGAGCCCAAAGACGAATCTAAATACAGGAGTGGCACCACGTTAATTTCACAGACAAATCTTGATTCCCGATGCAGCTTCAGGAGGGTCGTGTACATTTCTGGAGATGCCGAGGAGAGATTAAATGACCTGCTAGCATTCAATACCGCCATACAGGTCCAGAACCTGATGTAATGGAAAGGGAAGCACAACATGCATGGCATGAGAATCTTGTTTGCATCGTTGGCAATCCGAATGCCAAAAGTTATTTTTCTCTGATTTTTACACATTTGACTGAGCTTGTCTTCGAAGGCCTTGGAGTCCTCATATTTCAACAAAAAGATGCAAGTCAGCTTATTGTCCTTCGTTACCTCACTACTTCAACATATTCTCACAATTTATCAACCGTGCAGAGGGAGCCGTTTAATCTTTCGAGGCTCAAATGTCCCCACATTTGTGTGGTGTGGAAGTTAATAGAGGATGAGGGTTACCACCTCAGGTGTTGCCCTCTGCACTCGACACTGAATCAGAATTACGAGTTTTATCCCCATCAGCCATCGTTCATCTTTATACTGTGACAGAAATATCTTTCACTCTCTCATCTGACTGTTGCTCAGGAGATCTCCCTTCAATTGGAAATATTTGCACATCAGCTGTTGAGAAATTATGCCCCTCACCACAATCTAAGCTCTACAATTGATGAAGTGTGGTACCAGTTTGTGTAGTAGCAGGGATTGATGAACCCGCAACTGTCATTCGAGCCCAATTCGTCTCTACGATTAAACTTTTTACAGCCAGAGGTCCTGTAACTCTTAAACTCCCTCCAAATTTAATCATATTTTCTCTCAGCTGTACTGAAAGAAGAAAATAAGTACAGTACAGTCCCGATAATCCGAACAATATCGGACCGACCCCTGTTCGGATTACGTGATTGTTCGGATTAGCCGGAGTAACAGCGAAATCACTATTTGAACCGGGAGTACGGGTCTATTGTGTCTATGTATTTTGTCGTAATGTGAGCGTACGCGCCCGCTTTTGCCGCGTGGACTGTACTCCAAAAATCCTCGACGCGTGTGTCCTCCCTCCACTACTCCTAACTTAGTGTGTCAGTGTGACTGCGTGTGCCCCGTACTGTTGGCCGTCAGTCGTTCCGCGCTCGTTCTATACTCGTCTGCTTTTTCTCTGTGTTAATAACAGTGTGATATTCTACAGTGAAAACAGTTTGTTCTGTGTTTTGGACATTTATCTGTGATACAGTGTACGTAAACAGATTGTTATGGCGAGTAAGCGTAAACACTCAACACTTACTCTTAAAGACAAACTAGAGGTTCTAAAGAGGTTCTGTTGTACAATTTTTCATACTAAACATTAGTGTTCTGTTCTGTAGTTTATTCCATTTTAAAATTTGTACCATAACTTGATGTACAGTGCGTGAATATTAAATAAAGATCTATTTTGAATTAAGGTTTACACTGTTTTATATTGAAATATTCACCGATTTTTTCGTCCTTAAAATTATAAAAAAATTTTCCGCGGAGTCGTTCGGATTAACCGGATGTTCGGATTAGCCGTGTTCGGATTAGCGGGACTGTACTGTAAACTGTTGTTTTTTGCTTTCCTTCCTATTGCAATGTTAATGACCAATGAAGTTTTTTAAAAAAATATAACAATCTTAAAGCAGTACATTTCACGACTGCAAGTGCCATGTGCAGTGTGTTTGTATTAAAGCCCTTCATTTAATATTATACAAAATAGATTGCGGTAATGTGTCAAAGCTAGGTGTCATATGTATTCAATTATCTCTGTTTTTTTTCGAAGGGGACTGAAATTATAGCAATTAAAACCGATAGAACGGTAGGTGTAAAGTAAAAGTTGGCGTCTCTTTTTATAAAATGTTTAATTTCGCTGATAGTGATAAAACGAGCAGCTCTTGCATTTTAATTTGAGAACATCTCCGGAAACAAAACTCAAACCAGATTGCATGTTATAAGAATGAGTTTTTTAATCACTTGAATAGTGTATCTAAAATTGGATTATCATAAGTTTCGACGTTAATCATTAGGAAGCTAATTATTACGCTAATTAGGAATACTTCGAAGTATTCCTAATAAACTTTTGTAATAGATCCTGTAACAGAAATATTTTTAATAAATGTCTCGTAATTATAAGGACCAGCTAATTTCACCTTAAAACCGTAAAATCTACATGAATTGATGTTACATTAAATAAGTAATAAAAAAATACATCTTCTGGAAAACTTTCATTTTTCTTTGCCGCTGCATCTGTAGTAATAATTCCCTTCAAAACTCTATGTAGACATTAAGCTGAGAAAATAGTAATCTGTTATCTGGAAATTCACGGTACATGCACTATCTAGACAGAATTTAAAAAAGGCAACATCATTTTTACAGAAAAGAACTGCTTTTTGAATGTAGTTAAATTGGAGGTACACATTCTTTACTGAAGATTATATATTCAGCTATAAACATTATCATACATTATCTAAAAATCTTATTTGAAAAGCGCATAGAGTAGGGGTGAACAAACAACGAGTCTCGGGCTACATGCGACCCACAAAAAGGGATTTTGTGGATACTAAAACATTCAAAATCTAAATATACAGGAATTGCTTTCTATATTTGAGTAAATATATATTTGTGAACAATTCCCCCCCTCCCCTACAAAAGAACAAGGAGGTAAATGTAGATGCAAGTTTGTAGACATTTATTGGAACTTTTGTAAACAGTATGACTGCTCTTTGTGATGCTTGTATAGCAGTGCAGGGTGGTCACACTCTATATTAGACAGACTTTTCAAGAGGTAAATGCCTTATCTCTGATTTATGGTTTTCCACTTTTAGGTATTCCCTGTATCTAAACTCTCAATTAAAAATTCTTTGCTATTCTGTTATGTTGTTATATTCTGTCTAACTTTGCAATATGCCTCTGTGCCAAATTTCGAGGCAAATAAGTAAATAATTTATCCGTTTTAACAGATTTTTTGTTTGTAACCTTCATTTTGCACATGTGAGCATAATGCGTTATATTTTTATATTTGCTACAAAGTACATCATTTAACATAAACGTTAAACTTTTGCGGTATTTAAAAATAGACATATTCAACAGCAAAAAAATTTTCTCATTAATATATGAAAATTTAAACCCTTTTTAAAAGTGGTTTCAATTTAATATATGTGATATATAGTAAATTTATAGACCCAATTCATTATCAATTCCATTTTATTCCCAACCCTATATTATTACTACATTTGTCTGAAGTTATATGAAAACAAGCTTTTATGTAAGGTTCTTCAATGGATATTCATTTGCTCATTTGATTCCGTTTAATGAATGTTTAAAAAAAATTCTTCATAATGCAGTTTTTGACAGATTTTTTTGAAACAATTTTTTTTTCCAAAATGCCTAAAAAAACGAAAAGTTTTAAAAGTTTGATAATAATAATAAACACAATAAAATTAAAATATTACTTTAATTTTTTTTTACTTATTGCCAATTTTATTACACTCTTTTTTACCTCAAAATTCGAACGCAGACATTTTTTAACATCTTCAAGGAATATTCTTAGTATACAAAATCTAGTTTCATATTGTTAAAAAAAACTCTTGCATCTGTTTTTTATAAAAAAGATCATATTCTCTTATTTTGATATCATGGTTTTTGCCCGATATAAAATATATTTTTATTTCTTCTTCACAAAACTAGCAAAAATATATATAACATTGCAGTACTTACCAAACCAAATCATAACGAAATATAGATATAGCTTATCTTCAAATGAAGTCTAAGTGCAGTTAAGCTTGTAGGATCCGCAATTATGTTCAAGTAAATCTTCTCAGAAAACCTCTCTAAAGTCAATATCCTTGCGGTACTAGAATAAACTACATAATATTCGATAATCATTTACTAACTTCCACTAACACTTCGTGGTATACTTATGTAATCCTTCATATCTTTTCTTCATATCTTCTTCAGTACTAATGCCTATCTATATTTCACGGTTCTTTCACAAAATGACTTTCATGTACAACACACCGTTGTAAAGGAAACTCAGAATTAAGTTAAGAGAAAATACCCACGAGAACCCTAGCTTCTGGAGTCTGATTTTTATGATTTTAATTTCAAATTTCGGGGTATTACCTTAAACTTAAAATAAATTTATAAGACAACAACTTAAAAAATAGATTCAGTTAGAGATAAAACATTTCTATGCATCATTTATATCAGATAAAAAAACTAATATTTTGTTATTACACATATACAAAATTTATATTGCTAAACATTTCGTATGTCTTTTTCGAAAAAGAAATGTTAAAGTGTTCCATATATTTATTTAAGAGTATTGAGTACAATACCATGTATAACCTTCCATGAGGTAATTTTCAAATTATAAGTTCACTAAATTTTTGTTGTTGTGTATGTGAGTGTGTGCATATATATATATATGTATATGTCTTACTTTATTTTAGCTATATATCTTTTATTATCTTATTTTTTATCTATACTGTCAAGTTATACACCTATTTCATAGATTTATTGTTACACTTTGTAATATTTGTGGAAATTCAGTTAATTTATATTTGTACATATACACTGCTGGACAATTGCTAAGGACGGATAACACTATCATCCATAGCAACCACAAAATGAAAGGAAGCAAAATGTGGAAAATTAGAATAAGTGTGGGATATTAGTAAGAAGAAGTATGAGTATGCAATTTATTTTCCACGTCTGTTCATCACGTGACAGCGTTCATAAGAGCTTTAAAGGATTTGACGCGTGTGGACAGTTGTTGTTTCAAGTCAAAGTTTTACAGGAAATATTTAATAGACGAACTTAAAATTTTTGGCATGTTTTCCCGACATCACATAGATGATTTTATGCGTGGCTGAATTATTGGAAAGATCGAAGAAGGGCGAAAAATAACAGATGTTGCCAGAAAGTTCGACATCACTCAGAGCGTTGTTTCACGGCTGTGGAAGTCATTTAAAACTACTGGAATGTCTAGTAGACGGCACGGGGGAGGTCGTGTTAGAAGTACGACGCCTGAAGAAGACAGATATATCGTCCTATCAGCAAAAAGGAGCAGGCGCACCACAGCTCAGCAGGTGGCAAATCAGTTTCTTGCTGCCTCAGGAAAGCAGATCTCCCGAAAAACTGTTGCCAGACGTTTGAGCGGAGGAGGACAACACGCACGTAGACCTGTTGTGTGTGTCCCATTGACCGTACTGCCCGTTTGCAATGGTGTCGTGAGCATCACAATTGGACTGAAAAGGACTGGGCATGCGTACTATTCTCAGATGAGAGTAGGTTCAGTCTATCATCGGATTGTAGACGCCAACTGATCTGGCGCGAGAGTGGTACTGCTTATCGTCCAGAAAATATCCAGGAAAATGACCGATATCCGACATGCAGTATCATGGTGTGGGCCGGCATCATGATCAATGGCCGAACGCGCCTACATGTGGTTTCGAATGGGACTATGACGGGCCTACATTGATGAAGTTCTACTTCCTCATGTTCGTCTTTTCCGTGGTGCTGTCGGTGATAAATTTGTTTTTATGGACGACAACGCAACATGTCCTCGAAAACTCGCTGTTCAGGATTGTCTAGACAGCGAGTGTATTCAACGTCTCGTATGGCCAGCGCGTTCTCCAGATCTAAACCCCATTGAAAATGTGTCGGATGCTTTGGGGAGGCAAGTTGCTGGTCGAAACTATCCTCCGACAAACAAGAACACCCTCATCCGTGCACTCATAGATGAATGGGATAAATTGCCTCAACAGCTGCTGGATAATGTTGTGCAAAGTATGGTACGACGTGTGGAATGTTGCATCACACTCCATGGTGCACATATCCTGTACTGATACCTTTCTTTAAGGTGCCTGCTGACTTTTAGATGCATTGTTCCATTTCTCCGTACGCAGATCAAATGAACATTTTTTTTCTTTCAGATGTTTCACAGCTTTTGCACTTTCCAGAACAATAAATATCCTTTATTCTAATGTCTAAACAGTGTGGTAACTATATTTTATCCTACTAGGCCTCATGTCTCGCTTAATGTTATGTTACATAGCAATTTGTGATCCGTCCTTAGCAATTGTCCAGCAGTGTATATATATATATATATATATATATATACGAATAATCTACTACTTATCAATTACTGTTATTTGCATGCTTACTTCAGGGTGTTGCATTTATGGTGGCTAGCATAGTGTATATTACTATTGAATTGAATACATTGTTATTATATGAAGAAGGGCAGGGGGATGATGAAAATTTGGGTTAAATATTGGGTGGCAAATATTGACAGTTTAAGAAACACTGTGACTATCAAACTAGTTCAAAGGAATTATTTGTGTTTCAGATACATTTTAGAACGATTATCTGGAAAAGATTATACGGAAAAGAGATACTAACATAAGAATAGTCCATTTTCGTGATCCCAAAAGTTACACAGAAATTTTCCAAATAGTGTTGTTTTCCTTAAAATCTAAAACAAAGTGATAGAAGTATCTCAAGTAATTAATGCACTTATTCTAAGATTGTAATGAAACAGGAAAACCTCAGATGTTTGTTGATTAGCTTGGATGGGTATTTATTAGTTGTTTGTGCAGATCGACTTCGTGATTACTCTCAGGGAGATGAAATAAAATAAATGCTATTTTCGATAACTTAAAATGAAATGAAAAGTCGACAATATAATGCAAGATTTAAGTCCTATTAGAAAAATTGCTAGTGCAGTTCTCAAGAATTCTAAATGTTAGTAAAAAAAAATGTGTCCTTTGAAGTTTAAATTTCTTTTAGAGTTCTTTCATCTTTTTTTAAATTTTTTGTTTTATTTCTTGTTTTTAAAACGAAGGAGAAACTTCCACAAAAAAAAAAAAAAATTGGAAGAAAGCTTGCCATTCAATAATGTTTATTAAATTAATATAATTTCCATGAGGCACATAAAGTACTTAGCAACAATGCATATAGATATTGTCATTAATCTTGTTTTATCCTTGACAGTTCTTAATAAAATCATTATCAATTATTACTTGCGAATCGAGAAAACTCTCTTTATTGAAATCAATATGTCTTTTGAGAAGAAAGGAAAATAATTAAATAATTTGGTGTGTTTCATTCTGTTTTTGCTTCAAATTCTTGTTTTAAATACTTTAATGAAGTTAGTAATTTACATTTTTAAATATTTTTTTTATTCAGAGTATTGGGAGCTAATTAATTATTTAATCAAAAATGTTACCTAAGAACATCATCTGAAAAAAGAAGCATTTTCGATTTTTAATGGGATTTTCAGCTAATATCCATTCTTAAAAAGAATTTCTTTATTCATGTCATTTAACTTTTACATAATATTTAGGGAAAATTTCGATATTTTTTTAAATATTATATTTATATATATATATATATATATATATATATATATATACATACATATTTATCTTGTAAGAATTATAATTTTTTTTGCAGCTGTCAAATCAACTTTAATTTTATTATCAATTTGTTGCAATGAGAGCAATAACTTAAACGATAGTAATTTGATAAATATTTGTGGTTTTCTAAAACGAAAATAAATAAATCTTTTCAAATCATGACCAAATAAAAAAAACGTTTTTATTCTACTCGTTATGGTTATATATATCAAGTTTTTTTTTAAATTTTATGTTAATTAACTTTCATATATTGTTACTTGAAATAAATCTTTCAAAATAATCTTTTTTTTTTTTTTGCAATATTTCATAAATTTAATTAAAACCATATATTTAGAAGAAAAAAATATGTTTTCCTGATTATCTTTCAAACCTCTTTAATAAAACTATTAATAGAGTCAGATTCGTGGAGGAGTTGAGAATATGCAGTCGCTGTTTGTGTTTCCAAATTATATCTCTACATTTCATTGAATGATTGCTAAGTAACAATCGAATATGTTGAATGACGAATGCTAAAGGTATAAGGTAGGTATTTTTTTATTTCAAATTAATCAAAATACACAATACTTTATCTGGATAGTTAAAAAATATGAGTATGTGTAAAGTGAATTAAACCTCCCATTTTATTTTAAAATTTCCTAAAATCGTACGATTTCGTTGAATCTTTACATTTGCTTTCGTTTAAGAATCATGCAATAAGTCAAAAACAATGTGTTGCCTTATATATATAAACTAGATGGGTATACCCGTTCTTCGCAAGGGTGAATTGAAAAATTAAACATTGCAGATTAAAGGATAAAGAAGTTTTTAATGAGTTAATCTTACGTGAATTAAAACTTAAACGAAAAAAAAGCTTTTTCCATATCCCAGCTGAAAAAAACTCATTTGCTAAATTTAAAGTCTGTATATCAAATAGCTGATAAACATGATTCTTTTATGTTTATAAGCCCGTAACTCTCCTGCGGGTCACAATTTTTGAAAACACTTCCCTAAGCTGATCTCTGCTCAGCAAAAGTAACACATCGTTACAAATTTTGTGTAATGAACACTTAAAATTACGTAAATAATTTATACCTAGAAGTGTAATAAATTAATATTACTTTCTGTTGTATTTATTTTATGTTATAATGGTAATATTCTCAAGCAACGCGCGCGCGCGCGCCATTCCTTACATTTTAATGAAGATTAAATAGAAACATAGCGAAATGTTGGTGATAGAGTCAAGTTGGCAAATTGACAATTGGTTAAACGGTGTAGAAGTTGATATGATGTAGCACCACCTGGTGGAGAGCTGCAACAAAGAAGATAGCACAAAAACCTTCTCCATAAAAATACATATGCATGCCAATTTTCATAGTGATCGGTTGAACGCTGTTGGAGTGAAGCGAGGTCATACATATAAACTTCCATTTATATATATATATATATATATATATATATATATATATATAATGGTGTATAATGTCTTAATGATTCGAATATAAATTTTAAGACGAAAAATATATAGTTGATTTTGATTTCTTAATAGAAACAGAATTTTAGCTATTGATACTATATTTTGTTTACATTTGATTACTTTTTAACTATTGTGTTTTTTGAATTTTTTATTATGTTGTTTGTTTTTTCAATGTTCATTTTTAAAATATATTTTAATGGTATTTCAATGTTTATTTTCTTATATACATATATATATAAATATATGCTGTCTCTGAGTCATGTGCTGTTGAGGGTTTCACGAAGATCGATTTAACATTTATTTTTGATTCATGTGTTTGACATGAATATTCATATGTTAATCTCATGGTGTGTGAATTATTTTGAGACATGAGGGTTTAGTACTGAGTAAGTGGATGAGGAGAATATAAAGTAATTTTTAATGGAACTTATATATGTATATATATTAACTCAAACACATAATGATATTAAAGATTTATATATTTTTAAAGACTGGCAACTTGGCTTTCAATTTTGATTGTCATTGCTCGGTGGTACAATATGATGGTGTTTGTGCTATCGTCAATCAATTACCATTAGAGAGAGAATGATATTTTTTTGGTTATGATGGAATATGATAAAATGAGACAATTACATAAGAGTGATTTGGAGGAATATAGAAGGCGCAGACAATATGAGACAGCATGCAAAAAAATTATAAATAATATAAAAAATAAAAAAAACGTTAGCTTCTTGTTCGTTGGTTAATGAGAAATTTACGAAATTAGGAATACATGATAATGAAAACATTAAGAGATATAAAACGCGTATTATTTGGAATACTGGGTTTGTAGGAAATTACTATGATGTATCGAAGTGGAGAAATTATAAATCGAAATGTAATTATTTTAAATATGACGAAACATTTGATAATAAGTATCATAGTGATTCAGATCATTTAAAATTGAGATTTAGAAAATGTGGGGATAAAAGATGCAAAACCTTCCCCATGATGCAACATGAACAGAATAATGAAGAATCAGAATTTAAGTTCTGTAAAACATTCAACTGCATTTATATGTTGACATGTGGTGTTTGCGGCTTTAAATATGTAAGTCAAACATCAGGAGCTATGAACCTGAGAATCAACCAACATAGATCCGACATTGGAAAAAATACATCAACAAAAAATATAGGAAGAATAGAAATACAACATTTTAATAAACATGGCTTTGAAGATGTTGCGTTAAATATTATTAAAATGGTTCCAAATAAGATAAATAGACTATGGTATGAAAACGTTTACATTGGTATTTATAATGCTATGTATCCTTACGGATTGAATGTAATATGGAATAATAAGAATTTAATACAGGCAGTGAAACAAAATGATAAAGAATCTATTTATAATAGTAGAAATAATAGTAACAAGAGAAAAAGAGTTGGTAAGGGTGGACGCAAAAAGAGAGAAAATAGAGATATAGATACAGTTAAAAAAGAAGTAAATAATTTATTACAAGACTTTGAGAATAGTTTTAGTGTTGGAAAAATAAAAAGTATGTTTTATTTGGACTTAATAAACAGGAAATAATAATAGTTTTAAATTTATTAAAAAGTATTAGATTAAAAGATAATCATGGATCACACTTGGTAATGGATTTATGCAAATATATTACAAATAGATTAAAAATAAAAATAGACTCTAAGGAGGTTTATAATATAGAATATTGTACTTTGCTATACATGAATAAATCATATAATTGGATACAATTTTCTGAAGTATTTGGGAAACACATGGATTTATTTCCGATGAAAAATGTGTTAATAAAACGAGCGTTCAAGTATAATAAAAAAATTAGTAGATCAATTTTTAACTATAATAGTATTAAGGAATTGGTGGATAAAAAGAATGTTGTTGCAATGAATACAAGAATTACGTAGACGAATATCATGGGCACGTAATAACTGGCAACTTAGAAATTGCACAGGATCAGAAATTAAGAGAAATTATGAGCAAAGGTACTGGTTATCGATTGACTATTTCAAACAGCAATTTAAATGTGAGAAAACAACTATCAGAAGATATTAATAAATTTATTCTAAATGTTGCAATTAAATATAATTTACCTACTCAGGCTTTTAAAGAATATGGTTTTCATGTCCTCAAGGACTTAATGAATTTTAATTTTAGAACCAAAAATGAAGATTGTTATAGAAAAATTAAGGGACCAATAGAAAACTTACAAAAACACTTTGTTATTGTTTATGTAGATAAAGTACCAGGAAATTATGCAATTATATGTAAATATTATTATAGTAAATTAATAAATGATCATATACAAAATAATAATGCATATGATGTAAGTAAATTTAGTATGAAAGAAATTAACAACAGATTATTGGCATTTGGTAAACAATTAAATATTTCTAGCAATAAAATTATATATCCCCATATATTTCTGACTCCTAAATTTCATAAGAATCCAATCAAATTCCGCAGTGTAACAAATGGGTTCAATACTTATATATCAAAATCGGGAAGAATTTTACAGACCATATTACAAGATACAATAGACAAATTTAAGGATACTTCTATTATAAAAAACAGCCATGATGTAATAAAGAAAGTTGATCAACAAGAGGTATTTTCTGTGAATGGGTTCGATTTCGAAGATTTATTTAACTCCATTAAAATAGAAGATATAATTCAGGTACTTTCAGATGCATATGAGAAATATGATTTGAATAATTACATTAGTTTTGAAAAGTTCAATACACTTATTCGTTTTGTTATACAGGAGAACTTCATTATTTTTGAGAACAAACTTTATAAACAAATCAAAGGATTGCCTCAGGGTGGCCCGGCTAGTAATCGTCTCGCTAACCTGTATTTACACCATTATGAAATAGTTCGAAGAAAGGAACCCTCTTGCCTCTTGTTGAGATACATAGATGATTTAATGGTTATAGGTCATGATAGAAAATTTAAACCTAACATTAATTTTTATCCGGAATACCTAAAATTAATGCAGACGAATTTTAACTCAAACAAAGTTGAATTTTTGGATTTGGATTTAACTATTATTGACAACAAATTATATAGCAATATATATGATAAAAGGGAAGCATTTAAATTCAATGTCGTAAAGATACCAAACTTCAATAGTTGTCTTCATATATCTGTGTATTTAGAAATATTACTTTAAATTTTTTGTTGAGAAATAATAATTTAACTACGCACAATATTGATTGATTCAAAAATATCCAGAAATTTATATTATTGTGCATACAAAATGATTATCCCATCAATTTCCTGAGAAAATATATAGATCAGAAATATTTCTTAAAAATATTTTTAAACTCGTAAATGCACAAATCCACCACACAACATTAGGTCCACAAAGTCAGCTTGTTAGTGGTCCAGCTGTGAAGAATTTGTGCATTCCACACACAGGTTACATTTTAATATACATTTTAATACACACACACTTAAAACAATATTTACACGACTATATATACACTTTAAAATTATTTATTACCAGTTAAACATTTATGTCCTAACAGACATTTATGACCAATCAATCAAGCAAGTCTTTTACATGTGATATGGTTCGCATCTAATGCCAAGTAGTCATACTCTAGTGTTGGATCAAGAATCGATTGGATTGACATGGTTAGATGTTATGAGCAAAATATGATGTGTAATTGATATATTAAAAATGAAAAGTCGTGCTATAAGAAATGGATCATATTCTTGATGGGATACAGTTTGGTGAGTCTTTAATGATTTACTCTATTAATTTGTGAATATACTGTATTTTTAATGATTTACTCTATTCATTTGTGAATATACTGTGTTTTTAATGTGAACATTCGGTTTTTAGAAATTTTTAGTTTGAACTTTCGGTTTTTTAGCTTGAACTTTCGAATTTTTTTGATTGAACTTTCAGATTTTTTAACTTGAACTTTCAGATTTTTTAACTTGAACTTTCAGATTTTTTAACTTGAACTTTCAGATTTTTAACTTGAACTTTTAGATTTTTAACTTGAACTTTTAGATTTTTTAACTTGAACTTTCGGATTTTTACTTGAACTTTCGGATTTTTTAATTTGAACTTTTGATTTTAGATAATTTTTTTGATTTGAACTTTCGGATCAGGAATTTATTTGTTCTACCTTTACAACTATTTTAAAGATGGGTGCATCATCTTGGGAGTTTTGAAGGTTCACTTATATTATGCACTAAATTGTTTTTTTTTAAATTTTAATATTTGCAATATCTTTCGGAATGTGATGGCGAATAGTTTTATTTTTTCAAGTATAATGATTTAATTTTAACTTTTAATTTAAAGTATAATGGTTTAATTTTAACTTTTTAATTTTTAATTTTTAAATTTTTTTTTTCCTTCTGAAATTTGAAAATTTTCCAATTAACTTACCAAGTTGCAATAGGGGAAGGTTGGCGCCATCAAACTAGTTTAACCCCACTTATCGGTCCTAAGTCCGAGATTGCACTTTGGATATTTTATAAATTTTTATTTTTTATTTTATAATTTTTTAATTTTGTTTGAAAATGATGGAACATTATCTTTTATATTCGCCATTGATATTCTGAAGTGTTTTTGGTATTTTAGGATTCATATATTTCAATTTTTAAATTGATAATTGTGATTGTTTTTATATATTTAAATAAATAAATATATATATATATATATATATATAATAAAAAATATCATTAAGGGATATTAAATTTCGTATCATTAAAATAGTTTATAGAACATTTACATGCCGTGAAACTTGGTAAAGATTAGACTTACGCTTTCGCGGCATAATTTTTAGTGGGTACTTTCGTACACTTCCAAAAATACAGTACGGTAGTTATTAGTATTTTTATACTTAAAAAACGCAATACCTTTCTATTCAATTAAAATTATAGCGTTAAATGTTTCAAATTTTTATGGTTTCCTGCCCTCCCTAATTTCTTTCTTCTTAATCTTTAAACACCATTTTTTTCTCCCATAATATATTGCAGCTTTCTGGTTTAATTTTTAGTCAACAAATTGAGTATACTTTAAGGTTAATTTTTTTTTTTATTTTCTTAGCAAAAATGATCCTTCAATAAAATTCAATAATTTTTCTTCTCCCTTCCTTCTCTCTCTCTTTATTTATTTATTTATTTAACCTAGCTGCATTCTTTAATTTTCTTTGCAATAAAAATTGAGGAGGTAATCTCGCAAAAATAATCCTCTTTCCGGTGCTTTCTTTTTAAGATACATTTTATTCTTTTATTATTTTTATTTCCTGTCTTTCTTTCTCTTTTTCTTTTTGGTTTGTTTGGTGGATTTGTGTTGGATAAATTATCAGCGTTATATTTTGGACACTTCACACAATATCTTCATAAATTGTAGCCTATGTGTTATTCCAATGTATAAACTATTTTATTGTAAAGTTTTATTAATCCATTCGGCTGTTTTTGCGTGAAAGAATAACAAGCATGCATACATTTAAACTTTCGCGTTTATAATATTAGTAATGATATATATAACAGGACGTGGTGTGAGTGGTAAGGAATTTCTTTATCTGGATCACCATTTTGACTTTGATGGTTATGTTGCATATTAAAATGATATTGACGAGACAGTCTATTATGGAAGGAAATCTATTTATTGCATATCTTGAGACACACAAGCATACACATATTAAACAATAAACAGTTGAAGGAAGACACCACATATAACAAAGAAAACAAAGCCACAACGCGATGCAGCCGGCAACATGTTGAAAGACAAAGAACAGAAGGGCGGAATTTTCCAGAGATCTCGATTTTTATACTAAGCTCATATCACATGATCTAGGGTGGGTGAATGGATCTAATTCAAAAGGCCCCCGTTCGGCGGGCAGCTACTTAAAGTAATTAAACAGATATTTTGAATAACTGGACCAGAGAATTAGCAAATATTTAAAAGAATATTAGATGGAATTACGACACACACACACACACACATATATATATATATATATATATATCAGTGGCGAAACGTACACCCCCGCATCACGGGGGGCCCAGGGTTCTAATGGGCCCAAAGCCTGACTGACACAAGTGCCTACCCTTTGTAAAATTCAACGTGGGGGCCCAAAACCTGACTTTGCAGGGGGACCCAAATGTTCTCCGTTACGACACTGATATATATATATATATATATATATATATATATATATATATATGTGTGCCAAATAAAACCTACCAGTGTTAAACACTGATAACTCTTGAAATAATAATTTATTTTGATTAATTTTTGTATACATATTAAATATATTTTATAGAAATCATGTATGTAATATATGGCATCAGGCAAATGTCCACCATTTCTCTCGATTCAGATATTAGCTATTTTTAACTCGTTTTCCATTGCACCACGCAATACTTCCTGTTGAAGACTCAGTACTTTGTCTTGAATATTCTGATACAGTTGCCTAATAGTCTCTGGTTTATTAACATACACTTTGTCTTTTAAATATTTCCTTACATAAAGGAACCGCAGTTAAATCTAGCGGACGAAATGACTTAGAGAAATGTGATTTTTTTTTAAAATTCTACGCAGTGTCGTTCTGGAAATGCCCATTTGGCTGGAACGACGGCTAGTTGAGGCATATGGATCATCTATAACACTGTTCCATACAGTTTTCACCTTGTCTTCAGTGCAACTCTTTCAGGACGGCCGCCAATTGAAACCAGTTCCTCAAAACGACCGACCAAATACCTGATCATGGAGGCTGTAAGAGTTGATCTTGAATTAAAATAATGCCGATATTTACGCTGCTTCATAATAATGAATAGCTGACGATACAAAAAATCGATAATTTTACAGCGTTGTTTTGTACTGTATGGTTCCTTAAGAAATTTCCAAAAAATGAATTATAACCTTCAAAAAGAAAAAAAAGCAATTTTATCAAAAAATAAAAAAGTTATTTGTGTTTAACATTGGTAGGACTTTTTAGGCCCACCCTGTATATATATATATGAGTGTGTGTGTGTGTGTGTATGTGCGTGTGTGTAATAAATAATTCACTAGCTATACGACTAACGGGAACTCTTGAATTACATCTATTCACCCACCCAGTTCATGAGATTTGAGTTTCTGAAATTTCCGGTTCTTCAGCTCTTTGTCCTTGTGATTTAGCCGTCTGTAGTGCGGAGTTTCTTCATTGTCTATGCTCTGTGATGCTTCGTCCATTCCCTGTGCAATAAACCAGAGAGAGATTTAAGGAATTACAAGACTCCCTCATCAATATCATTAAATATACAACATGAACCAAATATATGTAGATATAATAATTCTGAAGTGCTTGTTCTACCATGGAAAATTGAAAATGCACAACAAATATTAAGTTTCCCTTTCGACAGAATTAGTAGGGCATTTCATTTGTTATATTTCTTTCGAAAAAGTATAATGGCAAAATATATATTATACGCTTTAATTTTTAAAACTAACTAAATTATAATGTGATTTTGGCTTTCTAAACCCAAATAGAACGTATTACAACCTTGTATAATTTGTAACTTCTAGTGACAGGAACAAGACTGTAAACTGTATCATATATTAATCCTTCGCATTATTTTAAGATTAGATTTTTCGACTTAATTTAACAAGGGAATTGATGCGGGACAAAATTGAACAGAGAGAAATTGGCTTACTAGGTAAATTATACTCTCTTAACGCTCTTTAATCGTATCGTAAAAATCAATCATAAAAGTTTATAGCAAAAATATTAAGATAGAAAACAAATCTACATTTTTTTAATTATGAAATCCTACACATACACTGCTGGACAATTGCTAAGGATGGATAACACTATCATCCATAGCAACCACAAAATGAAAGGAAGCAAAATGTGGAAAATTAGAATAAGTGCGGGATATTAGTAAGAAGAAGTATGAGTATGCAAATTTTTTTCCACGTCTGTTCATCACGTAATAGCGTTCATAAGAGCTTTAAAGGTTTTGACGCGTGTGGACAGTTGTTGTTTCAAGTCAAAGTTTTACAGGAAAGATTTAATAGACGAACTTAAAAGTTTTGGCATGTTTTCCCGACATCACATAGATGATTTTATGCGTGGCCGAATTATTGGAAAGATCAAAGAAGGGCTAAAAATAACAGATGTTGCCAGGGAATTCGACATCGCTCACAGCGTTGTTTCACGAATGTGGAAGTCATTTAAAACTACTGGAATGTGTAGTAGACGGCACGGGGGAGGTCGTGTTAGAAATACGACGCCTGCAGAAGACAGATATATCGTCCTATCAGCAAAAAGGAACAGGCGCACCACAGCTTAGCAGGTGGCAAATCAGTTTCTTGCTGCCTCAGGAAAGCAGATCTCCCGAAAAACTGTTGCAAGACGTTTGAGGGGAGGAGAACTATACGCACGCAGACCTGTTGTGTGTGTTCCATTGACCAGACAGCACCGTACTGCCCGTTTGCAATGGGGTCTTGAGCATCACAATTGGACTGAACAGGACTGGGCATGTGTACTATTCTCAGATGAGAGTAGGTTCAGTCTGTCATCGGATTGTAGACGCCAACGGATCTGGCGCGAGAGTGGTACTGCTTATCGTCCAGAAAATATCCAGGAAAAGAACCGATATCCGACATTCAGTATCATGGTGTGGGCCGGCATCATGATCAATGGCCGAACGCGCCTACATGTGGTTCCGAATGAGACTATGATGGGTCAACGATACATTGATGAAGTTCTACTTCCTCATGTTCGTATTTTCTGTGGTGCTGTCGGTAATAAATTTGTTTTTATGGACGACAACGCAACATGTCATCGAAAACTCGCTGTTCAGGATTGTCTAGACAGTGAGGGTATTCAACGTCTCGTATGGCCAGCGCGTTCTCCAGATCTAAACCCTATTGAAAATGTGTGGGATTCTTTGGGGAGGCAAGTTGCTGGTCGAAACTATCCTCCGACAAACAAGGACACTCTCATCCGTTCACTCACAGTGGAATGGGATAAATTGCTTTAACAGCTGCTGGATAATGATGTGCAAAATATGGTACGACGTGTGGAATGTTGCATCACACTCCACGGTGGACATACCCCGTTTTGATAACTTTCTTTAAGGTGCCTGCTGACTTTTAGACGCATAGTTCCATTTCTCCGTACGCAGATCAAATGAACATTTTTTTTTTCTTTCAGATGTTTCACAGCTTTTGTACTTTCCAGAACAATAAATATTCTTTATTCTAATGTCTGAACAGTGTGGCAACTATATTCTATCCTACTAGGCCTCATGTCTCGCTTAATGTTATGCTACATAGCAATTTGTGATCCGTCCTTAGCAATTGTCCAGCAGTGTATATACGCACGCAGGCATATACAGTGTGGTCCCGAAATCATGGTACAATCTTTAAGGTTCTACCGGTCATTGTAATAATCATTTATTGTATAGGAATGCATGGGTGCAAGTGACAGTGTGAGGCAGAAACACAAAAATGAAACAAAGGAAACGAATAGACGAAAGAGAAAGGGGAAGTGTTTACTAAAGCGTCGTTGAAAAGTGTATTGTTTGCAATAACTGTTTATATTTAGCACATGAACTATGGAGTCTAGCTGTACCACGCACTAGCCGTCGGAGAAGATAGTCTGCCAGATTCAGAGCTTGTACTCGCTTGAAATGGAATAGGTGTAAATGTTTTTCGTTTAACACTCCACAAAAGGTCTGATGACGCAGATTTATTTGATGAGCAACATTCCTTGTACTTGACTCGGGTCTATCCTCCATCACTTTCAAGATGCTTTCTGCCAGGCTTGTAATGTGTACAGCTCTTCATCTAACATCCTCATGGATAGTGCAGTGGAAGGAGAGTGTTTCACGAAGTTGACGATTTTATCGCTGAAACAATTTTGTGATCCGGCATTCGTCGATCATTGAACTGCAAGTGATACGTTCGTAGCGCGGATGTTCCATTACCATTTGCACAGCTATACATGTAATGCATATGTACCTTTTCGGCATATGTATAGTATTTCATCGTAGAGAACAGCACAATTGCGTATGACATTTTTGCCTAATGAGATAAATCATGTTGAGCAGCGGCTAGACATCTACTGCCTCCTACCGGTAACGCAATTAGCTGTAATGACCCCATTTCTCTTTTCATTAATTTCCTTGTTTGCACCTCAATGCGTCACTTGTAACCATACATTCATATAGAATAAATGATTTTTACATAATGTCCTGTATCTACCGTTAAGTTTGTATTATGAATTCTAGACCACCCTGTATATATTTAAAGTATCCGCCTAGTTGCGACAAATTTTCGAAAAAAAATGGATGTATGGAGGTTTTTTTTTGTGGTTTTTAAATTTATATAGCACATTTTTTTTAAAAAAAGGGCTAATATTAAGAAGATGAAAATAAATTATTGCTACTAAAATGGGAAAAAATGGGTAAAAAGTGACAAACAATTACATAAACGGGCCCGCTCTGTACAAATTGTTAATGAACAAATTCTCATTTTTTTTTAAATTTTGATGTCTCACTTAGCTATTTCTGTTTCAAATGGCCTTCAGGATAAGGGATATTTTAATGCTTACAAAAACTAGAACACATTTAGCTATTATATGAAATTGCTTAAAAAAAACAGTGATTATATTCCCATAAAAAACTATAAATTTTGTGATAGAACAGGGATTGATAAATCTGAAGTTTAAAACACTTCTACTGTTATAAAAACGTACACGCAGAATTTCAGCAAATTATTTTAAAACTCTCTTGAGTAATCACTGTCCTCGTTTGAACTTTTCAAAAAAATACATTTTGAGTAAAACGCATTTTAATGTTTGGCATCTTATGCAAAGTTATGGCATCCGCTTTTACTAAAACACTTGTAGTTTTTATTCTAGTGAATTGAAAATAATAAGCTTGGTATTTTTATAAAGCTAAAAATATGACCTATGAAATAAAATCATAATTTTTTTTTAAATTTTTTAAAAAATTCATGATTTTAGGGCAGTTGGATACCTTAATTTACCTGATTCATGCTAAGAGAAGCACTAGGATCAATATATATATATATATATATATATATATATATATATATATATATATATGTTAGGCATATTTCAGAAATAAAATAATATATATATTTGCGTAAACTAGTATATTTTTTTATTGTTTTCTTAAGAGTTCCACTATTTAATTACTTTATCAGTTGTCAGTTTTCTTTTGAAGTTTTTAAAAGTTTTGCTTGCTTACCTTAATGATCTCTGTATTCTTGTTTAAGTTACAATCTGAAAATTTTTCAGAAAAGTGTGTTGGTTCGATATAGTTTTGACGGTTTTTGTATCTATTAAAATAAATTTTCTCTTATTGCAGCTATACTATGCTTAGAAATCATTTAACCTATGACCAGCATTTTATCTTCTGGAATTTTCTATTTCAATTATAATCCACATTATTATTTGTAAATAGTACATTTGTGGTAAGTGTTCACTATATTCTTTTTTATATATGTAGCAAGGAAATAATGAAATTAGGGCTTTCGTCAAATTCCTAAAGGAGATAACCAATTCACGCAAGATGTTAAAATAACGTCCCTTTTGAGGTATTTCCCCTGTTGTAAGTAAGTGAATTAATTAAATCTCCGAACTGTTTTATTGAAATGATGAAATGTACAAGTCAGCAGTTTTTTTAAAAAAAATATGAGGTTGATATTTAGGCAGTGCTGTATGTTATTCCTATGGGGAAGTAGATTTTTAAACATATCACTTTTTTGGTGCTAGGGGATTGATATTTGGGGGATCATACTAACTTTTATTATGTTAGGATCTGCTTAGACGCATCCTCCAGTGCATTTCCCCCCTTCACCGCATTTTGACCAATATCTCGACACCCGAGTTTTGCAGTCCATTTGAACCTGGCTCATTCCATCCCTTTCTAACTGTTCTTCCAGTTAGTTAATTTCATGCTCATACAGCTACTGCTTACATAATTTTTAATTGTTTTAAAGTTTTTTAAACTTTTTACATTTATTTAAATCTCTCTCCACGATATCTTGGCTCTTGTTTGCGTCTTGGACTTGAGATTTGAACCAACTGTTCCACTTGTCGAGACCTATCCTATCATCTACTCGACTCCCATTGTGTAGGCATGGGGAGGGCTTATGTACTAAAATATCAGGCTCCCATTTAATTCTATAATGGTATGAAAAAATTCCCCCTACTAAGGAATTGAGCTTGGGACTTGATTTTTGAAGGTTCGCCATATTTTCGTGTATGCGCGACCTTTACTTGGAATTATCTCCCTCGAGTGCTCCCATCCCTACAGGGGGCTTCCCTATCAATAACTTGAATCCTATACTACTTTGGTCGAACGCACCGGTTGGATTCGATTTTTCACTTTATGAGCTCTTCAAATATATAATTTTATTCCAATAGCCCCATGCCTCCTCCCTCCCCATTTCCCTTTTTTTAAAAAAAAATTTAATTTTTGTTAATTTTTCCCCATACCTCCGAGGATTTTTTACCTGTATGGTTAGGAAGTACAAGGACTCGCGACCTCCCAGGTGTCTCCGTTCCCCTGGACAGCATTTTGCCAATATTTTTAAAATAACGTCTCTTCAAGGTTATTTCCATGATGAAAGTGAGTGATTTTATCAAAACCTGAACTGTTTCAGTGAAATGATGAAATGAGATAATCAGGATTTGCATTGGCAAAATGCTGTACAGGGGTGGGAAAACCCCTGGAAGGTCAAGTCCTTGTACTTATTAACCACACAGTTCAAAGGTCCTTGGAGTTATGGGGAATTTAAAAAAAATTAAGTTTTAAAATTGTTTAAAAACGTGAAATGGGGGAGGGGGAAAGAAATGGGGGTATTGGGGAAAAAATTACATATTTAAAGAGCTCATAGGGAGAACAATCGAATCCAGCCGGTACAATAGAACACGTTAGCGTATTATTCGAGTTATTAATGGGGAAGCCATGTAGGGGGGAACCCCGGAGTGGGCCAAATCCACGTAAGGCTCGCACATACACGAAAATATGGTGGGCCTCCAAAATTCAAGTCCTTAGCTCAATTCCTTAGAGAGGTGAGAAATTTTTTCAGGCCCTTATATACAGGATTATCATGGGAGCATGATATTTAAGTGCTTAAGCCGTCTCCATGCCTACACAATGCGAGTCAAGTAGATGACTGCATGTGTCTCGATGAGTGGAACAGTTGGTTCAAATCTCAAGTCCGAGACTCAAACAAGAACCAATATATTGTGGATATAAATAAAAGTAAAAAGTTTAAAACAAGTAAACACCATGTAACGGATAGCTCTTTGAGCATGAAATTATAATAACCGGAAGAGCAGTTAGAGAGGGATTGAATGAGTCAAATCCAAATAGACTGTGGGGCTCGTGTGTCGAGATATTGGCCAAAAAGTTGTAGATGGAGGGAATGCACCGAGGGGGATGCATAAGAAAAGTTATTACGATCCTAAAATATCAGTCTCCTAGCACCAAAAAAGTGGCATAGTTAAAAATCCACTTCCCCATAGGAATATCACGGAGGATTGCTTAAATATCAACCCCATATTTTTAAAAAGCTTGTACATTTCATCACTTTACTAAACCAGTTAGTGTATTTAATTGATTCACTTACTTACAACAGAGAAAATACCTCAAACAGACGTTATTTTAACATCTTGCGTGAATTGATCATGATTTTTAGGGATTTGACGAAAGCCTTAATTTCATCGTCTCCCTGTAATATCTACACATTTTGTATGCCTTTTGGGAGAAAGGGAGATTATTCTATAGTTTGCAATTTGATTAGATAGACAAACACTGGTGTCATTAATATTATTTTTTTAATTTTATGACTACAAGTTAGTACGGAACAAGTTGCAGATCTAAGACAAAAAAATTTCTGCTCTCCAGTGTAATATAAACTTATTAATCTTACATACTTTAGTACATTTTATTTAGTATCGCTTTAGGTGATGTAAAAAGAGATATTTTAAAATGAATCTAATTTTTTCCGAAAACTTTAAAAAAAATAATGATATTATGTACTCAATAGAAGTATATTAACAGCACTTTACCATTTCTTAAAAGTTTTTTCGCTTATAAGATGCAATAAATAAACAGATTAGGTATTTTTTACAAAGACAATTTTTTATAAACTTTATTGAGTGATTTATTTCTGTACAATATTTGATAAGATTGTAATAATTCTGGATTTCCTCTAAATATAATATATACAATTTTTTTTTTTACATTTTGATGCATTCATTTTTTTCTAGCTAAACTGTAATATCGGTTTTTTTTAAATTAACATTTTGCTTCTGTTTAAAAACTATTATATGTTGCAAATTTACATTTCTTTAGCTGAGAGATAAACTTTTATCTAAATACTTGAAATGCCCAGAGGCATGGTATGTTTAATGGTAATATTCGATATCTCAAAAACGAAACATGGTTGTTTGAGTCATTTTCTCCCTAGATGTTATCACATTAGTATTTTAAGAGAGAAATGGATAAAATATTTATTTAAGTAGTAAGATTTCTTGGATAATGAGAAGTCTTAATGTATGTAACAGGTTCTTTTAAACGTGTTTTAGTTAATTTTATGACTTTTATACAAATATAACTAATTCTCTAATGTATCAGATCTGTGTTTACTGTAAATATTCCCTCAATTGGTACAAAAATATGAATTAAATGGTGAATATCATTTGGTTCCTTCTTAGGAACAGAAAAGGATGTTTTCTACGGTATACTCGTACCATTAGGAATAACTATACAAATACAAAATGTTATATCAAGTAATTACACTATTTATCTTATCATAGTTGAAATTTCTTCTTTTAAACCATGAAGTTACGAAGGAGCAAATTATTGTGTAACATATAAATTCTGTACCCACAAATATTGAATTATTCTTCCGTATGTTCTGGTCCTAGTTCTGTTACTTCCTTCTGCTATTAAAATGATTATAAATCTCTTGCAAGTAAAAATAAAATATATCATCGGCTATTTAATTTATTTACTGTTATAAATTATTACAAATGGTTGCAGTCTGTGGCACCTAAAGGGATGTAACCTGTTTAGTCATCCTATCGAAATGAACTTGGATGGCACATGAAGGCATGTGCGTTTACACTGGTTTAATTCTATGACACACTTAATCAATCACAGTGGCTGTAGAATGTTAGCATCGTGATCTCTCAGCAAACCATGGCAAGATGTTTTCAATGGGAGAGAAATCTTGAGAACTTGCTGATCAGAATAACAGCCTAACACCCTCTGTGTTGAGGTAAGTCAGGACACTATAGACAACAGGTGGTGTTGCGACATCTTATTAAGGAAACAGGGACATCATATACTTTCAAATAATCGATTTTTCAATTTTAGTTCTAAAAAATAGTGCTTATTTTTCTGAATCTAAAAATGTATAATACTTATATGTTTGTTGATAAAATAGCCCTAAAATATGAAAAATAAAAAAGTAAATAAATGACCACGCCCCTTTTGACTCGTCCCTTTGAACTTTAAATATGTAGTTTCCCCTGTGTTTTATCTATATTAACTTTTGATCGTTTTTTTCGTTTGAATGTTAACCCCGCTACTTTTTAGCCACGCTTGTGCGTGAGCTATTGTTCCAAGCTGTGTGACAAAATTTCTTACTTTAAATTTCGGTTTATGGCAATGTTTTGAACCGAGTTCGTATATTCCGAAGTTTCTTGTGGCATACAACTACTTAATTTTACATTAATTTTCGTAAGAAATATTTATTTTTTACTTATAATTATTAATAATCATAAGATTTTAAAAGTATCTTAACTTTTTTTAAACGAGTAATTATGCCAAGAATAAAAAAAATTTGGCAGAAGGAAGTATAGTAGCAATCGACATAAAAAGTCTAAATCGACTGAAGAATTGCTTTTGAATTCCGTGGAAAGTGCTTCTAGGAGAAAAATTAAAATACCGGATTTACTAAAAGAACAAGATTCTCAAAATGCAAACATAATCGTTGAACTGGATTTATTATCTTCCCTTATGAAAAATCTCTTATGTTGTAAATATTGCTGTTCTTCAGAGAAAATTGAGCTGAGAGAAGATTTAAAAAGTCGTAGAGGTTTAGCCGTGAGTTTGGAAATAATTTGTCACAACTGTGGAGAATCGACGAGCACAATGTCATCAAAAATATCAAATAAATGTTATGATGTTAACCTAAGAATGACATATGGAATATGAGAGCTATTGGAAAAGGTGGAGCTGCTGCTCGAATATTCTGTGGGCTCATGAATTTGCCTCCACCACCTGCAAAGTTTGAACGCCATAATTCTTTGTTTTTAAATGTTTTAAAAACAATTAGTGAAGACTCCATGAATGCAGCTGTTCACGAAGCAGTCATAGCGAATGATAATAATTCAAATATAGCTGTGGCTGTGGAGGGCACATGGCATAAAAGAGGCTATTCTTCATTGAATAGAGTTGTATGTGCTACGTCTGTTGAGAACGGAAAGGTTATCGACTTTGAAGCTCTCACAAAATATTGTTCTTCATGTAAGGGTAAAAAAAAACCATGTCAAAATTGTGCTAAAAATTACGAAGGATTCAGTGGGGGAATGGAATGTCGGGGTATTAAGTATATTTCAGCGATCTGAAACATCCCGAAAAGCATGTTATACGCAGTATCTTGGTGATGGGGACCCAAAAGGATTTCTTACTATAAAAGAAGCAAAAGTATATGGCGACACAGAAGTTGAAAAATTAGAATGTGTTGGCCATGTGCAAAAGCGTATGGGCACAAGGCTGAGAAACATTCTAAAAATGAGCAAAGGCATTAAGCTATCAGATGGGAAAAATATTTCGGGACGTGGACGGCTAACGCTTAAAGAAGTGGACTCAATCCAACATTATTATGGGCTAGCAATCCGTAAAAATTTGTCCTCTCTGGAGGACATGAAAAGAGCCATATAGGCTATTTATTTTCATAAACTAAGTACTGAGGGTAATCCTCAACACGCTTTGTGTCCTCTTGGTGAGGATAGCTGGTGCGGTTATAACCGTAGCATTGTTACGGGGGAATTTTATATTCACAAGCATTCTTTACCTGAGTCAATTTTATTGAAAGTGAAAAAAGTGTTTCGGGATCTCACAGAGAAGGATTTATTGAAAAAGTGCCTTCATGGAAGAACACAAAATCCCAATGAAAGTTTTAACAAATGTATTTGGGAGCGAATTCCTAAAACAGTTTTTGTTGGCATTGGAACTTTGAAATTTGGAGTTATGGATGATGTAATTTGTTTTAACGATGGATATGTAAGTAGGATAAAAGTCTTTGAAGCTCTGGGCATTAAACCAGGATACAACACGGAACGTGCCTTACTTATAATTGATAACAAACGAATTTTTGAGGCTGAACGTATAGTAAATAAAGTGTCATTGGAAGCCAGAAATAAAAGGTCTTTAAAAAGGAAAATGGATAAACAGAATTTAGATGAAGAAAATGAATACCAAGCAGGGAAATATTAATCAAATCTATAATGTAACGAGAAATTTTTTAGTTAAGCATATTGTAGCATATTGTTTGAAACCTTTTACATATCTAAACAGGATACATGTGCATACAGTGAACAAAATATCTTTTAGTATGTGTCTAATTTTTTGAAAATTGATTTTATATGTAAAAAAAGAAAATTAAGATTTTCATAATTTTAAGGTTTTATGATTATTTTTAAGAAATTATGCAATTAATTAGTTAAAAAACAGATTCATTATGTTTAATATGTTACTTTATTTATATTTGTATTTTTTTTGTATATTCAAAGAATATTTTTGTAAGAAATGGTACCTATACATGAAAATATGTATTACAAGATCTCGAAAATTATGTTCATGTTAACTAAAATAAAGGGAAAAAAACATATGAATTTAAAATTACTTTTGTAACTCTAGAAAATGGTTAAGGATTATTATTAGTCATATAAAAATAGGCAAGGAAATACTAATTACGTGTATAATATCTGAAAATATTGTTTTTTTTTTAGTTTTTTCACTTTTGATCAAAAGCATATTTTTTTGCATTTAGGTACATTTTTTTAAAAAAAACTATTGCACTATATGATTCCTGATTTTTATACTTCTATACAAGATGCCTATGCATATAGTGAACTAATTTTTTTCTATTAAAATAGTGCCTAATTTTTTAAAAATTGTTTTATGCATAAAAAAAGCAGAAAAATAAAAAAAAAATTCAAATTTCAAAGTTTCATAATTCTTTTTAAAGAAACTATACTAAAATTTTGCTAAAAAAAGGATTTCACTGTATTTTATGTATTGTTTTATATATGTGTAAAAATATTTTGCATAAAAAAAAGGATACTTTTTTAAAAAATGGTACCTAAACATAAGTATATATTACGAGTTCTCAAAAATTATGTATTACTTAAATTAAGTAGTAAAAAAAAACTTTTGGAGTACAAAGTTATTTTTGTAGTTCTACAGAATAATTAAATTATCTTTATTATAGACATAAAAAAATCTAAGCTCTATTGGAAATTTTAAATGATATATGTCTCATAAACAAAGGGTCTTAATTTTGGCATTTTACTCTTTCGAGCATGTCCTGGTTCCCTTAAAAGATGATTTCTTCAGTACCTCAAAATTATAGTTATGCAACTGGCCTTAAAACTTGTAAAATGTAGCACTGGTTGTCCTGATCACAGCGCGAACAAAATATTTCGGTATCATGTACAAAATGACTACCATTACTATCACACGATTTACAGGGTCCGTAACACGGTATCGAAAGCAAACGGAACACATTTTTCTTCTCGTTGTGTCCTCAGACAGATACAGCCATGATGATATACTCAGAACCTGTGTGCTTTTCCTTAATTCAATTTTGTCGTCGGGTATACTACTATTGGCATGCCTCTGCGTCACTGTGTCAAAAAAGGCTGCAATAAATATCGTCGCCCTGCTACAGATGTCATTCATCCTTAAGGATATTGCTGGGGTGTTAACAAGCCCACATTCTAACTAAGTTCATAATACGACCGTATGATACTGAAATTCCGACCTGAGAACGTATATGTCTTCTTAGGGCAGGAATGGTGAATGCGTGGCACGGATTGCATTTATGGCACGCGATACATTATTTTGGGCATGCCAGCGATTAAAATGGTTTGCATTTTATTGCAAAATAACAAAGTTCACTATGAAGTATTACGAACAAACACAAGTGATCGGTCGCGGTACGGCGAGGAGCATATTCGTTTGTTGTTGTCTTGTCTAGGTTACGTCGTGGACTACAATTGCTTATGATGTAAAGCAGTGCTTCTCAAACTTTCAATACTGGCGCCCCCCTTTTCGATCAAAATTTTTATCGCGCCCCCCCTTATACATTAATAATGTACTGAATGCAATAAATAATGCACTTTGAAGCTAAAGCTACAACAGGCGATCTTAATTATAAACCATACAAATTAGTAACATAATTTTTAAATTTTGTATAATAATTTTAAGCAAAAATAAATAAATAAAATAAGATAATACGATAATTATTATGTTAATTTTTCTTTCTCTAATTTTTAAATTGAACATATTGCAAAATCCGGTGGATGCGTAAAAGACAGAATATAGATATCTTCTAAATATAGAAAAAGAATTTAGAGGGTCAATTTCTAATCATAAGCATTCCTTATAAAAACTTTGCTTTCCAAGACAAGCTCATGGACGTCATTGATACTTATTAAACTTGTTCTTAATTTAGTATTAATTAATGAGTTATAAAATATTCTGTGCAGCACTGATAAATTAAAAGTATACCGGCTGAAGTACCCGCTCTTTGCACGAGTTCATTTATAAGAAAATAAAACATTATTGGTATAATAGCTGAATTGTAAGGGAGCAAAGCCAAGTGCTCGACAAACTTTACAAAAACGTAAAATGATTTTTTTAAAATGGTTGCTCAAATTATAATTATTTTTAAGCGAATTGTAATTTTAAGCCTCACAGAATTAGCATTTATAATTGATGTTAAATAATGATCAATAATATAGAATGAACATGAAGCATGAAGAATAATTGTATTATTTTTAATATTTAAAGCGAAAAGACTTCAACATGTTTTAACTCGGGAGTAGGCGCGCACTCAATACGGTCAAGCGGGGCTATTGAGTCACCCCAATCATTTTTTTATAATTATTTTATTGTACACGATACAAATCGTGATTGCAGTGAATAATTTAACTAAGAGAAAGTTTACTTACATACTTTTAAGATCTTTTCAATTTGTCTTTGGTAACAAATAAACAGTTTTACCAGAATTAACGATTTCGTAATCTGTGTGTCCCGCGCAAACACTTCCGGGTAAAAATTCTTTTCATTATGATAATATGTTTGTTGCTGCTAAAAAAATGTGTAAAATGTTCTTTTGCATGGAAAAAAGCGCAACAAATACATTACTTACAACTTCCCTAAATGAGAAACAAACACGCAAGAGAGGGGTCATAACTAACTGTAATAACTTAGAAGGTCATACAGATTACAGCTATAATGTGCTGTATTTCAAAAATAATGACATTGATGAATTTTTTATGTTCCTAAATTTCTTCGATTCTGGGTCTGGGATCTGTTTTTTCTCTGAAAGAGTTATATGTTAGGCTTAAAAAGAAAGCGTAGTAAAAAAATCTCTCCTCGTGGTATTACAGCAAATCAAATAAAAGTTTATTTGGTTATAGGATCAAAGATAACTAATTAGGTATTGAAGAAGTTTTTATTTTTGATGACTTAATATCGCATGCCTATAAATTATTTCTGAGTAAAAGTGCATTTTTAAATATGTCTGAAAGTATTTTGTTTAATTCATTCCAGTAAATTAATTATTTTTAAATCTTCTATTTTCGATACGCTTGCGCCTCTCTTGTAAGGTTATCTTGCCCCCCAGGGGGCGCGCCCCACAGTTTGAGAAACACTGATGTTAAGTATGTCTACGCATAACATAGTCAATTCCAATGACACAACTGCATTTTAAAGTTTATTTGTGTTACTTTTATGATTTTGAACTGTTACTTCACATGGCTAGTTCAGAAAAAGAGCAAAAAATGCAAAATCCTCAGTGAAACAGATAAAGTCATATTTGGTGAATCTAGAAATACGGTATCATTATTAAAGACGGCTAAAAAAAGCGGTGTGTGTTTATGCTCTGGAATAGTGGGATGTAGAACATTGTCCTGTAAAACGACATTGTGAAACACACCACAAATTCTCTTGTCAAAAAAAAAGTGAACCACAGAAAAAATAATTAATGCTCAGAAACCGCTTGGTAGATGACTTCAATTCAGCATTTAGTCTCTATTAAAAATAACATTTTACATTCCTAAGATAAGTTATTTTTCTTCCAATGTGCAACAACAGAAGTTACACTAACGTTACTTAAAGTTGAATTACACGCATAACTAAAAACATTTACAAATATACAGTTCTAAAGGTGCTTTTTCGTAGTAAATAAAGAGTTTTGTGTTGTTAGTATTTTATTTTTTAATTTTAAAAACAATCAAGAGTCAAAATTATTTGACGGCACGTCTATGCCTCATTGAACAATTCTTTAGAAAAAATGGTGCGTTGATCCATAAAGGTTCGCTACCCCTGTCTTAGGGGTTTGTGGCCGGAGACCTTTGAGGACCTAAATAGCTTTCAGTGTGACCCTCTTGCACACATGGATTCCATATTCGTATGACAATCAATAGAATTGGAACAATGCGAATAGCATTTTCCTAGATTAACAAACTGCACTCAACTTTCATTTTATACTTAATTTGGGATACAATTTCTCCCTTCTGCTTCGTTGAAATGCACAAAAGTGCTATTACTTTACATAACCTAATATGTTCTTCGTTTTAGTAGAATATGGCATTTATATCATCTCCCGTTTGTGGCGTAGCAATTTTAATAGCCAGAACAGTTTTTTATTTTAAAAAATTACACATTTAATATTTTCTAACTTAAAAACAGCTTGTAAATAAGTTTTTATCTTTATATAATCCTTATAATTATTTCTTGTAAGTAGAGTTTGTTTGAATTGCCCAATTGGAATTACTTCAGTTTTCATATTTTTCATCTTTACACGAGCAGTTAGTTAAACAAAAATCAAGTAAATGTATATAGAAATCTTTATTCTCGAAAATACAGTTGCGTGTTTTTCTGTCATTTCATTTTCCATTCAATTGCTGTAGGAATGCTCAGAAGCAATTATAATTTCAAATGAATGTGTGTTGAGTTGCATTGCTAAATGTACCGGCATACAGAAATTGACATATCAGATTCAGCCAAACTAGAGAATCTAATTAATTTATTTTCCAAATAGAATATAATTAATTTAGAAGAATCTGCTTAAATAGAATATAACTAATTTTATTTCATTTTAAATGTAGAAATCATAAAATTGCGAGAGCAAAATAGTTTTTCTATTCTTCATTTATAAGAATTAAAAAAAGAAATATGTGTCCCTTTTTAGTTTGATTTTTTAATTTGCAAGTGGGCATATAAACTAGTGTATTTCGAATCGTTTTGTGTTACTGT